>JAHDVF020001036.1:0-221729 GCA_022606425.2 Lepidostoma basale
TACGGTGTCGAAGAAGACCGAGGATAACATGGTATGACCAAGTCAATCAAATTTTAATTGTCGACCATGCTAGAAGTCGAAAGAATCGACATCCGTGTATGACTCGCTGTATGAATGTGGAGGAATCTAGAGAGGTTTGTCAGGATAGAGTAGTGTAGCGGTCCATTCACTCTGCCTACCCTTTCGGAGAAACGGCGTGATGGTATGTTGTTGTTGGTATGTATATATTAAGCAAGTAAGAATTATTGTTTCTCTGTGTATTTATTATGAATGCAATTCACTGTCTTTTACAAAAAATACAACAACGCCGTTAATTTCCACAAAAAACGAATATTTTTGTTTTATTAATTTTTTATATATATTTTATTTCAATAATTTTTATTGTTCCATTTAAATCTGAATCAATTGTCACCGTGGCAATGGCCGCCAATACGATCAGAGGAAGGCCGTCTGCTACAGTACCTGCTCTGTGAGAGGGATCTAAGTCAGGGGTTATCAACCTCACATAAAAATGTTTTTAAAAAGTATTTATTTAGTAAGTAAGTATTAAACAAGGCGAAACATGTCATTCCCATAAAATAGTATAAAACTGCTAGAGAGACGACGTTTTGTTTCGTAATTCTCGAATTATTTAAATTGGAGTTTCACATCATTGTTCAAGTAACAATAAATAATAATAAAAAATGTTGAAACGTGCCTAGAAAAATACAAATAAAACTGTAAAAAAAGTGTTTTAATTTATAAAAAAAGAATACAATTTTAGTTATATTCGTTTTGCTCTTCCACCCCAAGAATATGCGAAATTGAATATAAAATGAGCAGTTCTAGTGTCAACCAATAATGGAGTTCTAGTGCCAACCAGTATGTATGGAAGTGAATTTTGGAGCTGGTAAAAGAAAGATGAAAATTGGATAAATGCGGTAGAAATGAGATCACTAGGAAGAATATGCGAAAAACGATATATAGTACTCGTATGTTAGAATAGCGAACGACAAAATTAGATAAAAATGTATGGCAGATGATTGTATCGTAAGTAAAATAAAAAAGTATCCCTTTGATGGTTTGGACATATGGACCAAATGGAAGAGAGAATGATAGTGAAATAGTAGCTGTGGAAGACCAAGGAAAGTATGGCATGACTAAATTAATCAAATATTAAAGGCGGCCACATTCGATGTCGGAGAAACGACGAGCGTTAATGTTACGATGTATGAATGTAAAGGCATCCAAAGAGTTATGTCAGGAAAAACAGTATGGCGATCCATTCTCTCTGACCACCCCTTCGGGGAAACTACATGCTACTTTTCCGTTAGTTAGTTAGTTTACATTTTAAATTAATAAATATATTTTGATTTCTTAGCAAACTTTTTGTTATAGTGGTCAGTCAATCAATCAAATCAGTTTCAAAAGATATTACAAACAAAAATTATATTATAGTTTAAGACATTTATTGAGAACAGGTAAAATATAATATTGTATATAATACCAGAAATGCATGAAAGATGGTTTGACTTTAGGAATATAATATACTCTCTAAAGTCAAGATATTTGTCTTCTGTACGTACTTTCACTAATGCGAAAGACTTTGATCATCGAAGCGATCATGTTCATCTGTTTGATTGCTCTCCCTACCAGCATCACCAGAGGCAGTTTGGTTCTGCGTGTTGAGAGATAAATCAGCCAGTGCTGACGGTGTCGAAGAATACCATCCGGAACATATAGATGGATACTCTCCAAGATGACGGAATTCTCAAAGAATCCCTGATAAGTCTAAAGAAATGGGTAAATGCGGACCCATCACTCCATGTCTGAATATTATTGGTCCCCAGCATGCCCAAGAGGAATGCAATGGGATAAAGCCACTAAAAGCTCAATGCCATATACAATTACAGGTTGAACGAACGTTTTGTAGATTCTCATTTTGCTCTTCTTCGGCATTTGTTTATTTATTAGTTGAAAAAATATATAATTAGTAAAAGAAAAAGTTTTAACTTACTGAACGCTAAGGCATTAACCATTTGGAATTTCATAGTTTTAGGAAATTGAAAAACTTTGTTTAATCCACTATTTAATAAAAAAATATTTAAAAACACGACATGTTTCGGAGGATGGATACCTCCATCTTCAGGTTTAGTTCTTACTGTTAAAAAATAATTTTTAGTACAATAAAGTCTCGATTATCCGACCTAAACCGGCCGCGGCAAGGTCGGATAAGCGGAAAGGTCGGATAACACGGAAAATGATAAAAACGACATTGAAAATGTGATTTTATTTGCACATCGAAAACTTTTCAAATATGTACAATTGTACATGTAACATAACTGAATGTAACGAACTAAAACATCAAAATGCTCTTACGGGAAAGTAATAAAACATGCGAAAGAGCTACGTAAGTACTGAAGACTGTCGCCTGGCGCGTGAATATAATGCGTGCAGTCGGGTAAAGGAAAAGGGCATTGCTCCGGTAGGTCGTATAACTCGGAAGGTCGGATAACCGAGACTCTACTGTACCTATTTATAACAAACAGTACAGGTTATTTTTTAATTTTGAATTATTGTTTTTTTATTAGCGTTTCTTTGTTTAGTTTTTATTATATTTTTACACCTGAAGATGGAGGAACCCTCCGAAATATGTGGTATTTTTTAATATATTTTATTAAATAGTTGATTAAACAAGGTTTTTCAATTTCCTAAGTATGAAAAAGTTTTACTATACCTGCTTTAGAGATAGGGTGGATTCAAGGTGGTTGTGGGTGTTTGGGAGGCTGTGGGGGTGGTGTTGTCGAGGGGATTGTACGGGGATGTTGTCACCTCGCCCGTGAACCAACCTGAGGGCATCTGTACTCTTGTACTTAGATATTACCGATGAGAATACGATCACTTCACTATTACATCACAATACGGGGTTATTGATTTTAATGTATTATACGCAGTTCCATCGCAATAGATACCAAAATCGTAAATACGTCTAACAATAGCGCGTGAGCCTATATGATTAAATGAAATGATTAAAATATGACATACGTGGCAATTTCATTTAATTTATTTATTTTGATAAAAATCACAAACATTACAGACATACAATTCCAAATCGTTTGCAATTACATTATAAAAAGAGAAGCATTAAAAAAAATTAAGAATAAGAAAAAATCATAACATTGATATTGCATCCCTGAGACAACTCACACTATCACGAAATATGTCAACCTCCGAGGCGATCCAATTAAGCAATAAGATTGCCCTACCCATAGGCATAACCATTGGCAGGTTGGTTCTGCAGCGTGGCAAATAAAACAATCTGTGCTGTCTTTGACGAAGGTAATGATAAAAACGACATTGAAAATGTGATTTTATTTGCACATCGAAAACTTTTCAAATATGTACAATTGTACATATTTGAAAAAAACAATTGTACATATTTGAGTTTCTTTATACGGCCGCCAATCAGCTGAAAGAAGTGAACCCCCAAGTGAATATTCCTCCATCTCTCCAATGATTGGTAGCTTAGCATACCTAGCAAGAATTCAGTCGGAAAGAGCCACGGGTAATAACCGCGCTCCCTGAGGTAAAGAAAGCGCTGAAATTTTTTCTGCACTCGCTCCACCATCAGAGAATATCGGATCCCAGGCGGTGACCAAATAACGGAACTATATTCCAGCCGACTTCTTACCAGGGAATTATACAACACCCGAAGTACCTGTGTGTTCGAAAATATCTTGGCATTCCTAAAAACAAATCCAAGCCTTTTAATGGAACTATTACATAGAGCAACTAGGTATGTGAAGATTGAACGATAATTGAGCATCGAACAGAACACCGAGATCTCTGGATATAGAAGCTCTTTCAAGCTGCACTCCATCCATAAGATAGCGTATGACTGCCATTGCCAAGGTCCCGGGTTCGATTCCTGGTGATGACAGTATGATTCTCACGCTATCTTTGATCTGGCGTAGAATTCAATTCACGTGACAAATAAATAGCGATAGATTAGCTACCTTTCACATGTCATGAGAATCAATATAATAGCCATACCCTTTGCATTGATTTTGCTCGTACTATAATGATATGTAAGGAGCTATTCAACAAAACCGGTATTCAACGAAATAGTTTGAATCGGTAAATTATTTTGAAAAAAGGAACCAAAATACATGATTTAATTATAAAAATTTTGCATCGATAAAGGTTGCATCATAATCGAAATATACCTGCGAAAAGTAAAATATCTTGGATCGATCTGTTTATGCAGGATATCAACTTTCTTCATATGATGAAGACGACCAGCCTTCTCTCCATATCTTTGGTTGTCGTCCTGGTGGTCGAGGGCCCTCTGGAATCTCGTGCATCACGATCTTAGGAATTCTTGCTGGATCCATTCTCTCGATGTGGTCCCTCCAGAATCGTTTTCTCTGCCTACTCCATCTCACTAAGTCTTCAAGTTCTCCCCACAATATGTCGCAATGTTGTCAATTCTGCTACTCTTAAGAGATGTTTGGTTCTGACAGTGTCTACTCTTGCTTCATTTCCGCAAGTCATTATGAGCCTGAGGCATGCTTTATAAATTCTATCTTTGCTTTCCACTAGCATATGCTTATTGTCCCAGACAGTGTCCCTTAGGCATCCGGAGATAATTGCTGCTTTATCAGTCTGTTTTTTAATTTCATTTTAAAGATCGCTGCAACTAGATATCTCCATACACAGATATCTGAACTTCATGACCTGTTACATATGGGTGTTAGTTGAAGTTTGCCGGTTTTACTCATAGATGTCGCTAGAGATATGTATACATTTCTATGATTTGGCATCTATGTCATATTTTTTTATGGAAATTAATCTTCAAAAATACACAAGTTACATTCTGCCAAAATAATAGTGTCATAGTTGTTTACCTCAGTGAATATGTCGAGTTTCGTTCCAAGTAAATCGCATTTGCGGCATTCGTTGCTTTTCTTATTTCATCAAAAGAAAAAAATCAGTTGAAGCTCATCGGTTGCTGGTAGAAACTTATGGTGAACATGCTCCAGTGATTAGAACATGTGAGACATGGTTTCGTCAATTTAAAAGTGGAGATTTCGATTTAACAGACAATGAACATCCTGGTGCAACGAAAAAGTTCGAAGACGAGGAATTGCAGGCGTTATTGGATGAAGACCCAACCCAATCGCAACAACAATTGACACTTAATGTGACCCGAGGAGCAATTTGCTAACGTTTAAAAGCCATGGAAAAGATCCAAAAGTATGGAAAATGGGTACCACACCAAATGAACGAGAGACAAATTGAAAATCGAAAAACCATACATACAGCTAAAGTGGTGAAGAACACTTTCAAAGCATTGAATTGGGAAATATTATTGCACCCGCCGTACACTCCAGACCTTGCTCCGTCCGACTATCACCTTTTCGCATCGATGGGACACTCACTCGCAGAGCAGCGCTTCGCCAATTTTGAAAAAGTCGAAAAATGACTCGTCGAATGGTTTGCCTCGAAAGAGAAATATTTTTTTGGAATGGTATCCATGATTTGCCTCAAAGATGAACAAAATGTATATAATCCGATGGTCAATACTTTGAATAAATTTTTTTTTTAGATTCCCTTGAGAATTAAGCGTTTTTTATATTGAAAAAACCGGCAAACTTCAACTAACACCCCTGGTATATGCGTTTATCGTTCAAGACCTGTTCTATATTATACACTTTTTAATAATATTAGGTCCTTACATATGAAATTGGCTTTTTGCCGTACTGGCAACTTTGATCTCAAATATCTTTTCTTTGGTTAGGAATTCCAAATTCAAATTTATACAGCTATTTACTAAAGTATTTGTGTTTCGAAAATTATAATTAATTTGTTATTTCCTCAATTGTTTTTTTTCTTTGCGTCACTCAGTTTACAAAATGGAAAACTTGAAATATCGCGTTATTTACGAGTACGAGTTCCACCGTGGCACCAGTGCTGCAGAAACGGCCCGAAGGATTAATGGTGTGTATGGCGACGGTGCCGCAAAAGAAAACACAGTGCGTTTTTGGTTCCAACGTTTTCGTTCTGGAAATTTCGAGCTGCAGAACAAGCCCCGTGGACGGCCGGAGACCAAAGTTGATAATGAAGAATTGAAGGCTATTGTGGAAGCGGATCCATCGCAAACCACGTCCGAGTTAGCTGCAGGCTGCGGTGTTAGTGATAAAACTGTTTTAATCCACTTGAAGCAAATTGGGAAGGTGAAAAAGCTTAAAAGGTGGGTACCTCACGAATTGAGTGAAGCAAATCAACAAACGCGCGTTGACTGCTGCGTTGCATTACTCAACCGGCACAATAATGAAGGGATTTTGAATCGAATCATTACCTGTGATGAAAAGTGGATCCTGTATGATAATCGGAAGGGCTCATCGCAATGGCTAAACCCTGCCGAACCAGCCAAACCATGCCCCAAGCGAAAATTGACTCCAAAAAAGTTACTTGTGAGCGTTTGGTGGACTAGTGCTGGTGTCGTTCACTACAGCTTTCTTAAATCCGGCCACACGATTACGGCAGATATCTTTGTCAGCAACTGCAAACCATGATGGAAAAGCTAGCTGCTAAACAACCGAGGCTGGTTAATCGCTCTAGGCCACTGCTGCTTCATGATAACGCTAGACCACACACTGCACAACAGACGGCTACCAAATTAGAAGAGCTTCAATTGGAATGTCTAAGACATCCACCGTACTCTCCGGACCTTGCCCCAACAGATTACTATTTTTTCGAAATTTGGATAACTTCTTGCAAGGGAAAAAATTCAACTCCGATGGGGCAGTCCAAACCGACTTCAAAGATTTTATTGATTCCCGTCCGAATGGTTTTTTTAGTAAAGGGATCGATGAACTACCTATGAGATGGCAAAGTGCATAGATAGCAATGGTACATACTTTGATTAAATAAATATATTATATTTAAAAAAAATCAACTTTATGTTCCTCCCATACAAAACGCCAATTTCATATGTAAGGACCTAATATATATTATCAAATAGTTATAAAATCCTAGGAAAATGTGATTTAATTTCATAGGGTAGAGTTCACGAATATGCTAATTAATTTCCCATGAGAAATTATTCTTCAAAGCCTTTTTGCTAACAACTTGATACAAACTGCGTCATAGGAATTGAGTTCCCTCTCTCTCGCAATTATTTTCCTTTGTCAAGGCAAAGCATCGCATGAAAGCTTCGGGCGGGATACTCGTTCATTCCGAGATTTAAAAGCCTTTTAATACTATAAAAGCTCAATTAGTTGGATTAATTTCTCCGCAGTGCTGCGAAATATGAGCTTTATACTCGTACGGTGTTTCGAAATAAGCCGTTGGACCGATTTGTAAAATAGTGTTTTCTACAGATTTATAAAGTTTGATTCGATTTGACTTAGCTCTAAATTTTCTTTTTTATTTCAGGTTGTCTCAAGGAGATCGTATGGAAAAACAAGTATATGAGACCTGAGAGTAAGGTGAGAATATACAAAACCTGCGTAAGGCCTATACTGACATATAGCATTGAGATCAGAGTGGATACCACAAGAACGAAGGCTAAAGTGCGGGTGGCAGAGATGCGGACACTGAGGATGATAGCATGAAAGGCTCTTCAAGATAGGGTGAAGAACCCAGCTACCGTCCCCCCGGAAGACCGCCAAAGAGATGGAGGGATAGTTGGGAGTCGACTTCCCAAGAGAGGCCAGCCTGATTACAGGAACAGACCAAAGGTTTAAAAGAAGAAGAAGATTTTTAACCCATAATATCGGCTCTTTCTTCCCACCCGTTTAATCAGCCCTACCATATCAGATTCGTTTTGTTTTCAATAATGTGATGTCTGCAAATTGAATATTGGTTATTATTACAAATTGAACAGGATGTAGGACTGAACACATCCCTTGCGGACTCCCCTTTGGGCTGTAGAAGTACTGGACAATATGTTATCTATTTTGACCTTAGCTGTACTGTCCTGATAGAAGTTACGAATGAGGAAGGTAAGGTGTTGTTGTACTCTTATGTCTGTTAAAGACTCCCATAAGTGATCACATTTCACACAATTAAAGGCCTTCTTGGAATCAATGAAGCAATAAAGGCAGAGGTCTTAAATTTCCGGAATATCTAGATTATTTGCCTTTTATTTAATATTTACTCTCGTTTGCCTTTGCCCTTAACGAATCCTGCCTATTTAACAGGAATCTGTAGGGTGTAATTACTTTGCAGACGCTCCTTGACTATGTAATATGATCTTGCTTACGTGGGATATAAGAGATATTGTTCAATAATTTTCGCATTTTCTGGTGGAACCTTTTATATGTATAAATGTATTATAGATTCGGTCCATACTTTGGGACATATACCACTCATACATATTTTGTTAAATATGTTATGAAGTAATGAGTCACCTTTAGGACCAAGTCTTTTCAGTAACTGCTGGGATCTCGTCTACTCCGGGGGCTTTATTATTTTTCAGCTTCGTTAGAGCAGCTCTCACCTCACTCGAAAAAAATCAGATTCCTTCTCACTCTCTCATATATCCCACATTGCGCACGATGGTTTTCCTGCATCTTTATATAGATTCTGGCAGTAAATCTTCCAAGTTTCTGTTACTTCAATAATCAATCGTCAATAACTTACAATTTGCTCTATAAATTATGTTAACGATGTAAATGGAACCAGAAATAGAGGAAGATCGTGCATGACACGATGTATTGAGGAAGCGAGAGAAATATGTCAGGAAAGAAAAGTGTGGCAGTCCATTCTTTCTGCCTACCCCTTCGGGGAGGCCAAGACCATGACCAAATTAAATCAAATACTGAAAGGCGGCCACATTCGAAGCCGGAATAATCGACGAGCGGGTTTGTTACGATGTATGAATGTGGAAGAAGCTAGATAGTTAATTTACTTACTTATCAGCTGTCTGTCGTCCACCGCTTAACTTAGATCTCTCCCAAAGCACGCCACTCTAATCCATCCTGGTCCAGCAATCCTTATAATATCGTCGGTCCACCGGGCAGGGGGAAGTCCAACTCTACGGAATATTGAATAGTTAATGTCATTTAATGATGTTACGCATCTTCTGGACTGACATGGTCAGCAACACAAACGTTCTCCATAGAGCCAGAGTTGACAGAGAGTTGCTGAGCAACATCAAATTCCGTAAGGTGTCCTACTTGGGCCATGTTCTGAGAGGCGAAAAATACGCACTATTACATCTGGTATTGGAGGGTAAGATTGAGGGTCGACGAGGTATTGGGAGAAGGCGGGTTTCCTGGCTGAGGAACATCCGAGAGTGGACGGGGCTGAGGACCGTGGGGGAGCTAGTCAACGTTGGGGAGACCTGACAGGACACGGAAAGAAGAAGAAGAATGTCATTTAAAATACATTAAATTAAAACGTCTGAAACGTACAAGTTTTATTACATTAATGAATTATTTTAGTAGCTATGATAGCTACTTTAATATTTTCATTTTATTAATTCTTGAACAATTATGTAATATTCCATATTAAAAACCTATGAGATATACATTTGATGATGCCTTAGCAATGCAAAACACGTCATTCCCATAAAATAAAATAAAAGTTAATATAATCAAATGATTTTACTGAAATCTCTTGATGGAAGTTCATTTTAAATAATAATTAAATAAAACGATGTTTTTTAACTACTTCCACTTTTGTCTTTATTTAGACAGCGACCGGTTTCGCCAGGCTCGCTGGCATCGACAGACTGGTCTGTTAATAAATATGAATGAAAACGTCTGTCTTCTAGGAGGTTAATTATATATGAGATGGAATGACATGTTATGATAACAAAATTATAAAAGCATAACTGTGTTGGTTTGGACACATGGAAAGCATCGATAAAGAAATACTGGTTAAAATAGAATACGTAAACAATGCAAATGCATTGCAAAGTCGAGGAAGACCGAGGAATACATGGCATGACCAATTGATCAAAATTATGAAAAGACCCGATGGTTTGGACACATAGAAGGCATGGATAAGGAAAATATGTTAAAAAAGTATATTTTAAAGATGTGAATGAAGATTAGAGTCGAGGAAAATATGGCATGACCAAATTAATAAAAAATTTAAGGTTGGTCATGTAATATGTCGGAAGAATTGGCGTGCATCTATGGCACGCTGTATGAATGTGGAGGAAACAGGAGACGTGTGTCAGGATAGTGTATTAGTATGGCGGTTCATTCTCTCTGTCTACCCTTTGACCTACCGTGATGGTTTGCTTGTTTACATTAAGCAAATTGGTGTGAAAGAATAATTTAAAATGACTATTTTCAGAACGTAACGTAATTGTCGGAAAACCTTGTTGATAAAAAAAGCTTTTTATGTCCGCTTGAAAGCTCTATTTTGCCCTTTATGAAGCTACGAGAAATAAATTATCATTATCTGAACATGCACGTTATAACGATGAGCATAGAAAGAGCCACATAGCTTTTGTTTGGCTTTTTCCATGAAAGCTAATTTCCTGTATTTTCAGTAATGCAGAAGTTTAATCAAGGGGATGTAAATTTTCTATTGAGTGACTATTTTTAGTACGAGGTGTTTTGTACTACAACGTATTTTTAATTTGTTGCATAAAAATATCTAACATATGAACAATATGAACATACGGCGTACGGTGAAATGATATTTCGTTATGCTGGTTCAGAAAAAAATTCTGACGTATCTCTACATGAGGGAGTATGGTAGCTATTCGTGGCTTTATCCCACAGCATTTCTTTTGGGAATGCTTGGGGCCAACTCTCTGCAGCTTCGAAGAGATGGGCATCTCAAAACCCATTTCTTTAGATTACTCAGGGGATATTTCGAGAACTTGGCCGTGCTGGAGCGTGTTCGGCTTTTTGTCCCTGAAAGATATCTCCGACAGCGACAGTATGGATTATTTTACCTACCGGCCGCCAGGACCAACCTGCCTCTGGTGACACCGGTGGGAAGAGCAATTAATCTGCTGAACGCGCTCTCTTCTGGTCTGGTCTTCCCAATATTGAACCATTTCTCATGCGTTTCAAGTAGTATACTGTACACAATATATTATTTTACCTGTTCTCAATAGATGCCAAAAAAAATAATTTTGTAATGTCTGTGGATGAAATAAACTGATTTGATTTGATTTGATATTTGTCAGTTTACTGTTTCTTGAACATTGATGTCCTGGACTGATGATGTCCAGCCATTCCTTCATCTCTACAGCGGCCTTCCTGGTAATTTTGAACTTTGATAACTTTTGCAATTTTTGTATACTGCAAGCGTCCACATGATCTTTCCAAAAGCGCCTTCTGCTTCTTACCCTTCTTACTATATCCTCAACATCACAGACAAACCGTATCGTTTCAATTCTGATCCGGCCTTCAAGGTTTTATCAGCGATGAAAAAAAATCAAAATTGTTAAATATTTTTTTTCCATACACAGACGTTTTCATTCGTATTAACTACACTTACATTATTCAACTGATGGCCAATGTCACTCGTTATGTAAACTGTATTCCGGTATTCGGATATTATGACGTAATGTACGGATGGCTTTAATCTTAATGTTAATCCTCTTCAAGAGCATATCTATAATAATATTTTAAAGTTTCTTCTTACGTCATTAAAACTAATGAGAATCGCCTCGTTTTAACGTAAAACATCATAACCTGTTACGCGATGAAAAATCGTCGTTTAAACGAGGTTCTTGTAAACTAACGCACAAGGTTTTCATACATACATATTCTTTAATGATTCTGAAATTGATATAACTAACTAACCAACTAACTCATCATAACGCCGTCTCTCCGAAGAGGTAGGCAGAAAGAATGGACTGCCACACTTTTCTTTCTTGACATATTTCTCTCGCTTCCTCAACATTTATACATTGTGTTATGCACGCGCGTCGATTTCTCTGACTCCTCACGTGAACGACATAAAAAATTTGATTTATTTAAATCGTGCCATGTTTTCCTAGGTCTTCCTCTATTTCTAGTTGAATTTACATCGTTAACATATACTTTTTTTACCATTCTTTATTTATTCATTCTTTCCATGTGTCCAAACCATTTTAATGATCCTTTTATTATATTATTTTGTTCATAACACCATCATTCGCACCGCATTCACTTCTTATATTTTCATTCGACACTCTACCATATACAGAGTATCAACACATTCGTCTAAGAGATCTCATTTCTACTGCATTTATTTTACCTTCATCCTTCTTTTGCCAGTTCCATGCCATGTAAGGAGTCAGAGAAATCGACGCGCGTGCATGATACGCTTTATGAATGTTGAGGAAGCGAGAAAAATGTCAGGAAAGAAAAGTCCATTCTTTCTGCCTACCCCTTCGAAGAGACGGTGTGATGGTTAGTTAGTTATTTAGATATGGAATATTTAAAATATCGTATTGGCTTACCGCTGTACCAATGCTCTTGGGTTTGTAGTTCATGATTTATAAATTATCCCATCTTGTAATATGCCAAAGATAAAAACTCCAGCAGTAAGAGACTATCAGGAAGGCCGCCGAAGAGATGGAGGGAAGGCTGGACTTCATCATTCCAGGACAGCACACCGTCACAAAACTGGACATACACCTATAATATGAAGAAGAAGTGTAAGAAATATGACTTTGGATCCGTATAAATAAAATAAATTATAATATTTTATTTAACATCTAACAAAACTGATTTTAATAAAAAAATTTAAATGATTTATTTTGTATTTATTATATTTTAATTATACTGATGAAGGGATTCTGCGTCCCGAAACATTTTTGAGTTAATGTGTAATTTTAAATTTTATTTGTATTTAACAATAAAGTGTGTTACAACGAAAAAAAAAACAGTGTTCTAAATAATTAAAATTTCATAATAAAGAGAAAATAGACTTGCTTGCATTACACCATAGGTTTACAAACATTTTTGACCCATGGCCCTCTTTCAGACACAATATTACACAAGCCCCCCCTGGAAATTTTCCTTTTTTTTAAGTTAAACAAAACTGAAAAATGTAGTGAACCTATTATTTTTTTACTTACTTAGAGTGTTATAAATAAGATTCGCCGATACTTAAATTGTCGAGTAATTCATATTTTTTGAATAATCACAATTAGAAAGCCGAACCTGATGTACTGTCGATAACGAAACTAGTATGAAATCGTCAAAAAATATATTCAACTACAAGAGTTTTTTTTTAATTTGAGAAAGATATTTTGGAATAAAAATAATTAAAAAAAAAACATAATAAAGGTAATTATTATTATTGAATAATATCAGGGAAAATGTAAAACTAATATATAATATGTGGACGTAGGTATACGATGATTTGAAACATCACAAAAACATAGGTGATATTTATTTTAAACAAGTTATAGACGTATGTACATCGCGTAATAATGGGTTTAAAAAAATCTACAAGGTAATACATTTTAGCACCTCATAGCCCCCTTTTTGCATACCAGGGCTTCCTTACTCCCCCAGAGCCAGAATTATCCTCTCAGCTCCCTCCAGGCGGAGGGAGAGCCCAGTTTGGGAACTTATGCATTACACGATCAATGAATGTTGAGGAATCAAGAGTAGTTTAAGTTAGTCAGGAAATAATAATAAGGTGGCGATTCATTCTTTTCAACTCCTCTGGAGAGACAGCGTGTTGATTAGTTAGTTTAGAATTTTTTTTGTCAATACTAACTCACTAACTAACTAACCATCACGCCGTCTCCCCGGAGGGGTAGGCAGAAAGAATGGAACGCCACACTGTTCTGTCCTGACATACTTCTCTCGCTTCCTCTACATTCATACATCTTGTCATGCACGCACGTCGATTTCTTCGACTCCTCACGTGACCGACATTCAATATTTGATTGATTTGATCGTGCCACGTTTTCCTCGGTCTTCCTCTATTTCTAGCTCCGTTTACATACGAGTATACCTTCTTTACCATTCTGTCTCCAATCATTCTTTCCATGTGTCCAAACCATCTTAATGACCCTTTCCTTATTTTGTTCATAACACTTTCATTCGCACCACATTCACTTCTTATACTTGCATTTGTCATTCTATCATATACAGATTTGCCACACATTCGTCTTAGAGATCTCATTTCTACTGCATTTATACATTCATCCTTCTTTTGCCAGTTCCATGCTTCACTTCCATACATAAGGGTCGGTACAAGAACACCATTGTGCACTGCCATCTTAGCTTTTTTGGATAGACTATTACTAATATACTAACGAGGAAAATGATATTATGCAATATACGCATTCTACAAGAGATTAGATGTGTTCCTAGATACACACTTTGAAGGTTTCTACTTACTTACATTCCGATCGCGTAATACTTTCTTGTACAGGTTTAAATCAAGTTAATGATTATTGAATTGTTCATAATTAATAAGGTATGAGAAATATTTTTTGAATTATCTCTTTACCATATTGAATACATACATTAGATAAACGGCGTCTTATTGTGAAATATCAATTGTTTGAAGAATATATAGTATTTTTTTAGAGGTTTGGTTTTTAAACTAGCAACATTGTTTCTACAGACTCACAATTTGACAGTTAATAGTTGATTTGTAATTAATACGTTTTGCCATTTTACCATGAATAGACTGACGTCAGAAAAGTGCTTGCAAATTGTGCAAATATATTTTGAAAATCATGGTTCGGTTAAAACTAATCGTGCATTACGTCCATTTTACGGTCGAAATAATCGTCCATCCGAGCAAATTGTTCGGAAGACCATGGATCGTTTTCGCACCACGTACACTCTAGTGGATAATACGCACCCACAAAGACGACAATTGTCGAAAATTGGACTTCACGATTGCGCTTCATTCGAGCTAGCCGTGGCGTTCATATGCCCGAAATCATGTTTAAACAATAATGGCAAAAATTACCTATTGAATAAAGCTAATATCATAGACATTAACAGTATTTTAATGTGTTTTTTTTTTTTTGAATATGTATAGTAAACCTGTAAAAAATCCAATATAATGCTTGATGTTAGTACTTTAAAGTTACGTATTGGAGTGATAACAAAATGGCGACCGCAGCTGTCATGTGAAATTTTTTCAAAATAATGTTTTGGTACTTTTCGAAATGTGAGATGGTTTGAATAAGTTACATTTATATCTATGTGCATTGCCATAGGTGATTAATTGTTTTTATAATGCTTCAAACGGAAGAAATATCACATTATGTAAGTTCTCATACCCAAGTTGTATTTCGTTCTGCACGCCTTCCCGACAGCCAGCCGGCTGAAATGACAATCTCTGTCTCAATAGGCTTCTTGTTTCCCGTGCAGACGTCACAGTTCCTGATCATCTTACTGGCTCACTGCTCGATTTTGCCGTTGCACCGTACTTCTGGCCCGCCACCATCTTCTCGGCTGCCGACTTTTTCAAGTCAACTTCAACACTCAAGAAATAATTTTTTAAATGTGTAGGAGCAATAGCCTACGGACTGGTACTCCAGAGAAACTATATCCAAGTCAAGTAAGTACATAAATTAGAATAAATAATATGTATTTTTTTAACATGGAATATTCGCTTCTTCTATATTCACCATCACTTTTGGAAAACATTGTATTTTCACAACACTTTTCACAAATTTGTTGTTTTTGTTTTTTCTTTGACTCCCGTAGTGCCCGCAAGCGCGGGAGATGGAATTAACATGGCGGCCTTCTTTAGGACGGAGTCAACTGTGTCACCAATCAGGTCGCTTTATGCACTGTTTTGACGCACGCAAGAAACATGTAACAATAACACTTCGAGTTTTTATTACGTTCAAGTACGGACCTGTCTATTGTCAGGGGGTTCAGTTTAAAATTGGGTGTTTTTTAAGAGGTGTACAATACGAGGTCTGTTCAAAAAGTATCGCGAATTTTGAATTTCCGCTGGCTACGTATATTTGATTTTTGATTTTTTTGTAGCGTTATGTTGGTACTCATGTCCCTTACTTATGCTGACAAGGTCGGCCATTTTGAATGTTTAGTTAATTTTTGACAGCTGTTTTGCTTGGATGTGTTTTGGCTCGTCTTCGATTTTTGCCTATTCCAAAAATGGATCAAAGAATCTGTATCAAATTTTGTGTGAAAAACAAAATAAAGTGCGCGGACGCATTTCGAATGTTGACTGTGGCATATGGTGAAGCTACCTTGGACCAAAGCAACGTTTATCGGTGGTACAAAATGTTCTCAGAGGGCCGAGAAGATATGAACGACGAAGAGCGTGCCGGACGCCCGAGCACGTCAACAACAGACGAAAACATTGATAAAGTGAAGAAAATAGTATTAGCCAATCGTCGAATCACCGTTAGAGAAGTTGCTGAGGACCTAAACATATCGATTGGCTCGTGCCATTCGATTTTAACCAATGATTTGGGCATGAGTCGGGTCGCCGCGAAATTCGTGCCAAAATTGCTCAATTTCGACCAAAAACAGCATCGCGTTAACATTGCTCAGGAGATGTTGGACTCGGTCCGTGACGACCCAAATGTGCTCCAGAGGGTCATAACTGGTGACGAATCATGGGTTTATGGTTATGACGTGGAAACCAAAGCTCAATCATCCCAATGGAAGCTGCCGCATGAGCCAAGACCAAAAAAAGCGCGCCAAGTTCGGTCGAACGTGAAGGTTTTGCTCACAGTTTTCTTCGATTGCAGGGGCGTGGTGCATCATGAGTTCTTGCCACAGGGTAGTACGGTCAATAAGGAATATTACCTGCAAGTTATGCGTAATTTGCGCGAAGCAATCCGCCAGAAACGCCCGGATTTGTGGAAGAACAAAAACTGGCTTTTGCACCATGATAACGCCCCTGCTCACACATCGTTGCTTGTGCGCGAATATTTGGCCAAAAACAACACAGTAATGGTGCCGCAGCCACCGTATTCCCCAGACCTGGCCCCCTGTGACTTTTTCCTGTTTCCAAAACTGAAGAGGCCCATGAAAGGACGACGCTACGCCACGATTGAGGAGATAAAGACGGCATCGAAGGAGGAGCTGAACAAGATCACAAAAAATGATTTTTTTAAGTGCTTCGAGGATTGGAAAAAACGTTGGCATAAATGTATTATATCCGAGGGGAATTACTTTGAAGGGAACAAAATAGATATTCATGAATAAATAAATACTTTTTGAAAAAATATAAAATTCGCGATACTTTTTGAACAGACCTCGTACATATTTAAAATGAAAAAAAAAAACACGTTAAAATAATGCTAATATCTATGATATTGGCTTTATTTAATAGATAATTTTATGCCATTATTGTTCAAATATGATTTCAGGCATATGAGCGCCACGGCTAGCTCGAATGAAGCGCAATCGTGAAATCTAATTTTCGACAATTGTCGTCTTTGTGGATGCGTATTAACCACTCGAGTGTACGTGGTGCGAAAACGATCCGTGGTCTTCCAAATAACTTGCTCGGATGGACGATTATGTCGACCGTAAAATGGACGTACTGCACGATAAGTTTGGCGAACCGAACCATGATTTTCAAAATAAATTTGCGCAATTTGCAAGCGCTATTCTGACGTCAGTCTATTCATGGTAAAATGGCAAAAATTACTGACTACAAATCAACTTTCAACTGTCAAATTGACATAGAAACAATGTTGCTAGTTTAAAAACCAAACCTCTAAAAAAAACACCCTATACATAAAGAGACTTCACTTCTTTGGACAACTCTTAACGTCAGACCTTGCAAGGTGATCATTTTAAACAACGAATTCGTATAGTTATCATTATAATATTTTGGATAATTTGTACAGCGCCGTTTTCGTGAAATAATCACGTCAACGGCGCTAATGTATGTAATTTAAGTAATAATATTTTTTTTTTCTTATGATTTGCCTTTTGTTATCCACTGCAGAACGTAGGCCTCACCCAAAGCACGCCACTGACCCTATCCATCACCACTATCAGCAATTATTACAATTATAATATCACGGTTGTGGGGAAGAGGATGTCCAACTCTACGGAATCCTGTGCGCGGTCTGCACTTCAGAACCTATCTTCCTCATTGGCTGTCGGTTCTCTACAGCCGATGCTAGGAAAGTTGTGATAATAAATTTACATTCTAGGATAGATAGGAAAACTCTTCTAAATCTAAAAGAAAAAA
This sequence comes from Lepidostoma basale, assembly GCA_022606425.2. Classification (NCBI taxonomy): domain Eukaryota; kingdom Metazoa; phylum Arthropoda; class Insecta; order Trichoptera; family Lepidostomatidae; genus Lepidostoma; species Lepidostoma basale. Next base: position 18,112 of record JAHDVF020001036.1, read on the forward strand.
AAAATTTCTACGTCTATGGTTGACCCCTTAATATATTTGGTTAGAGCACGTTTAAATTTCTTTATGTCGTTAATAGATTTGAGATTCTCAAGAAGACGATTGAAAATATAGGGCGCGCGAAATGGAAATTGTTTTTGGGCTGGAGCTGAGCGACAGCGAGGAACTATAAAATTATGATGAGAGGAATATCTTGTGAGACAGTGTAGTGGCATTTCATAATTTGATAATAAATATTATATATACAATAATATAATAATTAAGTGTTCCGAAAACTCGGTATTTTAATTACTTGTAAAACCCTAATCACAGTTTATAAAATAATTTTTTAATTAATTCTTTGATTAGAGTTGTTCCTAGCTTTGAGAATGGTTGATAATAAGTAGTGGCGTATAGTTTAGTTTAAAAGAACATTATCCGCCAATTTTAAAAAGTAAGATTTCAAACACATTGATTTTTTTATTAAAAAAGTTCGTTCCTGAAATTTTGTTATGTCTTTTATATCACTGAATCAATAACCATCACGTTGTTTCCTCGGAGGGGTAGGTAGAGAGGATAAACCGCCACATTGTTCTGTCCTGACATACCTTTGGAGCTTCCTCTACTTACATACATCGTAACACACATGCTCGTCGATTTTTTCGACAAATCAGCTTTCGAATGTGGTCGCTTTTTAGTAATTGATTAATTAGGTCATGCCATGTTTTCTCTGGCCGCTCTCGGCTTCTCTTTCCATCCACTCGTTCCATATCTCCAAACCATCTAAGTGATCATTTTTACATTTGTTTATGATCCGATCATCTGCCTTACATTTCTTCTTTATTACGTCGTTCGTTATTCTATCATATGTCGTTTTCCCGCACATCCTTCTCCATGTTCTCATTTCTATACAATTTATCCTACTTTCATCCTTCTGTTGCCAGCTCCAAGCTCCAAACATCCATGCATAAGGGTTGGCACTAGAATTCCATTCTGTATAGCCATCTTTGCTTATGTGGATATATTTAATATCATATTATTTTCATTTATACGAGTATTATACTCGTATATGAACACATGAACGAAATCATGAAAGAATCATTAAGATGGTATGGACGGAAAGAATAAATTAAGAAAGAATTGTAAAAAATATATATGTTACCGATTTAAATGGAACTAGAAATAGAAAAAAACCGAAGAAAACGTGGCACGATCAAATAAATCAAATATTAAATGTCGGCCACGTGAGGAGTCAGAGAAATCGACGCGCGTGCATGACACGATGTATGAATATTGAGGAATAGAGAGAAATATGTCAGGAAAGAAAAGTGTGGCAGTCGATTCATTCTGCCTATCCCTTCGGGGAGACGGCGTGATTAGTTAGTTAGTTAGTTATATAATAAAACTACTAGAAAACAGTCGTTTTGATTCGTTATTACAATTATATATAATAATTAAAAACTATTTGATATGTTTATTTTGTCTTCTGTTCAATATCAGAGTTAACGCAATTTACTTTGCAGTAGCAGTGAATTATCGCAAAATTATATGGGTTAAGGTAAAGGTTAAAATTATTTACGAGATTCGTTTAACTGTTTACTTAAAAAAAAACAGAGTTTCATTAGAACTGTAGTGGGGAGTAGCATTGAACAGAAGTTTTAATTGTAGGTTAACGTTAATCTCTTCTTTAAACGTAATTATTCTTAATCTCTAACCGGAGGCCGAATTCTTTTTAATAAACCGCGTGGAATTAAAGGTTTGATGATATCTGTAATCGTTTATATGAAAAGCTAAAAAAATTCTTGCTTGTGATTAAATCAACTAATCAAAAATGATTTTCTTCATAAATACAGTGGCAATGTCACCACATAATGGAGTTCTAGTGCCAACATTTATGTATGGAAGTGAAGCTTGCAGCATGTAAAAGAATGATAAAAATTGGATAAAAGCCGTAGAAATGAGATCACTCAGAAAAATGTGTGGGGAAAACGATATATGATAGAATACCAAACGACACAATAAGAAAGAAATAGTCCGTTGTTTTGGCCGAAACACTATGATACTTTAACGTTATTAACTGTTAAATTAAAAAACTTTGTTTTATATTAGGTCCTTACATATGAAATTGGCGTTTTGTATGGGAGGAAAATAAAGTTGATTTTTTTTAAATATGATATATTTATTTAATCAAAGTATGTACCATTACTATCTATGCACTTTTGCCATCTAATAGGTAGTTCATCGATCCCTTTACTAAAAAAAACCATTCGGACGGGAATCAATAAAATCTTTGAAGTCGGTTTGGACTGCCCCATCGGAGTTGAATTTTTTCCCTTGCAAGAAGTTATCCAAATTTCGAAAAAAATAGCAATCTGTTGTGGCAAGGTCCGGAGAGTACGGTAGATGTCCTAGATATTCCAATTGAAGCTCTTCTAATTTGGTAGCCGTCTGTTGTGCAGTGTGTGGTCTAGCGTTATCATGAAGCAGCAGTGGCCTAGAGCGACTAACCAGCCTCGGTTGTTTAGCAGCTAGCTTTTCCATCATGGTTTGCAGTTGCTGACAATAGACATCTGCCGTAATCGTCTGGCCAGATTTAAGAAAGCTGTAGTGAACGACACCAGCACTAGTCCACCAAACGCTCACAAGTAACTTTTTTGGAGTCAATTTTCGCTTGGGGCATGGTTTGGCTGGTTCGGCAGGGTTCAGCCATTGCGATGAGCGCTTCCGATTATCATACAGGATCCACTTTTCATCACAGGTAATGATTCGATTCAAAATCCCTTCATTATTGTGCCGGTTGAGTAATGCAACGCAAGATTTGCTTCACTCAATTCGTGAGGTACCCACCTTTCAAGCCTTTTCACCTTCCTAATTTGCTTCAAGTGGATTAAAACAGTTTTATCACTTACACCGCAGCCTGCAGCTAACTCGGACGTGGTTTGCGATGGATCCGCTTCCACAATAGCCTTCAATTTTTCATTATCAACTTTGGTCTCCGGCCGTCCGCGGGGCTTGTTCTGCAGGTCGAAATTTCCAGAACGAAAACGTTGGAACCAAAAACGCACTGTGTTTTCTTTTGCGGCACCGTCGCCATACACATCATTAATCCTTCGAGCCGTTTCTGCAGCACTGGTGCCACGGTGGAACTCGTACTCGTAAATAAGGCGATATTTCAAGTTTTCTATTTTGTAAACTGAGTGACGCAAAGAAAAAAAAACAATTGAGGAAAAAACAAATTATAATTTTCGAAACACAAATACTTGAGTAAATAGCTGTATGAATTTGAAATTGTAATTCTTAACCAAAGAGAAGATATTTGAGATCAAAGTTGCCAGTACGGCAAAACGCCAATTTCATATGTAAGGACCTAATATTATCACAATCGTATTTTTATTTTACGCGACAGCTGTTTCGTCAATCTATGTTGACATCATCAGGTGTTACATATTATTGTAACACCTGATGATGTCAACATAGGTTGAAGAAACAGCTGTCTCGTAAAATAAAAATATAATTGTGATACATAAAACAAAGTTTTTTTTTTTAAATTTAAGAGTTTATATGAATGAAATGTAAGGCAGATCATTGCATCGTAAGTAAAATTAAAAAATGATCCCTGAGATGGTTTGGACATATGGAACGAATGAATGAAACAATAATAGTTAAAATGTTACAAACAACAATAATAGTTAAATTAAAGTGTAAGTGCAAAGAAAACCCGTAGAAGATCAAGGTAAGCATGGCACGTCTAAATTAAACAAATACTAAAAGGCGGCCTCATATCTGCGAATATATAATAGTAATTGGGTTAAAATGGCAATGCGCAAAGGTGTTCTTATACCGACTCTTATGTATGGAACTGGCAAAAGAAGGATAAAAGTAGAATAAATGCAGTAGAAAAGTTATCTCTTAGACGAATGTGTAGATACTCTGTGTATGATAGAGTGTCGAATGAAAATATAAGAAGTGAATGCGGTGCGAATGGTGGTGCTATGAACAAAATAATGAAAGGATCATTAAGATGGTTTGGACACATGGAAAAAAGTATTGAAGGAACAATGGAAAAAAAATTATACATTAACGATGTAAATGGAATTAGAAATAGAGGATGACCGAGGAAAATATATCAAATATTGAATGTCGAGAGTTCAGTTTTTATTCAATTTTATTAATATCTGAAAATGAAATTAGGAAGACAAGATATTTTCCGAAGTCAAAAGTATTTCAATTTTGAACGCACTTTCATTAATATAATAGACTTCAATTTCTGAGGAGACCGTGTTCAGCAGACTAATTGCTCTTTCCACCGGTGTCACCAGAGGCAGATTGGTTCTGGCAGCTGGTAGGTAAAACAATCTGTGCTGACTCTGTCGCAGATATCTATTAAGGACAAAAAGACCAACATCCTCCAGCATGGCTGAGTTCTCGAAATATCCTCTGATTAATATAAAGAAATGGGTTATGAGATGCCCATCTCTTAGAAGCTGCAGAGAGTTGGTCCCGAGTATTTCCAAAAGAAATGTTGTGGGATAGAGTCACGGATAGCTACGAGTACCATATTCCCTCATGTAAAGTTACCTCCGAATTTTATTTCTGAACCCTCTCTAGCATAAGGTTTCTCTCTTCCTTATGTTAAGCGATGGGTTGTTTTTCTTTGTAATCAAACAGTATTTTTTTCCTCATTGCTTTACATTAAATGATAATTATTCTCAGAGAAGACCAACAACCTTAGTTATTAGCGATACCAACCCAGCGTGTCACAATCGATTATTTCCAGTACATCTCGTGGAATGTGGCGTTACCTAACAAGTGTTACAGCAATACCCGTGCTCTGGTGGTTCCGTATCGATGGGCAAAGTCTGTACATTATTCATTACGAGATGATGTCTCAACCAATTAATGCATTCTTCATACTTATAAGGAGATTCTTCGAGAACTGCGCCATCTTGGAGAGTATCCAATTTTATTAGTAACTTGGACTAAGATAAACAGATCAGAGTAAAGACAACACAACAAAGACAAAACAAAGCTGCTGACTGTAGGCCGAACGCAACATCAGATGAGAGTAGTGATGTCAGGAGTTCCACTAAAGAACACCAAGGAGTTTGTCTACCTCGGGAGCAAAATAACATTGGACGGTCGGTCTAAGAGCGAGGTCGACAGCCGTATACATTAGGCTAGGCTTGCATTTAATAAAAAGTCGAAAATAATAGAATCAAATAATATAGACCTAAAACTAAGAATACTCCTCATCAATATCTATGTATGGAGTATCTTGATGTACGGCTGCGAGACATGGTGCCTATCCGAAAGAGATAAGCGGAGACTAGAGGCTTTTGAGATGTGGTCCTATAGAAGACTATTAGGAATTTCCTGGAGAGACCACATCACGAATGAGGAAGTTCTTCAAGGAATCGAAGTAGGGAGGTACCTGCTCAGGACCTTGTCCGAAAGGCGTGCAAGATGGATCGGCCATGTAATACGTCAAGAAGGTCTCTTGCATGCCATAATGGAGGGTATGACCGTGGGGACAAACTCTAGGGGAAGCCCACGTCGAGAGTACCTGGACCTGTTGGTGGACGTGCGCTGCTTATCATATGCAGATTTCAAAAGAGCCGCACAAGACAGGGGTGAATGGAAGAGAAGAATAGAAGAAATTTCTGCAAACCGATCCCAGGATTGAAACTTTCTAACTAACTAACTAAACAGATCTAGTCTGCCTCTGCCTGCCTGAGTTCGAAATATTATAAAACATTTATCGTGGACAATCTTCGTGGCAGATAAGCAACAGCTATGATTGCCAAACCAAAAGTCCTAGGTTCGATTTCTGGCGAATACATTATTATTCTCATAACATAGTGATGATTCACGCTGTAATAATGTAAAGTGCTATCAATTGTTCAAGAAACAATAAATTATATTCATGTCTTTCTTCTATATCTTCTACATACGCCATACTTTGTATTGTAGATGCTTTATTTCTCTTTTTCTTTTTGTATACTTTGTATATACAACATTTACATTTAAAAAAATTAAATTACATAGACATGTTTCGGAAAACCAGCTCAGTGATACATATTATAAAGACACATTTTTAAAATATTATAAAATTGTTTACATGATCTGACAGATGTTATTAAGATTTATTTTGGAACGTTTATGCTTTTGTAATACCAAATATTATGATTTAATTTAAATTTCTAATAATAATTTAAATTTCTTATTGGGGTTCAGGTAAGTACTTACAACAAAGGAAATAAATCAAAGATTGGACTTGACTTTAAATTTATTTGATTATTTGTAATATTTTATTAATTTTTAATAGCTTTTTTAATTTCTAAAATTTCGAGATTGCTCAAAGTTGATAATAGAAAAATAACTTTGAGCAATCTCGAAATTTAAAAAATTAAAAAATCAATTACCATTAAAAAAAATATTAAAATCAAATAAATTTAACGTCAAGTCCAATTATTGATTTATTTCCTTTGTTGTAAGTAATTACCTGAACCCTAATAAAAATTTAAAATTATTATTTTAAATTATAAATTGAATCATAATATTTGTTATAACAAAGCTTAAACGTTCCAAAATAAATCATAATAACATCTGTCAGATCATGTAAACAATTTTATAATATTTTAAATATGTATCTTTATAATACGTATCACTGAAGAAAGGCTGGTTGTCCGAAACATGCCTATGTAATTTAAAAAAAAAAATTAATGTGAGCATTGTATATACAAAGTATATAAAAAAGAAAATGAGAAATATATTCATGTCTTTTGTGAATTTGGAATGTGATACATATGAGGAAAATCCACTATTATATAATACATAAAAAACGAGAGACTTTTCCTATGAGTCAGTCGTTTCTTGTCTACGATGAATAACGGTTGGTTAATTGGTAGTACAAGTAATACCTATACAGATTATATTTTTTTATGTGAATTGCATAGAATTACTTGTGGTTGCTAGACAGGTTTAGAATATAATTATACATCCTGACTTATCGTTCTACATCTGATATGAACATCAAGTGGTACTGAAATGTTTATATTGTATCATAACTTAACTTATTGAACGCTAAGGCATTAACACTGTAGAATTCCATAGTAATATACTTATGAATTAAAAATAACTTTGTTCAATCCACTATTTTTTTTTATATAACTTAGCGATCAATAAGTTGATTAATGCCAGTACGGCTGATAAGGCAAAGTTATATAAAAAATATAATTAGTGGATTAAACAAAGTTATTTTCAATTTCCTAAGTACCTATATTATCAAACTAACTAACTAACTAACCATCACGCCGTCTCCCCAAAAGGGTAGGCAGAAAGAATGGACTGCAACACTTTAATCGATGCGGCACTCCATCCTTCTCTTTTCGCCATCGCGAGAGACGCGGTGTGATGGGTTGCGAACCTCATCGACACCAAAAGGCTTATCCCGCGCACACTTCGATCGTTCAACGTCTACATAATAAATCTAAAACAAATTGTCTGAAATACATTATCATAATATGTAAAAAAAAACACATTACATATTAAATCATAACTAACTAACAAACCATCACGCCGTCTCTTCGAAGGGGTGGGCAGAAAGAATGGACTGCTCATGAAACATTTCTTTCCTAGCATATTTATCTCGCATCTTCAACGTTCATAGATCGTGTCATGCTAGCGCGTCTGTTTCTCTGACTCCTCACGTGGCCGACATTCAATTTTTGATTTATTTGATTGTGTCACGTTTTCCTCGGTCTCCCTCTATTTATAGTTCCATTTACATCGTTAACATATACTTTTATTATCATTATTTCCTTATTTATTCTTTCTGTGTGTTCAAACCATCGAAAGTATCCTTTCATTATTTTGTTCATAACACCATCATTCGCACCGCATTCACTTCTTATATTTTCATTCGACACTCTATTATACACAGAGTATCCACATATTCGTCTTACAGATCTCATTTCTAGTTCATTTATTCTACATTTTTTCTTCTTTTGCCAGTTCCATGCTTCTCTCCCATATATAAGGGTCGGTACGAGAACACCATTGTGCACCGCCATTTTAGCTTTTATCAAATTAAATTAAATCATACAAATAATAAAATCCATTCAGTGAAATTTCATAATGAACTTTCATACAATCAGGTTTTGGGCTATAAATTACGTTATCAAATTCCAAGATGATTTATTTCTTAAAAGTGTCTCCAAAAATGATGTATGATAGAGTTTCAAATGCTGATATTAGGAATTATGAACAAAATTATGAAATGATCACTTCGTTGAAGAAAGAATGGTTAAAATAGTATACGTTCACGATCTGAATGGAGTGCAGATTCGAGGAAGACCGAGCAAAACATGGCACGACCAAATCAATCAAATTTTAAAGGTCATGCCATGTTAAAAGTTGGAAGAATCGACGTGCGTATTTGACTCGCTGTATGAATATAAGGAAAGCTAGAGAGGTGTGTCAGGATAGTGTGGCGGTCTATTCTCTGTGCCTACCCTTTGGGGAAAACGGCGTGATAGTTTGCTTGTTTTCTCTCCAAAAAAGCTAAAATTGTAGTGCGCAATGGTGTGAATATGAATAAAAAACGTCTGTCTTCTAGAAGTTCTAAGGCATTATGAAATGTGACACATTTGATAATGCTTTAAAAGGTAGAAACATGTCATTCCATCTAAAATATTATATAATAAACAATAACAACAAACCATCAAGCCGTTTCTCCGTAAGGGTAGGCAGAAATAATGGACCGCCACACTACTCTATCCTGGCACACCGCTCTAGTTTCCTCCACATTCATACAGCGAGTCATACACGCACGTCGATTCTCCCGATTTCTAACATGACCAACCTCTAAAACTTGATTAATTTGGTCATGCCTTGTTTTCTTCGGTCTGCCTCGACTCCGTAGTCCATTTACATCATTAACAAATACTTTCTTAACCATTCTTTCTCCATTCATGCGCTCCATATGTCCGAACCAACGCAGCGATCCTTTCATAATTTTGTTCATAATACCTTCTTCCGCTCTACATTCTTTTCTAATATCAGCATTTGAGATTCTGTGGTATATTAAATAAAATTCCTAGAAAACAGACGTTTTCATTCAGATTTAATATGGAATTAACATCAATAAACACAATAATGTTCTTGTGTTAAACTTGGGAAACGGCGTGATGGTGAGTTAGTTATATTCAGCGTATAATGAAGGAAGTAGAAAATAAGGGTGGGTGGTTTGGGGATAAATAAACAGAGCAAGGTTCCGGATTATATCTTTACGGCGACCCCTAATTAGTTTCTGGCGTGAGCCACCCCCGGTTAAAGTGTCGCCAGCTTATTACTTGAGACCCTCCTTGGCCATAATGGCGTCTAATCGCGGTCACTCGGCCATGTAGATTTGACGAAGGTTGTGATGTGTTCACATCGCGGGACAGCACTAAATTGTAATAGATGTGAGATACTTTATTATAATAAAAAAGCTTAAAAGTTTATTTCGTACGTAAACTTACAATTTATTTTCTTGTTTTCATTATTAAAAACTTTACGTTTAACACTTTCAAATAATACTCGTATACTGATATATAATAATATACTGATATAAATATAATGGAACTTACAAAATAAGGATGAAAGTAGAAAAAATGCAGTAGAAATGAGATCTCTAAGACGAATATGTGCCGAATCTGTATATGATAGAGTGTCAAATGCAAGTATAAGAAGTGAATGCGGTGCGAATGAAAGTGTTAATAATGAAAGGGTCATTAAGATGGTTTGGACACATGGAAAGAATGAGTGAAGACTGAATGGTGAAGAAGACAGAGACAGAGAGGTAGACAGAGAGGATAGACCGTCATATTGCTGTCTTGATATATCTCTCAAGTTGCTCTACATTCATACATCATAACATGCACGCTAGCCGATTTTTCATGCTTCGAATGTGGCCGCCTTTTAGTTTTTGGTTAATTTGGTCATACCATGCTTTCCTTGGTTTTCCATGGCTTTTCTTTCCACTCACACTGCTTGTGTACAACATTTGAACCATTATTCACTATTACTTGCAATAGTTTGTATATAATAATGAAATAAAACGACGTTTTTAACTACTTCCACTTCTTCCTTTATTTCGACAGCGACCGGTTTCTCCAGGCTCACTGGCATCGACAGACGAAATAAAGACAAAAGTGGAAGTAGTTAAAAAACATCGTTTTATTTAATTATTATTTAAAATGAACTTCCATCAAGAGATTTCAGTAAAATCATTTGAAATTTCACATAATTTATAGTTGAACGATGATTAATTTTAATTATTTTAGCTATTATATTATATGATTAGATTTATATTAGCTATTATATTATATGATTAATTTTAATTTTTTTAGCTATTATATTGATTCTCGTGACATGTGATAGGTAGCCAATCTATCGCCATTTTATTGTCACGTGAATTCTACACCAGACCAAAGACAGTGTGACAATCACATTGCCATCGCCGGGAATCGAACCCAGGACCTTCGGCATGGAAGTCAGAGCTCGTAACCACTCTGCCACGAAGGTCGTCAATGATGTCAAACTGATGTAAAACTGATGATGTAAAACTCCATCACCTTCGTAAGTTTTAATCCAAGAGATTGATTTACAAAAGAGTTTTATATGTTTGCTGGTTCTTGGGATGGCGTTTTGGCTTTGTAATGTGGAAGTTTCCAGTTGCTTTCCAAATTTGATCTTTAACGCTGGTTTTCTCATTGGAAATGCCATTTAGTTTTCTCTTTGCTTCAAATAAATTCACCTATTATTTAACATAAGCATACAGAATGTACCCACGCGATTCTTCGCAAGAATAGAATAACCAATTTTCTATCAGTAATCAGTGAACATTGGATTAGGTGGGTGGAGTTATTTTTGACACAGACTGCTACTAAAGACGGAATTTAAGAGAAAAAACTTTTTAAATCTCATCAGTAATACCCCAGAGACATCCAAAAATAATATTATAATGTACACGGATTTGGGTAAAATATTCTTCAGAGATTAAAATAAATAAAATTTTCTTATTTAAATTTTTATTTAATTTTACAGTCTAGGGATGATTAATGACTAGAGATAACCACCCTAATAAAAAAAAATCCATAAACTAAAAAGGACACAACGATCCATGTATTCGGTATTCTATTATACCTTGGCCTACAAGTCGTCTGGAATATAGTTCCATTATGTGGTCACCGCCTGGGATCCGATATTCTCTGATGGTGGAGCGAGTGCAGAAAAAATTTCTGCGCTTTCTTTACTTCAGGGAGCGCGGTTATTACCCGTGGCTCTTTCTGACTGAATTCTTGGTAGGTATGCTAAGCTACCAATCATTGGAGAGAAGGAGGAATATGCACTTGGGAGTTCACTTCTTTTAGCTGATTGGCGGCCATATTCAAAACTCGGATGTCTTGATTGATAAAGGTCTATTTGTCCATGATAATTACCTTCGTCAAAGACAGCACATATTGTTTTATTTACCGAGCTGCAGAACCAACCTGTCAATGGTTATGTCTGTGGGTAGGGCAATCTTATTGCTTAATCGGGTCGCCTTGGAGGTCGACATATTTCGTGATAGTGTGATTTGCTTCAGGGATGCAATATCAATGTTATGATTCTTTCTAATTTTTAATTTTAATGATTTTTTATGCTTCTTTTATACATTCTTATAAAGTAATTGCAAACGATCTGGAATTTTAATATATCTGCAATGTTTGTTTTTTTATGATCTCATCAATTAAAACAATTCAAATGGACATGTTGACAGCTGTTAAAAGTGTATTTTACAAATTTGTTAGAACTATTTATCCGACTTCATGTCCAAGAAAGAAATTTCTAACATTGGGGGAGCAATAGCCTTCGGGCTGGTACCCCCGAAAAGACAATATCCAAGACAAGAAGAACGGTTTAGAATTAATTTCAAATTAAAATGGAATTATTTTGTAATAAAGTACTTGACAACATTGCAATTGTTATCGACCAATTATTCACTAATGTGCTACAATCATTTATACAGCCTGACAATACAAAAACATCATACAGAGACTCTTTGTGAATAAAGGAGGGTTCATCGCAGGACTAATCACTCTGCATGGAAAAAAAAGAACAGGATTACGAACACTAACACAATGTCTTTTACTGAACAACGCTTTAGGCATAAGCATAAAAACCAAGGATTGGAGATAGATGGCCAGAGACAGAAGTCAGTGGAGGACCGTTGTGGAGGAGACCAAGTCTCACACCGGGATGAAGCGCCGAGAAATGAATGAATGAATGTTTGTGATTTTTATTCAAAACTAACTAACTAACCATCACGCCGTCTCCCCGGAGGGGTAGGCAGAAATAATGGAACGCCACACTGTTCTGTCCTGACATACTTCTCTCGATTCCTCTACATTCATACATCTTGTCATGCACGCATGTCGATTTCTCCGCCTCCTCACGTGACCGACATTTAAAATTTGATTGATTTGATCGTGCCACGTTTTCCTCGGCCTTCCTCTATTTCTAGCTCCGTTAACGCCGTTTACCTTCTTTACCATTATGTATTCACTCATTCTTTCCATGTGTCCAAACCATTTATAATGACCCTTTCTTTATTTTGTTCATAACACTTTCATTCGCACCACATTCACTTCTCACACTTGCATTTTTCACTCTATCATATACTCGTACAGATTTGTCACACATTCGTCGTAGAGATCTCATTTCTTTTGCATTTATTCTACTTTCATCCTTCTTTTGCCAGTTCCATGCTTCACTTCCATACATAAGGGTTGGCACAAGAACACCATTATGCACTGCCATCTTAGCTTTATTCAAATAAATGAAATGAAATGAAATCTTCAGTATTCTATCATATCGTTAGCCTTAGAAACGCGAAACGTGTCATTCCCTTAGTGACCTCACTACTACGGCATTTATCCTACTTACAACTAGAGTACACAGTGATAGTTATAGAAGTCAGATCAAGATAAGCTTGTTATGAGTGCAACCCATTTGTTTTGATACACAAGATTGTTACGAACGTCTGAGATCACCTCTCTGTACTTTTGCGTCATTGTTTTTACCTTGTGCATTCCGAAAATGAGATTGTTATTGATAAAATGAATTATTGACATGTTTGACGTAATCAAGTTTCCTTGTACTCACACTTTAATATAAACTACGTGGTTTTACCTTGTTACTTATGTAGTAATAAATCTCAACAATAATTCCTTTCTTTTAAATTAATATTTCATTTATATGGAACTGGCAAAATAAGGATGAAAGTAGCTTCGAAAGCATCAATATTCAATACTGAAAAATTTTCACTTAAATTTTGCGATTTAAATATTATTAAATCCATATTAAATAATAATTAAATAAAACGATGTTTTTTAACTTCTTAGTTTTGTCTTTATTTCGACAGCGACCGGATTCGCCAGGCTCGCTGGCATCGACAGACTGGTGACATTATTGCAAATCGAATCCTTTATATACATACAGGTCAGGGGTTGTAGACATGATTTTATACAAAAATAATCTTCAAATATTTATGTACAATTAACTGAATTTCAATATTGCTATTATAGGTATTCAAGAGGATTCATATTCAATACAACGGATTTTAATTTTTATTATAGCTTACATATTTTTATGTAACGTTTACCACCACTGATCTGTATGTATATACGTCTGTCGATGCTAGCGAGCCTGTAGAAACCGGTCGCTGTCGAAATAAAGACAAAAGTGGAAGTAGTTAAAAAACATTGTTTTATTTAATTAATATTTAAAATGAAATTCCATCAAGAAATTTCAGTAAAATCATTTGATTATCTTAAATCAACATTAGATTGAACAAGATTGAGATGAAATGTTAAGTTAAATGACATTTACATTTTTTCTTCTATCTTATATATATAAAAAAAATTCGCTACCAGCTAAGCTGTAAATAATGTTTAAGTATTAAATTACAGTATAACATAATATAATAGAAACGAAATGCTTGGAACGGAAGCTACAGTACGTTGTGACGTGAAAACGAACTGAAATACGAAACTGGTGATTTGGTTGGAGTTCTACAGGTGATTCAACTCGGTGGGTCATGTTACACTTTGCTCCTTGAAAAACTAAAGATTGAGACGAGACTTAAAAAAACAAGTCTGTTTTGAATAATTATAACTGCACTTAGTATTTGTACACTTACTTACTTCCTATGGCCATACAACTCTTGAAGAATTTTAGCCTCCTTGATGATTTTTCGCCAAGTTCCTCGATCATGCGCCTTTTGCTCCCAGCAGTCCAATTCGCCCAACCTAGCCAGGTCAGCCAGAACATTGTCCATTAGGCGCTGCGCTGTCTAGGCCTTCCTAGAGGTCTTACTCCAGTTGGTCTAGACGCGTACAGGGACTTGATTACTCTGGTCTCTTCGGCTCGGCATACGTGCCCAATCCATGCTAGGCGACAGGCTCTCACGGCGCTCGTTATAAGGGGCTGGTGGGTTATCGTACAGATCTCTTGGTTGGTCCTATGCCTCCAAGTTCCCGCTGCAATACCGGGTCTGGGTCCCAGGATAATTCTAAGTATTCTATTCTCAAACCAGTAGAATCTTTGTTGTTCTTTTAGAGTCATTGTCTATGACTCAGAACCATATGTCACCACTGGCTTGATGATGGTGTTATAAATACGCAGCATGGTGTTTCTGGATAGAAGCTTGGGCTTTAGGAACGTTTGCAAGGAGGCTGCAGCTCGTAGGCCTTTTTGAACTCCGCATGCATATCGTTGGCTTCCGTCATGACCGTACCGAGATAAGTGAACTCCGACTTGCTAAATTTTTTACAACAATATATTTTTTATATTTGTACAACACTTTATTATACTCTTTCACAGACATGCTTCGATTATGACTAAGCCTTTTTTAATGTGAAAATTTTTAACAACAAAACAGAGTGATAACTTTAATATTTAAAAATATGGAGTTATGTATAAAGGTGGAGGGGGTGTAATTAGTTTTTATTATCAAAATATAAGCCCGTCGATTTTAAATACCCATTTATTTAGCCCGAAATTTCTCGTTCCATCAACGTTATCAATGAACATTTTAGATTGTTTCCACGATATATTATATTATTATGAAAACCGGTTTGCGATGGGATGTCACATAACAAAAATGAAATATTATATTATATAATATATCTATTAGATTAATATGGATGAAATTATAAATACACTTTATCAAATACATAGAGGAAAGAGTGACAATCAAATAAATTAATCACTGAATGACGGCCACGCGAGGATGATCGACGCGCGTGCATGGCACGATGTATGATGTTGAGGAAGTGATAGAAGTATATCAGGAGAGAAAGTGTGGCAGTGATGGTTAGTTAGTTTCATTATCAAATACATTTGTCATTCATATAAAATAATATGAAAAGCTTCTAGAAACAGACGATTTCATTTGTATTTGTTGTTCAGGAAACAATAAAGTATTATAACTTAACTTATTGAACGCTAAGCCATTAACACTGTGGAATTTCATAGTAATATGCTGAGGAAATTTAAAATAACTTTGTTTAATCCAATAATTATTTTAAAAATATTTAAAAACCGCGACATGTTTCTGAGGATACCTCTATCTTCAGGTGTAAAAATATAATATTTTTACACCTGAAGATGGAGGTATCCTCCGAAACATGTCGTGTTTTTTAAATATTGTTTTAATAATTAGTGGATTAAACAAAGTTATTTTCAATTTCCTAAGTATATTATGACTTATATCTAGTTTTGAAAGATGTGAGAGCACAAACAGTAATTTTTGAGATTGTCTCAAGTATAGATTTTTCGAGAAGGTTTACATAAATCCGCCTTTACGGTAGCTGTGATAGTACGATACATATTTAGCAACGATAACAATGGTGTCGTCACATTCTAAGCGATTATCAAACGGCAACAATACGGCTATGGAAATTAGAGCGTGAAGGCGTAAGGTCGAAAGGGCATCCGGTAAGCTCTTACATCAAGCCGTGTCGTGGAACATTTTCAATTTGTGATTTGTATAGAAAATTGAATTGTACCGCTACTTTTCATTTAATTTATTTGAATAAAAATCACAAACATTACATATATCTATTCAATTGCAGATCGTTTGCAATTATGTGATAATATTTTTTTAAGAATCAAA
The DNA here is from genome assembly GCA_022606425.2 of Lepidostoma basale. NCBI lineage: Eukaryota > Metazoa > Arthropoda > Insecta > Trichoptera > Lepidostomatidae > Lepidostoma > Lepidostoma basale. The sequence continues at coordinate 34,289 of JAHDVF020001036.1, forward strand.
AAAAAAAAACATAAAGAGTAAGAGTAAGAACTGAAAACAATCTTAACATTTTGTTTTTGAATGTATACAAATACTGGATTTTACCCATTGCGGGTTTATCATTATTAAGGATTAATTGTATCTCAATAGAGACGAAGATGTAAATTGTTATTTTTTTTTGGAAACAGAATATGCATTAATAAATTTCACATTGCATTAATAAAGATTTTCTGCTTAATGCTTACAAATTATCTTAATAGATGGCGCTAGTGTAGATTGACCTACAAACAGTGAAGTTATTAAAAAAAATAGTAGCATATATACAAGTTCCAAAAATTTGTACGACGTTGTTCCAACAAGTTGCAGAAATTTGTCGTAAGAAGGGCGGAATGGGGAATGTTAACATAAAGTAATTGCTTAACCCAACCAATAGGTCATAAGTCCTGTAAACGCCTCGACTATTTATCGACTGTTTTATTTTCAAAAATATTTACATCTTCGTCTCTATTGAGATACAATTAATCTTAACATTGATACGGTATAAAGCAAACGAACTAACTCACCATCACGCAGTCTCTCCGAAGGGGTAGGCAGAACTAATAGAAACACTGTTTTTCGATTTATCAACATTCATACATCGTGTCATGCAAGCACGTCGATTTCTCTTCTCTTCTCTAAACGTTTTCTTATATTTTTTATAAAACGAAAATGTAAGAAAAACAATTAGATTGTTTTTCGAATTCTTCTAAATTAAGTTCTTTTTCTTCTTTCAGTGCCGTGTTAGTTCCTCCCAACGTTGGCGATCACTGCAGCAAAGGCATCTCTATCCTGCGCCACTTGGAACAGGTTCCGTATTCTTGTCATTCCTGTCCATTATTTTATGTTCCGCAGTCAGGACTACTGCCTTCTACCAACTCCCCGAGGTCCCTCCACTTAACCCATCAATCACATATATCGAAGGAGGTGGTATTTTTCTCCCCTTAGCACATGATCCTAATATGATACCTTTCTGACTTTCACACTCGACAACAGCTCTATATTGGTTCTGGCTTTCTGTAGTACGTCTGCATTACTGACCCTGTAGGTCCACCATTAACTAACTAACTAACTTACTAACCATCACGCCGTCTCCCCGAAGAGGTAGCCTGCCACACTTTTCTTTCCTGACATATTTCTCTCGCTTCCTCAACATTCTCGGTCGATTCCTCACAACAGTCGATTTCTCTGACTCCTCACATGGCCGACATTCAATATTTGATTTATTTGATCGTGCCACGTTTTCCTCGGTCCACCTCTATTTCTGGTTCCATTTAAATCGTTAACATATAATTTTTTTACCATTCTTTCTTTATTCATTCTTTCCATACACGATTATATATTGATTAATTTATAGAAGAAGTCGTGATAATAATAATTATAAAAATATGATATCAATGTCTTACCAAAATTACTATCAACTCATTTTTTTCCATAAATGGACTTATTCCACTTTCAAAAATACCGGCTTATTTATACGTATTTGATTATTTCGTATCAATATTGAATGTCGGTCACGTGATGAGTCGGATAAATCGATGTGCGTTCATGACACAATGTACGAATGTTGAGAAAGCGAGAGAAGTTTGCCAGAAAAGAACAGTATGGCGATCCATTATTTTGCCTGCCCCTTCGGGGAGACGGCGTGATGGTTAGTTACATAGTTGATTATTTCGTTAATTGTGCATAATTATGTTTTTGTTGGTTTATATCAATCCTTCCTTCGGCTTATGGAAATGGCTTCTGAACCGGTAACCGGTGTCGGTCGTGTTTATCCCTGTCTTCCTCACTCTCGCATCTTCCGAATATTTCCATCTCGTCACTCTCACTCTCCAGGCCTTCAGACTTCCGCTCGGCCTTGCCGGGTCATTTCCCGGGAGGAAAAGAGGCCTATTCTAAATTCAAAATATCCGATTGTTTTTCTCACGAATTTAAAAGTGTTCTACATTTGAATGATATGTCAAATAGAAACTTATTTAACAAACTCATCAATGTATGCAAACTAATTCTTTGTCAGAAGCAGGCTCGAGTAATGAACATTTATGTATTGAACATTAATGTAAACGGTGAAAATCTGAAACTAGTGGATGAATTTGTTTATTTAAGACGTAAGTTTACAAAGGATGGGAGAGTGGAGAAGGATATTTAAAGAATGGTTGGGGCAGGCAACAGAGTAAATGATGAACTTAAAGTTGTCTTCGCAAACAAATGCCTATCCAAAAAAGCTAAGATGGCAGTGCATCATGGTGTTCTTGTGCCGATCCTTATGTAGTAGAATAAATGAAGTAGAAATGAGATCTCTAAGACGAATGTGTGGTTAATCTGTATACGATAGAGTGTCAAATGCAAGTATAAGAAGTGAATGCGGTTCGAATGAAAATGTTAATTACAAAATAATGAAAGGGTCATTAAGATGGTTTGGACACATGGAAAGAATGAGTGAAGACAGAATGGTGAAGAAAGTATATGTAAAGAGCAAGAAATAGAGGAAGGGTGAGGAAAACGTGGCACGATCAAATCGATCAAATCTTAAATGTCGGTGTCGTGAGGAGTCGGAGAAATCGATGTGCATGCGTGGCAAGATGTATGAATGTAGAAGATGCGAGAGAAGTATGTCAGGACAGAACAGTGTGGCGTTCCATTATTTCTGTCTACCCCTCCGGGGAGACGACGTAATGGTTTGTTAGTTAGTTAATTGAGTTAAATTCTGCGTTTTATGGTTTCGACCGGTTTCGGCGACTCACTATCACCTTAATAAGTGAATGCAGTGCGAATGAAAATATTATAAACGTGATGGTTGGAGAGTTTAGTAAGTTTAACTAACTAACCATCACGCCGTCTCCCCGAAGGGGTAGGCAGAAAGAATGGACTGCCACACTGTTCTTTCCTGGCATACTCCTCTTGCTTCCTCAACATTCATACATCGTGTCATGCACGCGCGTCGATTTCTCTGACTCCTCACGTGGCCGACATTCAAAATTTAATGTATTTGATCGTGCCACGTTTTCCTCGGTCTTCCTCTATTTCTAGTTCCATTTTTTATTATCATTATTTTGTTGAATCGCTCTTTACATCATGACAGCATGAGCCAAATCGATGTAAAGGGTAGTATAGCTATCAAAGTGATTCTTGTGACATGTGATAGGTAGCTTATCTATCGCCACTTTATTGTCACGTGAATTCTACACCAGACCAAAGACAGTGTGACAATCACAATACCCTCGCCGGGAATCGAACCCGGAACCTTCGGGTTGGCAGTCAATGCACTTTCCACTCGGCCACGAAGGTCGTGTATTTATATCCTTAACATATAATTTTTTTACCATTCTTTCTTCATTCATTCTTTCCGTGTGTCCAAACCATCGTAATGATCCTTTCATTATTTTGTTCACTTAGTTTATGTATTCGATATATATAAAAATCCAGAATACGCCATTTCGCAGTCAATATGGTTCAGTGACTTCAGTCGGTAAGAGAGTGAGACCTTTATTTAAATAAAATAAACCGGTTAGCTGGTGATAGCCCTACTCTTCAGACCTTGTCCTTAGCTGAGTCCTTAATCTTCGGTCAGACCCGAGGCTAGGAGGTCTTTAGCTAAGAACTCATTTTAATATTACAGATTCGTGTAAAATTAACCAAATACTGAAAGACGGCCATGTTCGAAGTAGGAACAATCGACGAGCTTGCATGCCACAGTGTGGGAATGTAGAAGATGCGTCATAGTTATGTAATGCTAGAACTAATCAAATCAAATCAAATCAGTTTATTTTCTCAAAAGACATTACAAACATTTTTTATTGTTTAAGGCATCTATTGAGAACAGGTAAAACATAAGAAATATATAATACCAGGAACGCATGAGAGATGGTTCGACATTAGGAATACAAAATACTCTCCAAAGTCAAGAGTATTTGTCTTCTGAATGTACTTTCACGAATATGAAAGACATCGATCTCCGAAGCGATCATGTTCAGCAGTTTGATTGCTCTCCCCACCGGCATCACCAGAGGCAGGTTGGTTCTGCATGCTGGGAGATAAAACAGTCTGTGCTGACGCTGTCGAAGATAGCCATCCGGAACATAAAGATGGATAGCCTCCAAGATGACGGAGTTCTCAAAGAATCCCCTGATAAGTCTGAAGAAATGGGTAAGTGTGCACCCATCCCTTCTTATCTGTAAACTATTGGTCCCCAGCATGCCCAAGAGGAATGCAGTGGGATAAAGCCACGGATAGCTACCAAACTCCCTCATGTAGAGATATCTCAGAAATTTTTTCTGAACCCTCTCTAACATGAGCGAGTATCTTGCCTCGTGGGGACTCCATATCACCGAGCCACACTCGAGCCGGCTCCGGACCAATGAGTTATACAAAATTCGCAAAACATAGGGATTCTTGAAAACTCTACCAGTTCGGAGAATAAATCCCAACATTTTCAGTGCAACTCCACATATTCTCTCGATGTGAGCATGGAAAGTCAGCCTACTTTCATAAACGATACCAAGATCCTTTATCGTTGAAACACGCTTAAGTTGTTGGTTATCCATTGTGTATCTGTAATAAACAGTACGCAATGCTCTCGTAAAAGATAAAATTACGCATTTAGAGATATTGAAATAAATTTGATTGGTTTTACTCCAGCGGACGATATTATTTATATCTGACTGGAGATGGAGGCAATCTTCGGGACTTTTTATCTCAAGGAATAATTTAAGATCATCTGCAAATAAAAGAAATCGCGAAAATTGTATAACCCTCGCGACATCATTAATGAAGATGGTGAAGAGGAGTGGACCAAGGTTTGGCGGTTCATCATCTTTGCCTACCCCTCCGGGGAAACGGCGTGTTGCTTAGTTAGATTAGAGTCAATATAATAATTGATACATTTTTGGCAATAACGCCGTAAAATTCCTCAATGACCAATTTTTCAATATGAAATACTAATAAAATCATATTTTTTCCACTTTTCAGTTTATTATGTTATATTTCGAAGGTTTTGCACAATCATCATTAAAAGAACAATAAAAACGGTCATAAGGGAAAACTCATTTAATATTTGATTGATTTGATCGTGCCAGGTTTTGGTCTATCTCTATTTCTTGTCCTGTTTACATCGTTTACGCATACCATTCTTTATTAATTCATTCGTTCCATGTGTCTTAACCACCTCAATGATTCTTTCTTTATTTTGTTCATAATAAAATAATTTGCACTGCATTCACTTCTTATATTCAGAATTAGTACACATTGGTCTAAAAGATCTCATTTCTACTGCATTTATTCTACTTTCATCCTTCTTTTAGCAGTTCTATAATTCACTTTCATATATGTATATCATTGCTTTAGAAATATTTATTATAAAAATGATGATTTGATTTTAAAAAATTCAGAAAAAAAATCTTAAATGTTGTGCAGTCATAAAAATTGACTTTTTCAAAGACGATTATTGAAAACGACCTTCATGGCAGAGTAGCAAGAGTTATAACTGCCACACCGAAGCTCCCGGGTTCGTTTCCCAGCAATGACAGTGTGATTCTCACACTGTCTTTGGTTTGGTATAATTCATGTGACAATAAAAATGGCGATATATTAGCTACTTATCACATGTCATGAGAATCAATATAATAACTTTAACAAATTGTACATAATAGTAATTAGTAGGGGTTCAAAAATGTAGTAGGGCTACGATGGGGTATACTTTGCTAAAAAGTATGTCCCTACAAAATGTCGTAAGGCGCCATGTTGCATTTACAACAGCAACACTACTATCAAGTCCAACTCTCTAGCGTCCACGAGAGGTGTTTTTAAAGACCCCGCGAACCCCGGGCAATGTGGCACATATTACTTAGTGCCATAGCAGATAGAGAGAAAACTGGATACACCCAGTTAAGGGAAGGTAAACCCGACAGAAAATCCTCCAGAGAAGCCAATGGGATACCACTCAGCATATTTTTCCACAGGTCATCACTATACTCAAGGGTGATAGTCAACGTTAGGGAGACCTGACAAGACACAGAGAGAAGAAGTAATTAGTAATTGGGTTTAAATGACCTGTTGTATAAAAAAAAAGTTAAGATGTGATTATTCTTTGAACGCTGTAGTTTATATTAGTACAAATATTTGAATTTCTGCTTTGTATGCGTTATGACTAATCCACAACGGTGCAGTGAAAAGACCTTGGAAATATTCAAATCAATCGACTGTGACTATAATTTGTGTATGCGGTTCATTTGAAGCATTTGGTTTTTGTTTATAGTTTCTTAAACAATGACGCAAGCCTTCATGTAAAACAACAGTTAATACGAATAAAAACGTCCGTTGTCTAGAAGTTTCATTACATTTTAAGGGGATGACATGTTTCGCCTTAGGCATTTACAAATGTTAATTATTTAATATGGCGATTTATTATGTTATTCGAGAAACAATTAACAAAAAAGATACATTTGATAATGCCTTAAAAGGCGAAACATATAATTCCCATAAATTTATTTCATTCCATTAATTTATTTAAATACATCCAAAGCATTACAGAATTATATTCTAATACACTAAAGCTACAAGTTATAGATATACAATAATTTTTTTTTAATTAAAAAAAAAAAGACTAACACCAAAGATTTAATCAATGATATTAGCATTTATTTTACAATCTTCATTGTGAGCAGAATAACTCATTATTATGAAGAAGGAATCCGGTCATGACCAGGCTCGAACCTAAGTTCCCTTGATCTGAAGCCAAGCGTTCTATCCCCTAGACCACCACCCGATAATCTAAATAAAATCTCTCAAAAATCATTTACTATTCGTAAACTAAATACTCGGATTATGGCTAGCTGCACTGATTCTAGTTTTTATACAATAATCTAGCAACAAATGTAATCACATATTTTTATGCTCGAAACATTCCTTCAACGGCGTGATGGTTAGTTAGTTAGTTAGTGGAAAGGATGAATGAAGACCGAATGGTGAAGTAACTATATGTAAACAACTTGAACGGAGCTTGAAATAGAAGAAGGCCGAGAAAACGCAGCACGATCAAATAAATTAAATATTAAATGTCGGTTAAGTAAGGAGTCAGCGAAATCAAAGTACGTGCATAACATGATGAATGAACGTAGAGGAAGTGAGACAAGTATGACAGGACAGTACAATGTGGCGGTCCATACGTTCTGCCTACCTTTCTGTTTATTTTGGAATGATTGTTTTGGAAGTTACTCTTGACTGGGTGCAGTCGTGCCTTTAAGACTTTCACTTTCGTGATATAGGCATTTTGCAAAGTCATTGCCTCTGGTCTCGCTCCGTGGGCATACGTTCAAATATTCCCAAGCGTTATATGACTCATTATTCGATCAGATATTAAAAAGTACAACATAACACTAAACTCACCGAATATTTTTATACGTGAAACTATTGGTAGAACACATTCACCGGTATTTGGGATGTGAAAATTCTGTCATCTTCTCAAAACTAGAAGACTCTCCGATCCGTTGCAGGAACGACACTCCGAGACAGAATAAGAAATTCTGAAATAAGAAAGATCTGCAATGCAGAAGATGTCGTGCGATGGAGAAGACTGAGAAGACGCTACTGGAGAGATCATGTGGAAAGATCATGTTCTGAAAGAGTGATAAATATAGCCGCAAATAAAGTACCAACAGGAACTCGACCTGCAGGAAGACCACCTAAAAGATGGCGAGACAGTTGGACATCTGCATCCCAGGAACAGACTCCGAGAAATAACAGGACACAGTCCTAAAAAAAGCGGAAGAAAAGGAAGAAGATTCGAGAAATAAGTTTAAGCGTTTGTTAATATTTTGAATATGAGAGTATATATATATACAAAATTAGGTGGGTTTAACTAACTAACTAACTAACCATCACGCCGTTTCCCCGAAAGGGTAGACAGAAAGAATGAACTGCAACACTTTAATCGATGCTGCACTCCATTCTTCTCTTTTCGCCAACGCGAGAGACGCGGTGTGATAGGTTGCGAACCTCATCGCCACCAATAGGCATCTCCCGCGCACACTTCAATCATTCAACGTCTACATAATAAATCTAAAACAAATTATACAAAATACAATGATATAAAATAAAATAACACATAAAAATAATTTAACACATAATGTTCTTTTAGATGGTGCACTTGTCGTCAGCTGGACGATCCGGACATTAATTTGTGTTTAGTTAATTTTTTGTTCCACTTTTTTCATTTTAATTAGGCACTTATCACAATCCAACACCAGCAAAAACTTGAAAATTTGATTGAAGAATTTATTCAAATTAAATTGATTGGTGGGTTTAAACGAACGTTGTAGAATCAATATTTGAAGGAAAATAATCAGTTAGTATGGCGTGTGTACAGATTAATTCTCTCCTCTTCTAGTTGGGATAAGCTCGGCACCAAAGAGAGAGCAAACCAATTAATATTGAAGCGATTGAGGATTTAATGTAAACAGCTATAAGGTCGTGTTTACTATACACTAATTACTTCTCGAAAGTCTCTTCTTGTTGATCACCCGATTAATATTTTTAATTATCTGTTCCTAGACTTTGTATTACATTTATTCAGCCTCATAAAGTACTTTATTCTAACTAATAATAGTAATTAGGTTAATTTGTATAGCGCCGTTTTCGTGAATAACTCGCCTAAAGGGCGCTTTGACAATGTTTGTTTTTAAGTTGGATTTAAACAAAGTATGATTGTCAATGCATCTGAGGCGTGCAGGGAGCATATTCCAGGCGGACGGACCTGCCACCGCGAAAGCCCGATCTCCGAAATTTGTCCAGGTGCTGCGATTTGGCTCAACTAATCTGCCTATTGCCGAGGAGTTTTTTGATCAAACCGGAGATTGGCTCAAGTTGAGGCTATCAGCAAACAAATATTAGATATATAGGCTGGTGCCATTTTGTGAAGAACTAACTTACTATACAACCATCACACCGTTAAGCTTAGCTACCCTTTCGACGACATCTGTTACTCCCGACCTTCTACGTATTTCAGTATTTCTTATCCGGTCTGAGAGTCTTACATGTAGGTATGTTAGGTACACGGAGTCTCCTTACAGTCGACTTGGCGAAGGTTAGCGTTTCAACTTCACATGTCAGTACTGGAAGTACGCATTGATCATACATTTTGCTCACAAGACAGGAATACGTGGAGAAGTATGGGGGAGGCCTATGTCCAGCAGTGGACGACAACAGATGTTTAAGTAAGTAAGTAAGTAAGCTGCTGTATGGCTGCGAGACATGGACCATTAGCCTGAGTGAGTGCAGACGTCCAGCTGATTGAAATGTGGTGCTACAGACGCATGATGGTGATTCATTGGTCGGAGCCCATCAATCAAGGTACTGAGAAGGGCCGTAGAAACGAGTCAAATGCTTAAAAAGATTTCCGAGCAACGAACAAACTGGGAAGTTATAACATTAGGCATCCGGGCCTGCTTATTACTATAGTGGAGGAAATGGTTGAGGGCAGAAATTGCAGAGACCAACCTAGGGACGCCTATATGGACAAGGTGATAAGAGACACAGCGCTGTGGTAGTTGCACAGAGATGAAAAGTCTGGCTGGAGACAGGACAGGAGTGAAGAGAACGAGTGAGGCTTGTTACATATCAATCCGCAGGAATTTAACCATGAAGATGAATATCTCTGAAATGTAAGATGAGACAGGTTATCATTTGTTTATTTTTTCTCGTTTATTTTTTTTTAACCTCGGCCAATCGTCTCGACCAGACGTTGCCGTTTTGTGAAGTCACTTGCCCCTTTGAGGGGGGGAGGGTTATCTTGCTGGGGGAAGGGGAGACTGATCCGCAATGCCGGACCTCGTCTTCCTCCTCCTTGGTTAAATTGCATTATTTTTCTTCTCTTAATTCTAATAGTATAAACTTCCTATGCAGTGGCGGTACTGCCATAGAAGCCCAGAAGCCCGGCTTGCGTAAAAATTTTTTGAATCAAAACCTCTTCTGGCTTACAGAGGTTTGGCTCTTGTGGCTATTTTTCTTACGTCTGATGGGAACATTGTTAGAAGGTGATTTGGTGGATTGTTGGTTTATGCGGGGGCACGATTTCTTAGATTTGGGGGTTTTGAATCAATATTTTTTACGCAAACTGGGCTTCTGGGCTTCTATGGTAGTACCGCCACTGTTCCTATGTTACCTTCCCTATTCCACATATTCAATAAATTTCCTTATTTCCCCCATCCTGCATGTTGTCTCCTCCCTCCCTCCTGTGCCTCCTGCTGTGCATTATTTCTTTTTATTCTTTCTCTAAAATATGTTATTAATGTATCAATTGTGTACTTTATTTTGCTGTTGTACTGCTATGTGTGAACGGCGGGATATTGAGGGAGAGTAGCATTGCTTAAATATAGTCTGGGTCCCCCTTGGTTGCAAATATACTTTTTTTTTAACGTAAGTCCCGCATGGACGGAGGACGGGCCTAGGTAGTGCACGAGTGAAGCTGACGAAAGGAGACGCTGCACCTATAACAGCTTCGGGTAAGCGGAGGGAGCCCTCTATGGCTCGGCCATATATAAAAAACGTCGGATGAGAATAAGGTTGAGAGAAATAGAACAATTGTTTCTTTTCGTTTGATGACTTCACAGTTCTTTACAAAGAAAGGTCACAGTTGACGTCTCAAGTACAATAATGTTATTGCTCTGGGCAAACTAATTTAGTGTAGTCAAGAAAACAAATTTTACGAAAATATTTGAGTTACCTCCAGATTTCATTGTTTCAAGAAAATCTAATTTATTTTTGTTTCGCTTATTAGATTTCCAAACAGGCCTTGACGTATTCCCCATCTAATGCATGGATCTGCAACCTTTTGTTGTGAAAGGGTCAAATATTTGACGTGGCCGCACTTGGTTCATATGTAATTTCAGTATACGTACAATATTTAACCCTTACCACTCTTTTGTCGAATGCCAGCCGACATCGCTATATGTACGCTACAACTCAGTTGTCGGCTGGCGGCCGACAAGATAAGATCTTGTCGGCCGCCACGCCTCGACTTGCGTACGCGGTGTATTTTCGCGCTCAAAACTTGACACGTGTCGTTATTTCTTGTGATTATTCGTTAAAAAAACATTTAATTTCACGTTTTAATAAGGTTTTGACTGTTTTCCGTTTTTATTTTACTATAAAATAATCCTTTCAAATTCACATAACCTTAAATGGCGGGAACTTTGCGTGATACGTCATGCAGAGGAGAGATTAGAGTACAAGCCCCACTTCATTGCGAAACTGGACAAAGGTTCTAAAGACTGTACTGTGTGCAGTAACAGAAAGATTCCAGGGGGAAGACGGAATACAGTGTGATTTTGTGAGACCTGTTCCCGAAAACCTGGTCTCCATCCTGGAGATTGTTTTAAAATGTACCATATTATGCAAAAGTATAAGAAGTCCATAATGTTTTTATTTAATTGTTTTTTTATTTGAAGAATAAATTATTACATATGATTTTTAACGATTTTTTTTGTAACTATCTATCAATAAAAATATTTTGATATTATTTAAATTAGAGTTGGCTGACAAATAATAAAAAAAAAAGTAATGGAGTGGTAAGGGTTAACCTAACCAACCAACCATCACGCCGTCTTATTGAAAGGGTAGGCAGATAGAATAGACTGCCACACATTAACCGATGCGGCACTCCACCAGTGTTGATGGGTTGCGAACCTCATTGCCACCAATAGGCATATCCTACTTCACCAATATTTATGAACAAATATTTTATTTTAAAAATAATATACTTGTTGTATTACATATTTTAATGACATCAATTGTAGGTAATACAATCAATGGAATTTTTGTGGTTGCATTTGACTTGCAAGTTTTTTTATATTACCTTGTATTTTTGAGAAGCGTAGTATCGCGTCTAAATGTGAATCCGATAAGTGAGAATAGTGTTCATTTTTTCGAAAATTCAGAATTGAAAAAGTTATCGTATGATATCGTCCGTCACGTGCGTCGAGAATTTTGCGGACCGCTGGTTGCCGACCCATGCTTAAAAGGATTTACAATATAAATCCCTCGCATTTAGCGATTTGGTTTTGGCGATTTAGAACAACCAATATAAAAACAAACAAACCATCACGGCGTTTCTCTGAAAGGGCAAGCAGAGAGAATGGATCGCCACACTACTCTAGATTCCTGTACATTCAAATAGCAAGTTATACACGCTCGTCGATCTGATCATATCAAGACTTCCTCGGTCTTCGTCTATTTCTTATTCCGTTTATATCCTTAATATATAATTTCTTTAACATTCTTTCCATGTGTCCAAACCATCATAATTTTTAAATGTGTATTTAGTTAAAACCCACTAATTCTTTTTTTTTATGCAAACAACAGGTTGTTTGACCCAATTACTATACATTTTTTTAGCTATTATATTGAATCTCGTAACCAGTGATAGGAAGCCAATCTATCGGCATTTTATTGTCACGTGAATTCTACACCAGACCAAAGACAGTGTGACAATCACACTGCCATCGCCGGGAATCGAACCCGGAACTTTCGGTATGGAGCTCTTACCCTCTGCCACGAAGGTCGTCAATGTTTGTGTCTTCGCGCTTGTTGTTTGTGGTTTAGGGAGCTCGCAGCCATCTTCTGGTCAAGAGAAGATAAAGATGGCTGCGAGCCAGAAGTTCACCAGGAATGGCAGCGAAGTACCGAAACCGGTCGAAGACACAAACATTAGTGGATTTTATCTAAACATACATTAATGTATGAAAGAGCTGAAAGGATTGGGTGCAGGTGCCAAAATGAGCGGAGTGTCAGTAAGCTGCCTCTTGTACGCGGATGACGTTATTCTACTTGCAGATGACGAGTATGAACTACAAGTCCTAGTGAACAGTATGTATGAGGTATGCATGCAAAATGATCTAAAGATAAATGTGAATAAATCCAAGGTAATGATTTTTGAAAAATAAGAAATCATGACAGTCTGCAACATTAGCGCGAATGGTGAAAATTTGTAGCAAGTAGATGAGTTCGTGTATTTGGGTAGTATACTTAAAAAAGATGAGCGAGTGGAGAGGGATATTGAAAGAAGGGTTGTGGCAGGCAACAAAGTGAATGGTGCACTTGAAGTTGTCATCGCAAACAAAAACCTATCCAAAAATGCTAAAATCGCAGTGCACAATGGTGTTCTTGTACCGACCCTTATGTATGGAAGCGAAGCATAAAAATGCCAAACGAAGGATGAAAGTAGAATAAATGCAGTAGAAATGAGATCTCTTAGACGAATGTGTGGATACTCTGTGTATGATAAAGTGTCGAATGAAAAAATAAGAAGTGAATGTGGTGCGAATGATGATGTTATGAACAAAATAATGAAAGGATCATTAAGATGGTTTGGACATAGGAAAAAATGAATGAAGAAAGAATAGTAAAAAAATTATATGTTAACGATGTAAATGGAACCAGAAATAGAGGAAGACCGAGGAAAACGCGGCACGATCAATTAAATCAAATATTGAATGTTGGCCACATGATGAGTCAGAGAAATCGACGCGCGTGCATGACACGATGTATGAATGTTCAGGAAGCGAGAGAAATATGTCAGGAAAGAAAAGAGTGGCAGTCCATTCTTTTCTGCCTACCCCTTCGGAGAGACGGCGTGATGGTTAGTTAGTTAGTTAGTTATTTTACATTAATCTTTCTTTATTTTGTCCATAACGCTTTCATTCGCAATGCGCTCACTTCTTACGATATATTTGTATTTGACACTCTGTCATATACAGAATCAACACAGATTCTTCTAAGAGATCTTATTTATACTAACTAACTAACTTACCATCACGCCGTCTCCCCGGAGGGGTAGGCAGAAAGAATGGAACGCCACACTGTTCTGTGCTGACATACGTCTCTCGCTTCCTCTACATTCATACATCTTGTCATGCACGCACGTCGATTTTTCCGACTCCTCACGTGACCGACATTCAATATTTAATTGATTTGATCGTGCCACGTTTTCCTCGGCCTTCCTCTATTTCTAGCTCTGTTCACGCCGTTTACATATACCTTCTTTTTTATACTGCATTTATTCTACGTTCATCCTTCTATTACCAGTTCCATGCTTCACTTCGAAAGAAAAATGTGGCGGTCCATTATCCCTGCCTATCCCTCCGGGGAAACGGCGTGATGGTATTGTTGTTGTGTCGTACCCTCCAGCAAGATATTTACCAATAGAATCCTTGTAATATGGTATAATCTACAAACAGGTTAAATATATCATGCCCTTCGCGAAAAACAACGTAATTCCGAGTATACGATTTCATCAAATCTGCAATTTCAATAGAATTCAACCACTTGATTAGTGTGGGACTCTGTTGGAACTAATATTATTTCCTTCAACGACAGTATTACTACACAAGTTAATGAATGTCTTGACATTTGATACAAACAACGTCTTGTTTTCTCCGAAAGTCCTTGAATCTCTTCTCTGGGAATAATGTTCCAACTTTACGGGATTCTAATTATTAAGCATTTAAGTCCTGGAACATTTTTTAATTACCTTTCATATAGCGTAGCCACAATGTATATTAAAATTGTGTAATTAAAATTAAGAGGATGAACACGGCCCTCAATCACGAGGAATACAACTCAGAAGAAGAAGAACTTAGATATATTATGTTCAAGCAATATAAAAGAAATCTTAAAATATAATGTTTAGAATTAAAATATCAGATATTTTAATTACAACAACAACAAACCATCACACCGTTTCCAGGAAAGGTAGGCAGAGAGAATGGACCTCATTGTCTCAACTCGGAAAGAAGCAATGATTACTAGAGAGGAAGTCCCTAGAAACGAATGGATGACGGAGGAAACATGGAATGCTGTTAAAGAACGAAAATAATTACTTAAAGCTATACTGTACGAGTATTAGGAGAATGTTTAGGCTACAAGATGATTATAAATACATTAAAACCTCGATATAACGGACTAATTGGTAGGAGGTTGAGGGGTGTTAGTTAAAACCGAAAGTCCGTTATATAAAAACAGGTTTAAAATAAATCAAAAAACTTTTTTTTTAAATATATAACCTGTATTTAGATATAAATAAAAAAATAAAAAATCACAAACAGTATTATATTTATTTTCTTCGGACACTCGTCGTGAAGTGACGTTCCTGTTTGATATCGAAGCGCTTGCTTTCGGTAATCCTGCTTTGAAAAAATAATAAAGTTTTGTTTGCACTTTTAAAGTTTGGTGTTTTTTTTTAAATCAACTATAAAATTACGAAAATGCGTACATAGTTGAACTTCTTTATCTGACGAATAGTCAATAAATGTTAGTAGATCGTCAAGATGTGTTCTTACTACTGATAACTTCATTTTTGTCAGTGTTGTTTCTTAATTTTCTTCTTCTTCTCCATATAGACCTTTGGTCTGTTCCTTAAATCAGGCTGGCCTCTCTTGAGAGGTTGACTCCCAACTATCTCTCCATCTCTTCAGCGATCTTCCGGGGGGACGGCAGCCGGCAAGAATCTGATGCGCCATAGCGTGTGGGATTCTGGTGGGATCCATCCTCTGCACGTGCGCATTCCAGTATCTTCTGCGTTGTCTGTCCATCTCACGATATCCTCCATCTTGCAGATCTCGCGGATAGCCGTGTTCCTCACCCTATCTCGAATAGTCCTTCCTCCTATCATTCTAAGCGTCCTCATCTCTGCCACCCGTACTTAAGCCTTCGTTCTTGTGGTATCCGCTCTGGTCTCAATGGAATATGTCAGTTAAGGCCTTACGCAGGTTTTATGCATTCTGTAGAGTCGAAGCACCAGTATTTGACCGCCCCCCAGTAAATGACCGTTAGTTAATAAAACAAAATATAATAAGAATTGCTCTATGTGTCCAGTCAAAAAATTTTAATCCCAAGAAACTATGACAAAAGAGGTAGGCAGAGACAACTGTTGGTAAGAAACAAAACTATCAGTTTTGAACTGTGCCTTGTCAAACGGTAAAAGTGCGTCTTCCCGTTGTTGTTCTGAGATTGTTAGTAGTTTTTTATAAGGAAAAGTGTGGTAAGTGTTTTTTTTTAATGTTATAATATTTTTTATGCAATTCTTTGAATATTTACATATTTTTATATGTTAGGGTGTTTCATAATGTGACAATGTAACAAAATCTATGTATTATTGTATCAATATAACCTGAAGTGGTCATTTACTGGTGATTGTGCTATTTTTTTTAGAGAAATATTAATTTTAATAGTAATACTTATATTTCAATAAAAAAAGTTTGAGAATTTAGAGAAGTCAAAGTGTTTTTTATTGTTTTCTTTTAATTTGTACACTAAAATAATGAAATTAATGCCTTTAATGTGGATTTCAGTACAAGCTGAACCTTAAACGGTCATCCATTGGTGCTTTGACCCTACTTGTCTTTGATGTTTCTTATGTCTTATATCGGCATTATGTCTCAAATTCTAGTGCTAGACGCATGACGTGATTATCATGGTCGCTAAAAATAATTTAAATGCGGCGACACTCGAATTTAGGCATGTATTAGTAACTTTGTTTGTCCCCGACAATTATCTGCGACAAAGGCAACATAGATTATTTCACCTGCCACTGTGTAGAACCAATCTACCTAAGGTAATGCCCGTGGGCAGGGCAATAATACTATTAAACCGCATCTCTTCGGATGTGGACATTTTTCACGATAGTGAGGCTACCCTCAGAAAGCATCTATCTCTTATGTATTAAATTACTATTTGCTTCTCTACTTATTGTACAAAAATGTTAATCTTTACCAAACTGTTCTCGAATATTTTTTTTTAAATTGTCTTCTGTTTTTCTTTTTTCTGACTTACTCTCATTTGTTTTCTTGTTACATTATTTGTAAATATGTTTTTTTAAATTGTTAATTTTATTAAATAGAGGAAGACCAAGGAAAACGTGGCACGATCAAATAAATCAAATATTGAATGTCGGCCATGTGAGGAGTCAGAGAAATCGACGCGCGTGCATGACACGATGTATGAATGTTGAGGAAGCGAGAGAAATATGTCAGGAAAGAAAGGTGTGGCAGTCTATTCTTTCTGCCTACCCCTTCGGGGAGACGGCGTGATGGTTAGTTAGTTAGTTAGTTAGTTAATTTTATTTTTGTGATTATAAACGATTTGGATGTGTTATTCTGTAATGTTTATAATTTTTTGAATAAATTGAAATAAATTGAACAGGACGTTATTATTATTTTTACATTTGACCTGATTTTTTGTCTGTTATATCCGAAGTTCGTTAAACAGAGATTCGTTATATCGAGGTTTTACTGTACTAAACTTTCTATATATTCTTCACCCACAAAAGCGATCTAATCCGAAGCCTTTGATGTTTGATATTAAAGTTAGAATCAAACGCAGACACTCGGTATATTCTCATTCCGCGGAATTAGGTTAATAATGGAAGTGGAACTATTCGGAAGAGAGGAGGAAGCTAAACTTCTGTATTGCTTTACGAAGGCCATCGGTTAATAAGTAAAGTGGGAAGCTTAATTAAATCTATAGACAGAGAGACTCACGATTTACGCCATTCTACGAAGGACCTAAAAACAGTATAGGTACACAAGTTTCAGGAAATAACAGATAATTAAAAACATGCACCTTTTTATTGAGTATAATGCTTAGAAAAGAAATTTCCTCATTTCTAAACAGAAAATGGTTAAACAATCTGTACTCAAACAAAAAAAAAACACACAGTATTGTGATAAAATACTAAGGACTTATTTATAAAAACTAACCATTTAATTTATTTATTGTTTCTTGATCAATGATGTAAAATTTCTTCATAAACTGTTTAATTTAAAAACTTTGTTTTACATAATATTTCAATAAAACGATCTTTTTTAACGACTTCCACTTTTGTATTTATTTCGACAGCAACCGGTTTTGCCGGGCTCGCTGGCATCGACAGACTGGTGGTTGTTTTAAATGAACTTCCATCAAGAGATTTCAGTAAAATAACATGATTATAATATTTTTTGTGAATGTATACTTATACTTGTATACGAATACTGGATTTCACCCACCGTGGGTTATCTATCAATTCATGATTAAATTATAACATGATTATCTTTGTAATATGTATCACAATTGTATTTATATTTTTCGCGAGAGCTGTTTCGTCAACCTATGTTGACTACATCAAGTGTTAAAATAATATATCAAATAATATATTTATTGATATATTATTGCCTGATTATCACCTGATAATGTCAACATAGGTTGACGAAACAGCTCTCGCGTAAAATGAAAATACAATTGCGATACATTATACAGAGTTTTTTAATTTAACAGTTTATAATGTTAAAGTATCATAGTGTTTCGGCCAAAACAATGGACTATTTAAAATTTCTTCTATATTCGCCTTCACTTTGTGTTGTGGATTCATATTTGAATAAATATAACTACACTTAGTACTAAGTACAATACTTTATTTCTCTTAACACAGACCTGTGTTTAGTGAAATAAAATATTGTAATGTTAAGTGTAGTGATATTTATTCAAATGATGTAAAACTCTATATTAAATTATTAACACGGATCAAATGTTGTGAACATTTATAATGCCTTAAACAGGCAAACATGTCAATCAAATAAAATATAATAAAACTTATAGAAAACAGACGTTTTCATTCGTATTAATTAACTCTCTAACCATCAGGCCGTTTCCCCGGAAGGGTATGCATAGTGAATAGACCGCCAGACTGCTCCTTCCTGACATACTCTCGCTTTCTTCATATTGAGTTTGAACTGAACTGTCGCATTGCTTATTTTTTATTATATATACTTATTTCTAATAAACATAAACAGGGTTGTTAAATGACACCGTGGTTGTCTAATCTATACATGGACAAGTGTATGAAAGAATTATATGGCATAAACGCTGTTGCGAAAATAAACGATACGTCCAACAGCTGTTTGCTATATGCAGACGACGCTGTTTAAATTGCTGACAGCATGGACGAACTACAAGTACAACTTTAAAAGAATATACGAAATATGCAATAAGTTTGACCTTGTGATGAACGTGTCAAAGTCTAAAGTAATGTTATTTGAAAAGGAAGAATGTGTGACGGATTGTGACATAAGTGCGAACGATGAGAAATTATAGCAAGTACCGAATTCGTTTATCTGGGAATCATTTTTTTTTCTTTACGTACACAACAGGTCGCTTGAACCCAATTACAGTATACAATTTGTTTAAGCTGATATATTGATTCTCGTGACATGTGACAGGTAGCCAATCTATCGCCATTTTATTGTCACGAGAATACTACGCCAGACCAAAGACAGTGTGACAATCACACTGCCATCGCCGGGAATCGAACCCAGAACCTTCGGAATGGGAATCAGAGCTCTTACCACTCTGCCACGAAGGTCGTCGATTATGTTTACAAGAGATGGAAGAATGGAGAAAGATAATATATCAGAAGAAGGGTTGGAGTTGGAAACAAAATAAATGGTGCACTCAAAGTCATAACCGCAAATAGAAATACAGGTACGAGTATATCGACGTGCACAGTGAAGATTTAGTCCCGACCCTTATGTATGGAAGTGAAGCTTGGAGTTGGCAGAAGGATGAAAGTAGGATAAATGCCGTAGAAATGAGTTCACTAAGAATAATGTGCGGAAAAAAATGTATTATAGAATATCTTATGATGAAGTAAGGAAGGAATGTAAGGCGGATGAATGCGTGATAAATAAAATTAAGAAAGGGTCACTAAGATGGTTTGGACATATGGAACGAATAGATGAAAGAAGAATGGTTAAAAAGATGTGTACAAGTAGTGTGAATGGGAAAACATGTCGAGGAAGGCCAAGGAAGACATGGCATGACCGAATTAATCAATTACAGAAAGGCGGCCATGTTCGAATTAGGAAAAATCGACGAGCGTGCATGTCACAATATGTGAATGCAGAAGAGGAGCGAGAATTATGCCAGGATAGAACAATGTGGCGATCCATCCTCTCTGCCTACTACTCAAAAGGATCCCAAATATGTCGACGTCAGTGAGGCAGTATTTTTACCAATATTTTTAACTTATTTTTTGTGAACACTGCCTCACTGGTAACTAACTAACTAACTAAACATCACGCCGTCTCCCCGAAGGGGTAGGCAGAAAGAATGGACTGCCACACTTTTCTTTCCTGACATATTTCTCTCGATTCCTCAACATTCATACATCGTGTCATGCACGTGTGTCGATTTCTCTGATTCCTCACATGGCCGACATTCAATATTTGATTTATTTGATCGTGCCACGGTTTCCTCGGTCTTCTTCTATTTTAAGTTCCATTTACACCATTAACATATAATTATTTTACCATTCGTTCTTCATTCATTCTTTCCATATGCCCAAACCATCTTAATAACCCTTTCATTATTTTGTTCATGACACCATCATTGGCACCGCATTCACTTCTTATATTTTCATTCGACACTATCATACACAGAGTATCCACACATTCGTCTAAGAGATCTCATTTCTACTGCATTTATTATAATTTCATCCTTCTTTTGCCAGTTCCATGCTTCGCTTCCATACATAAGGGTCGGTAGAAGAACACCATTGTGCACTGCCATTCTAGCTTTTTGCCTCACTGGTAAACATGTTCAAATCCGAGACGATTAGATTCAACATCCGAATTGCTATTCTACTGGCATCACCAAAGGCAGGTTGGCTTTGTGTGACGGAGCAAAGAACAATTGATGTCAGCGCTGTCGCAGGTAACACTTAGGAACAAAAATACCTATTTGCTCTTGAGCATAGGGGTTCTCAAAACAGCCCCGAATCACCACACATCGTATCATGAATATATATGGTGTTTTTTAGAGGTATACAATACATATTCACATTAAAATAATGCTAATAAAGGTCGAAAATAATAGAATCAAATAATATAGACCTAAAACTGAGAATCCTCCTCATCAAGACTTATGTATGGAGTATCTAGATGTACGGCTGCGAGACATGGTGCCTATCCTATCGTTTTTGAGATGTGGTCCTATAGAAGACTATTAGGAATATCCTGAAGAGACCACATCACGAATGAGGAAGTTCTTCAAGGAATCGAAGGAGGAAGGCACCTGCTCAGGATCTTGTCCGAAAGGCGTGCAAGATGGATCGTCCATGTAATACGTCAAGAAGGTCTCTTGCATGCCATAATGGAGGGTATGACCGAGGGGACAAACTCTAGGGGACGCCCACGCCAAGAGTACCAGGAGGACCTCTTGGTGGACATGTGCTGCTCATCATATGCAGATTTCAAAAGAGCCGCACAAGACAGGGAAGAATGGAAGAGAAGAATAGAAGAAATTGCTGCAAACCAATCCCAGGATTGAAACTTTCTAACTAATTGTTTAAATGATTTCGGGCATATGAGCGCCACGGCTAGCTCGAATGAAGCGTAATCCTTAAATCCAATTTTCGACAATTGTCTTCTTTGTGGATGTGTATTATCCACTAGAGTGTACGTGTTGCGAAAACGATTCATGGTCTTCCGAATAACTTGCTCGGATGGACGATTATGTCGATAAAATGGACGAAGTGCACGTTAAGTTTGGCGAACCGAACCATGATTTTCAAAATAAATTTGCGCAATTTCCAAGCGTTGTTCCGACGTTAGTCCATTTATAATAAAATGGCAAAACGTATTGACTACAAATCAACCATCGACTGTCAAATTGATTGTCTGTAGAAACAATGTACAACAACAACAAACCATCACGCCGTTTCTCCGCAGGGGTAGGCAGAGAGAATGGACCGCCACACTTCTCTTTCCTGGCACACCTCTCTAGCTTCCTCCACATTCATACATCGAGTCATACACGCACGTCGATTATTCCGGCTTCTGACATGACCAACCTTTATTAATATTTGATTAATTTGGTCATGCCATGTTTTCCTCGGTCTACCTCGACTCCTTACTCCATTTACATCGTTAATATATACTTTTTGAACCATTCTTTCTTCACCCATGCGCTCCATATGTCCGAACCAACGCAGCGAACCTTTCATAATTTTTTTAAGATAATCAATTGATTTTACTGAAATCTCTTGATGGAAATCTCTTGACCAGTCTGTCGGTTCCAGCGAGCCTGGCGAAACCGGTCGCTGTCTAAATAAAGACAAAAGTGGAAGTAGTTAAAAAACATCGTTTTATTTAATTATTATTTCATAATTTTGTTCATAATACCTTCTTTCGCTCTACATTCCTTCCTAATATCAGCATTTGAGATTCTGTCGTACATCATTCTACATAATCGTTCTACATAACTACATTCCTTCCTAATATCGGTTTTTTACCTGCAAACATTGTTCTACTAGAAACAATGTTGCAGGTTAAAAACCAAACCTCAAAAAATAAAACACCCTGTACGTCGATTTTTTCGACTCCTCGGGTGTTTATTGTTATTTTATTATTATTGTTGTATTGTTGTTTTATTAGAAATGAAATAAACAAAAAAAATTCACAACAATTCACGTAATAATTTTTTCTTACACAATTGGTTGTCGTGATAACAAAAGTTAGGGGTTTCTTTGCGACCTTAAATGGTTACAAAACATCAGAAGAAATCTCGGTTTTCATTTTTCTGTTATTGGTTAAATACTGCCTTATATAAGGCAGTTATATAACCACTGGGAAATTTCAGTATTATTTATGGAGAGTCAAGAAGTTTATTCTATACACCCTTAACCCTTTATAACACAAATTCTAAAATATTTCAAAAAAGTTATACAACAGGTCGTTTGTACAATTGTAGTGATTATTCTCATGCCATTTTTTTTAAAAGGAACATAGAATTTCCCGCCACATACTCGAGGCTATTACATAGGTTGCCTTTTAAGTTTTTACAATCGAACAATAGATGGCGTTAGTGAGTTATGGCATCACTGTATTTGTGAACATTGACGTTTGTTATTGCGAAGCCAGTGGCAACATGGTGATTGACCGATTAGGTTGTTGATAGTGAACGTTTAAAATAAGCAAGTTTGTGCGAAAATGGAGATCACTCGTGAAGGTTTTCGTTGGATGCTTTTTTATGATTTAAAATAAGGCCTTACTCGACAACAATGCATAGAATCGCTTAGTGCAACTTTTGGTAATGAAGCACCATCAGAGAAGACTGTTTGCAATTGGTTTGCAGAATTTTGTCGTGGTTATGCGTCCGTCAGTGATGAATGTCGAGAAGGTAGGCCAAAATAAGTTTTCATTCCGAGAAACATCGATGCCGTGTGCATTATAATTAAAGAAGATCGGTATGTGACCTACAGACAGATAGAGGCTACTCTTGGCATATTACAGACTGCAATACAATCGATTTCGCATAAGCATTTAGGTATGAGAAAGATTTGTTCCAGATGGATTACGCGTAGTTTGACCGAAACGAAAATAAGGCTTGTGTTGATTGATGTCACGAAATGTTGAAAAAATTCGAACAAGGAAGGTTCAAAATCCGTATACAACATTGTTACAGGACACGAAACTTGAATATATTCGTATGAACCGGAAAATCAAACTCGTATACTGTTAGGGTGTTTGACGATGAACCCAATCCCACTAAAGTTGTTCGTTCACGGAGCACTTCCAAGAAAATGATCGCTTGTTTCTTCGGTTGTACTGGACACTTTGCAACCCTTCCTTTAGAGGATCGAAGAACTGTTAATGTCAAATGGTATACAACAATTTGTTTGTCGATGGTCTTCGATGAACTAAGGAAAAACAACAAAAAAACGTCGCATCATTCTTCATCACGACAATGCCAGCTCCCATAAAGCACGTCAAACAACTGAATATTTGAAGGAGAAGAACATCGAATTATTGTCTCATTTTCCGTATTCACCTGATTTATTGCCCAATGACTTTTTCTTGTACCCTACTGTCAAACAAAAGATGCGTGGACTGCGATTTTCATCACCCCAAGAAGCTGTTGAAGACTTTCAAAACCATGTTTCTACAATATCAGCTTCAGAGTGGAGAAAATGTTTCCAGAATTAGTTTGAACGTATCCAAAAATGTATAGACCTAAAAAGCAAATATTTCGAAAAGCAATAAAATACTTTGTTTTAAACTTATTTGTTTCTGTTTCACTTTTTGTACAAACTTAAAAGGCAACCCTCGTATAGGGCGTAGCGGCGTCCTTTCATCAGCCTCGCCTGTACATTCCGTGGGCCTGTCCCCGGTCCGTCCGGGACTTACATTTAAAGACGGCAACAACAATGGGGTGCCAGACCACATTTAAACTACCCTATTTTCCTTTTAAGTTCAGCTGTTTTTTATTGAATAAATAAATAAAATATATAATATATGATCATGCTGATTCTCATGACATGTGTTAGTTAGCTAATCTATCGCTACTTTATTCTCACGTGATTTTTACACCAGACCAAAGCAGTACAAGAATCGCATTGCCATCGCCGGGAATCGAATCCGGGACATTCGGTGTGACAGTCATAGCTCTTGCCACTCTGTCACGAAGGTCGTCTATAAACAAAGATCAGGTTTTTAATACGAATGAAAACGTTTGTTTTCTAGAAGAAGAAAAAGAAAAAAAGATTTTTAAAATTTTATAATAAAAAAAAGGCAGCAAAAAGGGAAGTTACATTATATTCACTTTATATTATAATGCTTCAAAGTATTTTTGTTAAGAAATCATTAAAAATAATAATCGTATCTAAGAATACACCCCCATATTACACTCCTGACATACCCTTTTAGATTTCCTTCACATTTATTATATATAACGAGTCATAAATAAACACACACGTCGATCCTTTAGACTTCTAACATGTCCGACCTTTAAAATGCAATTAATTTGGTCATGCCATGTTTTCTCCAATCTTCTTTGACTCCATTCGCATTGTAAATGTGTAATTTTTTAATTTTTTCTTCATCCATGCATTCCATATGCCCAAACCATCGCAGTGACCCTTTCATAATTTTGCTCACAATACTTTATTCCGCTCTACATTCCTTCTTGATATTAAAATTTAATACCAAAAAATATTTTCCGACCAAAACAAGAAAATAAGTACTTATGTTTTTATTATTATTATAATTATTATTATTATTCATATTATTTATATTATTATTATTATTGTTGAATCGCTGAATTTCAAATGCTGATTTAAGAAAGGAGTATAGAGCGGAAGAAGGTATTATGAACAACATTATGAAAGGATCGCTGCGTTGGTTCGGACATATGGAGCGCATGGATGAAGAAAAAATGGTTACGAAAGTATACGTTAATGATGTAAATGGAGTATGGAGTCGAGGCAGACCGAGGAAAACATGGCATTACCAAATTAATCAAATTTTAAAGGTTGGTCAGTCTAGGAGTCAGAAGAACCGACGTGCGTGTATGACTCGATGTATGAATGTGGAGGAAGCTAGAGAGGTGTGCCAGGATAGAGTAGTAAGGCGGTCCATTCTCTCTGCCTACCCCTACGGAGAAACGGCGTGATGTTTTGTTGTTGTTGTTGTTGAATCGCTCTTTATATCATTCGAGCGCGAGACAATAATTGATGTACAAGGCATAGCTATCATATTGATTCTCATGACATGTCAAAGGTAGCTAATCTGTCGCCATTTTATTGTCACGTAGATTTTACATTAGACCAAAGACATTGTGAGAGTGTTGAAACGTTAAAATAAAATAATGTTATAAAGGGTTAACCTTGGATAAGCCCAGGTACTTTTTACATGCAATGTCCCTTGTTTCATACCTTGTACTGTTGCATCGGATAGAATCATTGCGAATTAAAATAATGAAATTGTAGAAAACCTTCGGACGGCGTTTTCCGCATTTTTTAAATGAATTAATTACTTATTTGTAATGAAATGAAATATTAATGTCATTATTTACTAAATTCATGCAATACTTGTATATATTGTAGATTGTGACGGTTGGTGATACTTTTAACCTCATAGATGCTAAAAAAACTACCAATTTAACCTCATTGATACTAACAAATTCCACACAGTATCACAAAGGCTAAATATGGCTATATCAGTCAGCAAAAAAAAAGTCTCACTTTATCTAGGCAACCTTCAAGATGTAAGCTGACTGTTGATGATATACCCGTGGAGAAAATAATGAGTTTCATATATTTGGGAGTAGAGATCTGCAGCCATAATGACCTTTATACCGAAGTACGAGAAAAAGTCCGTAAAGCCTCTCTCTTCACTCTCCAAAGTCAAGAGTATTTGTCTTCTTTCACGAATATGAAAGACTTGATCTCCGAAGCGATCATGTTCAGCAGTTTGATTGCTTTCCTCACCGGCATCACCAGAGGCAGGTTGGTTGTACATGCCGGGAGATAAAACAGTCTGTACTGACGCTGTCGAAGATAGCCATCCGGAACATAAAGATGGATAGCCTCCAAGATGACGGAATTTCCAAAAAATCCCCTGATAAGTCTGAAGAAATGGGTAAGTGTGCACCCATCCCTTCTTAGCTGTAAACTATTGGTCCCCAGCATGCCCAAGAGGAATGCAGTGGGATAAAGCCACGGATAGCTTCCAAACTCCCCCATGTAGAGATATCTCAGAAATCTTTTCTGAACCCTCTCTAACATGAGCGAGTATCTCGCCTCGTGGGGACTCCATATCACTGAGCCACACTCGAACCGGTTCCGGACCAATGAGTTATACAAAATTCACATAACATAGGGATTCTTGAAAACTCTACCATTTCGGAGAATAAATCCCAACATGGTCTGGGTCTATCATTGGTTAGTTAGAATGTTTCAATCCTGGGATTGGTTTGCAGCAATTTTTTCGATTCTTCTCTTCCATTCACCCCTGTCTTGTGCGGCTCTTTTGAAATCTGCATATGATGAGTAGCGCACGTCCACCAACAGGTCCTCCAGGTACTCTCGGCGTGGGCGTCCCCTAGAGTTTGTCCCCTCGGTCATACCCTCCATTATGGCATGCAAGAGACCTTCTTGACGTATTACATGGCCGATCCATCTTGCACGCCTTTCGGACAAGGTCCTGAGCAGGTGCTTTTTTTTTTCAAGTGATACTTGTTCGTTGTCATTTCCACGAATTATGAAAAAAAAATGTGGAAAAAATATAATGGAAGCGAGTCACTCAAAAACAAATGTGTTTTAATGGAATTATTATGCTGAAAATAATGCTGGGAGCTTCGTGGAAAATGGTCATATAACGACATTTGGAAAATGGTCATATAACGACATTCGATTCCTTGAAGAACTTCCTCATTCGTGATGTGGTCTCTTCAGGAAATTCCCAATAGTCTTCTATAGGACCACATCTCAAAAGTCTCTAGTCTCCGCTTATCTCTTTCGGATAGGCACCATGTCTCGCAGCCGTACATCAAGATACTCCATACATAGGTTTTGATGAGGAGTATTCTCAGTTTAGGTCTATATTTTTTGATTCTATTATTTTCGACCTTTTATTAAATGCAAGCCTAGCCTGATGTATACGGCTGTCGACCTCGCTCTTAGACCGACCGTCCCATGTTATTTTGCTCCCGAGGTACATGTTATTTTGCTCCCGAGGTAGACAAACTCCTTGGTGTTCTTTAGTGGAACTCCTGACATCACTACTCTCATCTGATGTTGTGTTCGATTGCGTTGCGATCATTGGTATTATAGATAAATAGAAAACTTTTCTACCTTGTGTTCTCTGCGATGTTTGTGGTTTGGCACAGTTTTAGTAGTACTTTGGGATTTATATCTTTCGAGCAAGTAGCGTCTCCAGACCGCATTTTCTTTGCAGATTAAATGAACAGCTATTATCGCTGAATGGTAGTCATTCTTTGAATTACTCTTCGCGGATCTGAGGTTTGTGGTTAAATGAAGAACGAGGCAAGTAATAAATTCTCTAGACATGTATTTGTACCTATCTTCTATAATAATATGTATCATCCGGTCACTGACATTTGGATTAGTGAACTAGAATACAGGGTCGGATCCAGGGAAATATAAAATAACTCTTTAACCCGACGATCGCCGTAAGCACACATGTGCGCTCAACGTAGACGATCGCCATAAGCGCAGCTATGCGCGCTCCGCAATATTCGAAAGATATATTTCAAAATTAATTACAATTTTCTCACAACGACTTCTATGAATATTTTAAAATATTAACAAACCAAAATGGATCGATATTTTTCGATAGTTTGGGAGAAATTACGTGGTGTACCGGCGCGCTGTTTCTATTATACAAACATGTAGCGATGAATGGGTTAATATATTTTAATCAATTAAAAAATAAAACGTTTATTTGGAACGATTATTATTACACGAGAACAAAAAACTAACAAACTAACTTATTAATTGTTGCTTGAACAACGATGTAAGAATCCATATTCAATAATTAATACGAATGAAAACATCTGTTTTATAGAAGTTTCGTTAAATTTTATGAACAACATGTTTCGCCTGTCAATGCATTATCAGATGACAATTTGACTAACCATCACGCCGCCGAAGGGGTAGGCAAAAATAACGGATCGCCACACTGTTCTTTCCTGACATAATTCTCTCGCTTTCTTAACATTCATACATCGTGTCATATACGCACGTGAATTTCTCTGACTCCTTACGTGGCCGACGTTTGATATTTGATTTATTTCTCGGTCTTCCTATATTTCTAGTTCTGTTTACGTCGTTAACATATACTTTATTTACAATTATTTCTTAATTCATTCTTTCCATGTATCCAAACCACTTGACACTTTCATTCGCACTGCATTCACTTCTACATTCTATGGTTCTTGGGATGCCACTTGGGCCTTTGATGTGGTATTTTCCCATTGTTTTCAACATTTGTGTGTATCAGGTTGTTTGAACCCAATTACTTTTAAGTTACTGATTCTCATGACATGTACAATTTAATACCAAAAAATATTTTCCGGTCAAGACAAGAAAATAAGTACTTATGTATTTATTATTATTATTAATTTGTTGAATCGCTCTTAATATCATTACAGCGCGTGACAATTAATTTAAAAGGTAAAGCTATCATATTGATTCTCGTGACATGTGTATCTCTGGCGTTCACGTCTGATCATGATCCCGCAAACCCTGGGTGTGGCATATTGGACGTACTCGTATGTTGATGTGCCACAGCTAACAGAGAGAGGGCGAATGGCGATTTTCGGCGCCACAAAACCGGTCACCTCCAGCTAAGGGAAGGAACACCCCTACAGAAAAACCCAGGTCCTCCTAGTTAAGGTGTCGGGGGTTAGGTCAATGACCTAACCTCGTAAAACAACCAACGTTACGAACACTTCAAGAAATTCGTTTCTTGGAAGAGTCCTAGACCCACCAAGGGTTGTAGCGCCAGAGAGAAAAAAAAATAAAACATAAAAATTTTTGAATTTGCGAAATGACTGATTCACGTCTGTAATAATTATATTTTATATCGTCAGCAAAACAACCATTACCCACTTACTAAAACATTATCTTCAGATCATAAAATGGGTCGGGGACTCCATTGTCAGCATCCGGGCTGCGCCTGCGCGCTTAGCCGTAGCTAGGTGACGGCCTATCAGGCCTATAGTTATACTAATGTAGCCATGACGACGGAGGTGATCTCGAAGGTGACGATGATGGAAATGAACTTAATAAAATGAGCATAATAAAATTATTATATTTCTAATTCTTTCTAATTCAAATTTTAATTTCAAAAATAACATATGGCATCGAAGCAAGGGCAGACACAGTAAGGACCAAAAAAGTGAGGACTTCCGAAATGAAGACACTGAGGACGAAAGCAGGCAAGACACTGAGGGATCGCGTGAGGAACACCAGAATAAGAGAGATATGTGAGGTATATTATAAGATGGAGCAGATTGCGAAAAAGGGACTGGTACGGTCATGTTCAAAGAATGGACTCCACCAGACTCCCCTATATTGCAACCTCATAGGATTCGTCCTCGTGGAAGACTTCCTAAAAGATGGAAGGACAGCTGGGAACCTACCTCACAGAAGGAGCAACTCTCTGGAGAATAGACCACTGTCTACAATAAGGAAGAAGAAGATATTTCTTTTCGCTTATTTAGTAGACGGTAAAATTGAGAGCTACAAGAGCCAAAGCTAAAATGGCAGTGCACAATGGTGTTCTTGTACCGACTCTTATGTATGGAAGCGAAGTATATAACCGGCAAAAGAAGGAAGTTAATAGAGTAAATGCAATATAAATGAGATTTTTTAGACCAGTGGTTCCCAAAGTGGTCCCTCACCTTGGGGACCCCCAGGGGTGCCTGGGATCATTCAGGGGGTCCGTGGAAAATTAAAATTGATTTGGGGTCCCTGAACAACATCAGGGGGTCCGCGAAAGGTTAACGGAGACTTTTTTTTAACTCATTCGGCAAAATCGGATTGTATCATTAACGACCTTTTTTTTTTGCTCATTTGTAAAAATCGGATCACGAATGAGCAAAAAAAATATCTACAGAAGAGATTTTTTTACTGGCCTAATTTTGCTGTGTCAGCTTCAAAAATCATTTTATAGTTATAGGTGAATTTGTAAAAAAAAAACATTTTACGAAAGTTGGGGGTTTGCACAAAATAAAAAAAATCAGCAGGGGGTCCTCGGGACAAACAAGGTTGGGAACCACTGTCTTGGACGAATGTGTGCATACTCTGTGTATGATAAGAGTGTCGAATGAAAGTATAAGAAATGAATGCGGTGCGAATGATAGTGTTATGAACAAAATAATGAAAGGGTCATAAGTTAGTTTGGAGACGTGTAATGAATGAATGAAGAAAGAATGATAAATAAACTATATGTTAACAATGCGAACGGAACAACAAATTATTTATAATATTTCATAGACATTGGAACCTTTCATAACGAGATTAATTCGTTCCAATATCTTACTCGTTATGTGAAACACTCGTTAAGCCAAAAAAATCCCATATAAATCGATGTGAAATGCGATAATGCGTTCCATATGAAGTATTAGAAGGTTTTATTGTATTTTTTTTATATAAAATCTGTAGCATAAAAATAGTATTTCGCAAATTATGATTCCCAGTGCCGTTGAATATTTTATTTTTTATTCGTACTGGATATGAGATTCTTATTTACGGCATCTATGTTTGATTCGGGAAACTAAGCTAAGCTAAGACTCAAACCAATTACATCTATTTGAGTTTTCATGATTCCATAATATCGTTGCCAACTATATACATGTTTTAAAATAATTCAACAGATGCCATTATTAGTTTTAAAAAACAAGGTTATTTAAAATGATAAATAATATGATCGGTGTTTGCTGTCTAGGAAGCTCTTCAAGATGAAAGATGATATGATTCCACGGAAAATATGTATTTGGATTAGGAAGGTTAGATTAGGTTATATTCTGTTTTATTACAAACTTACTTCTGTAGTGTTAAAAATTCATTTTTATAATAAAATTTACCTACAAATTTATGAAAAACAAAAATAAATGTTGGTTGGATGAATGTTATTATACAAAAACTGAGATTTTACATTTTATTCATATGACACGAAAAAATTCTGTATTAAAGAATACTTTAAAACACGAATTTAATTATTATTAATTCGATTGAAGTTAAGGGAAAAAAATACATTTTATAAAAAAAATGGTAGCTACATAAATTCCAGAAATTGACCGATACCAGGTAGTAATATAAGAATTATGAGAAGAAAAAGATGATTAAACTGTGTATTATATTTTTACTTAAAATACACTGTATTTTCCTTAATTATTATGTATTTAAATTTTGAATTCAACGTTTAATTATTTTGAAAAAATAAGACACTTAATTTTAAATTTTATTTTTGAAAATGCTCAGTACTTATTTTAACAAACTAACCATCACGCCATTTCTCTGAAAGAATGGACTGCCACACTTTTCTTTCCTGACATATTTCTCTCGTTCCTCAACATTCACACATCGTGTCATGCACGCGCGTCGATTTTTCTGACTCCTCACGTGGCCGACTCCAATATTAGATTAATTTGATCGTGCCAAGTTTTCCTCGGTTTCTTCTAGTTCCGTTAAAGTCATTAACATTATACTTTCTTTATAATTATTTATTCATTCATTCTTTCCATGTTTCCAAACCATTCTAATGATCCTTATTATATGTCATTCGATTTTAAAATACTTTTGCTGCCATTTAAAAATGGAATAGTTTTGTTCGTAAATTTAAACAATTCCACAAATCGGAAATAATGTTGTCATGAAATGAAACAAGTTCCTGGAATACTTGTGGTTTTGTGGAACTTTAATATACTTGTAGAAGTCTTTGTAGTACCTACTCGTATACGGGTGGGATTTTATTTGTGTGTGGACAATGAATATTTAAATTTACGCGTTTTGTGTATCGCGGATTCGTGAATGTATTTAAATAATTAATGATTAATAATTAAAAAGGCGTTTATTTTTAATTATGACGCTTCTCTTCTGCGCGGAGTAAGCACAAACATGATACGAGCGGTTGCTTCCCTTTATGAAGAAATCATCGCGTGTATGAGAGTAAACGGGGCTTTCAGTTCTTGGTTTGATATCACAAAATGTGTCAAACAGGGTTGTTTAATGACCTTGTGGTTGTTTGGTCTATACATGGACAAGTGTATGAAAGAATTAGATGGCATAAACGCTGGTGCGAAAATGAACGATATGTCCATTAGCTGTTTAATATATGAAGACGACGTTCTTTTAATCGCTGACAGCATGGACGATCTACAAGTCCTAGTGTCAAGAATGTACGAAGTATGCAATAAGTATGACCTTGTGATGAACGTGTCAAAGTCTAAAGGTATGGTATTGAAAGGAAGCTTCACTTAATACATAAGGGCTGGCAATTGCCTGTTGATTCAAAAGAAAAGGTACAAAAAAGTTCTTGCATTTTTTGTACCTCAAATAAAACGGTTATTACTCCTGACTGTACCCAACTGATTTCTTACTGGGTATGCTGGACTACCAATCATTGGAAATTAGACGAACTATCCATTTGGGTGTTCATTTTTTTCAACTGATTCGTGGTCGAATACATAACTCTGATATTTTGAATGACTTGACTTTGTTTGTTCCTGACAATTATCTGCGATAAAGGCAACATAGATTATTTCACCAGCTTCTGTGTAGAACCAATCTACCTAAGATACTGCCCATGGGCAGGGCAATAATTCTTCTAAACCGCATCTATTTGGATGTGGACATCTTCCACGATAGTGAGGCTACCCTCAGAAAGCATCTATCTCTTATATAATGTATAAAATTTATACTTGCTTTTCTTGTTCTTCTAATTGTTTCTTTTTAGTTAATTGTTAGTAAAATTTTAATTATCTAGTGTTTTTTGTGTTAATGTTTATGTTTTATATTGTATTTTTGTATTATTTAAATTTCACAATTGTATCTTTTTTGTGTTTGTTATGTTTTTTTGTATTCTATAGTCATAAGCGATTTGGTGATTTACTAAGATGTTTATGAAATTGAAATTGAAATTGAATAGAACTCCATTATGTACTGACATCTTTGGTTCGGTGGATATATTTCTATTTGCAGTGATGACTTAATTATACAATGAAGTTTTACCAAATTACACCACACCCATCAATAACAATTAAAATTGATAATTTGTTACTCGCGATCTTTTTAAGGGAACGACCCCCGTGGGAACAGAAGGAATAGGGTATATAGTGGCGCAACGGACCGGAGCCGCGGTTCATTATGCGGTCAAAATGTGCTGCATTCACTGTGGGAACTTTTCTCTATCAATGGCCATTTCTTTGAAACAAAAGCGCATCCAACAACGATAACTAAATATATTAAAAAAAAATTCTTAGAGTATTCGAATGAAACTAACTAACTAACTAACTAACCATAGCCATCTCCGAAGGGGTTGGCAGAAATAATTGACTGCCACATTTTTCTTTCCTAACATATTTTTTTATACAACATTTTGAATGTATACAAATACTTGTAGACGAATACTGGATTTTATTTACCCATTGCGGGTTATCAATTAAAAAACCTAATCTTTATAGATGGCGCTGGTCTGTAGATTGAAACTGACATGTGAATTGTGGTGTTGGATATTAACATATACTCGTATACAACTTCCAAAAATTTGTCAGACACGGTGGTCATAAGAAACGTGGAATGGGGAATGTTGTATTACATAAAGCGTGCGCTTAACCCAACCAATGACAGGTCATAAGTCCTGTAAACACCTCGATCACCATATTCAGTTTCCAGTTTGCATCTTCGTCAATATTTTTTTCCTTATATAGGGGAAAGTCGGGGAATCATGAACGCGGGGTAATCCCGAATTCAACTGTTCTACTATGTTAGACATATAAGGCAGTATTATGTTCACTGCCATCTTAACAATCATGCCACCTCTAGTGATAGACCGCAATTTTTGAGAAGTGGACGCGCGCGTGATACAAGGTATGAATATTTCTATATTTTTTGTGTTTTCGATGTAAATTTTTTATGAAAGTAACTTGATGTAGCTTTATTTTTACGATTAAGTATAAATATAACATTTAGAAACTGGAATAGTCACTTATCAAAGATTCCAATGAGACTAACGCTAACGGTAAATTGTAACTAACTAACTAACTAACTAACTAACTAACCATCACGCCGTCTCCCCGAAAGGGTAGGCAGAAAGAATGGACTGTCACACTTTTACTGATGCGGCACTCCATCCTTCTCTTTTCGCTCCGCGGGAGACGCGGTGTGATGGGTTGCGAACCTCATCGCCACCAATAGGCATCTCCCGCGCACACTTCGATTGTCCAACACCCACAAAATAAATCTAAAACAAATAATATAAAATACAATGATATACTCGTAAAATAAAATAACACAATAACAAAATAAAAATACTTTAACACAAAATGTTATTTTTAGATGGTGCACATATTGTCTATTTAATTTATGTTCCACGAATCCACCGTTTTTTTAATTAAGCACATAATGTTTTTTTCTATGTTGCATATGTTGACATTGACGATCCGGACTTTTGTGTTTATTTAATTTATGTTACACGTATCCACCGTTTTAGCTGTAATTAGGCACTTAACCAGCAAGAACTTAAAAATAATATCTAAGAAGTTAATCCAATTGTCTTTGGAACAAATGAAAAAAATATTTTTACACTTGTCAAAATTCTTTATAAAAACGATAAAAATAATATAATTTTAACAGGAAAACAATACAAACGTATTACGTGTCACAACCAACTATTATAAAGTGCGGCAACAGTTAAATTGACCAAAACAATTCACTTATACGCGAAATATCTCCAAATTAACAGGAGCACCACATGAACCAAAACAAATTTTTCAAAATCAGAATAACATAAATTGTAACATTATCTAAAATAATACTTAGGAATTTTGCATTTTGATCCTGCGGCACAATCACGAAACGTCCATGCGGGGGAAAAGGAACGTATGAAAAGACTGCAACGTGATTGAAAATCCAAAAGCAAAAAAAACAGAAAAGCACTGAAAAATTTCAACAGTATTGATGATTTTTTTCTTTAATTGTATCTCAATAGAGACGAAGACGCAAACTGGAAACTGAACATGGATGATCAAGGTGTTTACAGGACTTATGACCTGTCATTGGTTGGGTTAAGCGCACGCTTTATGTAATTACAACATTCCCGTTCCACCTTTGTTATTCTGATCATGCATGACAAATTTTTGGAAGATGTATATTTACTTCAAAATCCATATCTATCTTCACGTGTCAGTTTCAATCAGCCATCTATGTAGATTTGGTTGCACTTGTGAATTTTTTTCAAGATTAACCTATACAACCGACCCACTAACGCCATCTATGGAGAATGATTTTCGGCATTTAGCAAACTACCTTATTAACACAATGCGAAGGCTGTCGCCTAACATATTGTTAGAAGCCGCCAGGAGTATTATTCCATTCTATTTGCCAAAGAATTGAGTATTGATGATTTTTTTAAGATTCTAAATCAAGAGAAGAAAATGAAGGACAAAAATGAAGACAATCGTTGTATTTTTTGCTATGAAAAATATGAAAGCCCCCCTATTGAAGACTGGAATATGTGCAACATATGTAAAAATTGGGCTCATGAGAAATGTACAGACGGACAATCAACATCGGTGGGATATAAATGTGATCTCTGTCGTAATTGAAGACTTATTACTGATTATTTATGTAAGTTCGAAATTACCCCACTTGGTGTTCGGGATTACCCAACTGACGTCGGGTAAACCCGAACGCTAAGGGTTTCTGTTTTTTCACCAAAATGTTATGTATTATTGAAAAATTCAAAATGTTGATAAGTGAGGTACTTAGCTGGATAGTTATACTTGCTCAAGAAACAATAAAATTAATTCTACATCACAATTCCGCTGTTTTATTCAAACTTTCCCTTAAGTGTTCGTGATTCCCCCACTTTCCCCTACGAGGTAGTTTGAACCCAATTACAAAAAAACAAAAAAACAAAAAACCATCACGCCGTTTCCCCGCAGGGGTAGGCAGAGAGAATGGACCGCCACACTACTCTATCCTGGCACACCTCTCTAGCTTCCTCCACATTCATACATCGAGTCATACACGCACGTCGATTCTTCCGGCTTCT
The DNA here is from genome assembly GCA_022606425.2 of Lepidostoma basale. Taxonomy (NCBI): domain Eukaryota; kingdom Metazoa; phylum Arthropoda; class Insecta; order Trichoptera; family Lepidostomatidae; genus Lepidostoma; species Lepidostoma basale. The sequence goes on from JAHDVF020001036.1 coordinate 70,906, forward strand.
GACATGACCAACTTTTAATATTTGATTAATTTGGTCATGCCATGTTTTCCTCGGTCTACCTCGACTCCTTACTCCATTTACATTGTTAACGTATACTTTTTTAACCATTCTTTCTTCACCCATGCGCTCCATATGTCCGAACCAACGAAGCGAACCTTTCATAATTTTGTTCATAATACCTTCTTTCGCTCTACACTCCTTCCTAATATCAGCATTTGAGATTCTGTCGTACATCGTTCTACCACACATACGTCTTAGGGACCTCATCTCTACCGCATTTATTCTGCTCTCATCTTTCTTCTGCCAGTTCCATGCTTCGCTTCCATACATAAGGGTTGGAACCAGAACTCCATTGTGAACGACCCAATTACTGTTTACAATTTATTTGAGCTATTATCCCGAATTTTTATGAATTAAATTTTTCCGCTTTTGAGTTTATTTTTCTCGACATGTTTCGAAGGCTTACACCTCCATCACCGGGAGAACGATATAAACTTCGTGTTTTTCAGAGTCTAGAATCAGTCAGAGTTTAGATCGAGACTCAAAACGCACCTTTTCAAAATATCCTTTCAAATCAAATCAAATCAAATCAGTTTATTTCATCAACAGACATTACAAAATTTATTTTTAAGGCATCTATTGAGAACAGGTAAAATAATATATTATGTATAGTATACTACCAGAAACGCTTAAGAGATGGTTCAACATTAGGAAGACAGGATACTCTCCAGATTTAAGAGTATTTGCCTCATTCTAAATATGTTTGTTTTTTACAACATTTTGAATGTATACAAATTCTTGTAGACAAATACTGGATTTTACCCATCGCGGATATATATTTTTTTATAAGGATTAATGGTATCTCAATAGAGACGAAGATGTAAATTGTTTTCTGGGAACATAATGTGGTGGCCGAGGCGCTTACAGGACTTATGACCTGTCATTGGTTGGGTTGAGCGATCGCTTTATGTTTAACAACATTCCCCATTCCGCCCTTCTTATGACACCACGTCTGACAATTTTTTGGAAGATGTATATATGCTAGAATCCTCCGCTTATCTTTACATTTCTTTTAGTTCACCCTACACTAGCGTCATCTATTAAGATTGGGAAGCATTAAGTAGAAAATCTTTATTAATGCACTGTGAAAGTCTCTGCAAATCATACAGTACTAGATTTCGCCTGGAGATGTCTCTCCAATTTTTATGCCTTTTAACTTGGACCAGTTATTTTATACAACATTTTGAATGTATACAAATTCTTGTAGACAATACTGGATTTTACCCATTGCGGATAAATTATTTGAGATGAGTAATTCATAAAAATGGTGCTCTATAAATTATCCAATTTATTATTATTTTTATAATATCTCAATTTTAAGTTGATGTTGTCATTACAGAATAATGGAATGCGACCCTCGTGATCTTTATTCAGCACTTTACTTTTTTTTAGGGATCAATGTTGAATAATTCGAATAAAATGTTTTTCTCATTAGTTAATTCAAGCCGCAAATACTCGTAAAGATACCGTTTTGAAAATGCCCACAAATTCATTGCATTTACAACTGTGTATTAAAACGTATGTTACTAAAGCTATCTTCGTGGCCTTTTAATTGGCCGCCTCTGTTAACAGCTGATCATATCTTTACGAGCTTAAAGGAGTATCGCCATATTTTGAATTCCACGCGGTGTTATGAAGTTATGGAAGCCGTCATAAAGGTACGCGGCGAACAAAATGCCCGATTGTGGCTATTTAATGTAATGGTGTCACGGATGCGTGCGCATCTACCGGAAGTCTGGCTTCCCCCTCCCTTGGCACATCTAGGTAGGTACAGAGATAAATTACGATGAATTTACATTTAAAAAAAAATATATTAATGAAAAGGTCCGTTTTCTAGGAGTTTTATTTTATTTTTAGATGGAATGACATGTTTCATGTGTCATTTGATATTGCCTTAGAAGGGCGAAACATGTCATTCCATAAAAAATATAATAAAAATTCTAGGAAACAAACGTTTTCATTCATATTCATTATTTAATATGGAGATTCACATCATCGTTCAAGAAACAATAAATAATAATATTTTTATTGTTTTATATGATAAAATAAGGAATCATGACAGTCTGCAAGATCAGCGATAATGGTGAAAATTTGGAGCAAGCAGATGAGTTCGTGTATTTGGGTAGAATGTTTACAAAAAATGGGCGAGTGGAAAGGGATATTGAAAGAAGTGTTGTGGCAGGCAACAAAGTAGATGGTGCACTTAAAGCTGCCATCGAAAACAAAAACCTAACAAAAAAGCTAAAATGGTAGTACACAATGGTGTTCTGGTACCGACCCTTATGTTTGGAAACGAAACATGGAACTGGCAAAAGAAGGATGAAAGTAGAATAAATGCAGTAGAAATGAGATCTTTTAGTCGAATGTGTAGATACTCTGTGTATGATAGAGTGTCGAATGAAAATATAAGAAGTGAATGCGGTGCGAACGTTGGTGTTATGAACAAAATAATGAAAGGATCATTAAGATGGTTTGGACACATGGAAAGACTGAATGAAGAAATAATGGCAAAAAAGTATATGTTCACGATGTAAATGGAACCAGAAATAGAGGAAGACCGAGGAAAACCTGGCACGATCAAATAAATCAAATATTGAATGTCGGCCATGTGAGGAGTCAGAGAAATCGACGCGCGTGCATGACACGATGTATGAATGTTGAGGAAGTGAGAGAAATATGTCAGGAACGAAAAGTGTGGCAGTCCATTTTTTCTGCCTACCCCTTCGGAGAGACGGCTCACGTGGCCGACATTCAATATTCGATATATTTGATCGTGCCTCGTTTTCCTCGGTCTTCCTCTATTTCTAGTTCCATTTACAGCGTTAACATATATATATTTTTACAATTCTTTCTTCACTCATTCTTTTCATATGTCCAAATCATCTTAATGATCCTTTCATTATTTTGTTCATAACACCATCATTCGCACCGCATTCACTTATTATATTTTCATTCGACACTCTATCATACACAGAGTATCCACACATTTGTCTCAGAGATCTCATTTCTACTGCATTTATTCTACTTTCATCCTTCTTTTGCCAGTTCCATGCTTCGCTATCATACATAAGGGTCGGTACAAGAACACCTTTGCGCACTGCCATTTAAGCTTGTTGGATTGGTTATTGTTTGCGATGACAACTTTAAGTGCACCATTCACTTTGTTGCCTGCCCCAACCCTTCTTTCAATATCTCTTTCCACTCGCCCATCTTTTTTTAACATACTACCCAAATACACGATCTCATCTACTTGCTCCAATTTTTCACCATTCACGCTAATGTTGCAGACTCTTATGATTTCTTATTTTTCAAAAATCAGGCAATTTTGTATAAATTTTATTACATATTATGGGAGTCATATGTTTGGCTATGCCAGGGCATTATCAAATGATTGTAAAATTTATTATTTTTAAATAAGTATTGGTTATTTTTTATGCTACAATAAATATAACAACTAATATAGTGTGTTCGTTGTAGTGGCAAAATCCTATCAGATTATATCAATGATCGGTCAAGCGCAAAACCTAATGGCTAGACGAGGAATAATAATTACTAGCGCCTGGTCCACTGTCTATCGTCCATCATCCATGGCGAGGGACACGACTGTATTTGGATCGTATCTCGCTTCCGGCAACATCAGGATTATCCAACTCCTGGGTAAAAAATGAATTGTTTTATTTTATTTTAGAAACAATTGTTATCTGTCGACTCCATGTCAGCTTTTCCTCATTCAAACGACCATTTCTTCTAATTTATTTAAGATTATGTCGTGTTATTTCTCGGAACCTGTTCCTGGGATGTAGATGTCCAACCGCCTCACCATTTTTTGGGTGGTTTTCCAGAAGGTCGATTATTATTATTATTATTAGTATTATTTTGTTCTCTTAGACGAATGTGTGCATACTCCTTGTATGATAAGAGTGTCGAATGAAAATATAAGAAGTGAATGCGGTGCGAATGATAGTGTTTTTGACAAAATAATGAAAGGATCATTTAGATGGTTTGGACACATGGAAAGAATGAATGAAGAAAGAATGGTAAAACAATTATATGATAACGACGTAAATGAAACTAGAAATAGAGGAAGACCGAGAAAAACGTGGCACGATCAAATGAATCAAATATTGAATATCGGCCACGTGAGAAGTCAAAGAAATGATGTATGAATGTTGAGGAGAAAGCTAGAGAAATATGTCAGAAAAGAAAAGTGGCAGTCCATTCTTTCTGCCTACCCCTCCAGTGATATTGCATAAATATTAAAAATATTATAAAATTGATCACAAATATGGTCAGTTTTGATAGATCTGTAAAAACTGACCATATTTGTAAACAATTTTATAATATTTTTAATATTTATATTCTACAATATCAGTGATGAAGGGTTGGTAAGTCCGAAACATGTTTGATTTTAATTTTAATTTTTTTAAATAAATGTGAGTGTTGTAAACGAAGTACATAAAAAAAAAAATCAAGTTATTAAGTGGTAGGGTAGGGATAGGCAGACAGAATGGACGGCCACACTGTTCATTCCTGGAAATTTTCTCTCGTTTCCTCAACATTCATACATCGTTGATGCATGCACGTCGATTTCTCCGACTTCTCATTTTCACTGCATTTATTTTACTTACATCCATATTTTAACTATTCTATTTTTCACTTTCATACATAAGGGTCGGTACAAGAACACCATTGCACGGCCATTTTAGCTTTTTTGGATATGTCGTTTTTTGAACAATTATGTAAAAATCTATATTTCATATTTAAAATTCACCAAAAGTCCGTTTTATAGAAATATAATTATACGAAAGTGACATCTTTCACTTTGTTAGATCATAATCTCATGTAAACTAATACAAAAAAATCGTCATGATCAAATCAAAAAGTTATTGTTAAAAGTTATGTTTCATTTTATTGTTAATTTTTTTAGCCTAAAAATTGACGTTTGCATACCGAAATATGCTTGTGAAAAGTGCCAAAAAAAGTATTACGGTAATATAAAACAATGTTTTTTAAAAGTAAATCACCAACATAACATAAAGTGTGATCAATTAAATGTCATAAATGTATGTTTAGCATTTTTCCGTCGCTATATAAAAAAGGTTGGCAAACTCTAGTACAATTTTCGATAAAGAGAGACAGTTAATCAGAAAGAGAGAGAAAGAGACAGAGCGACAGGTGTTGGTAATGTCTTCTCATGTGCATCGGAGAAGACCAAAGGTCGACTCGTTCGCGCGTTCTATGAATGTCATTATGTCATTAAGCGGGCTGCTAACCGACACGGGATGTCGCCTCACAATGGCTTCGGTTGCTCTAAAATCAAATAATTACGTTCGCATTTGATAAAGTCAACCACGTGTAGTCATTTGGAATTCGATGGGTGACAACAGGACTCAAATTTCACTATACTCCTGATCTAGGGGACATGGGTTCAAGCCTGGACACGACCAGATTCCTTCTTCATAATAATGAGATATTTTCTGCTCATATTGAAGATTGTTCAATAAATTCTAATATCATTGATTTAAATCCTTGGTATTAGTCTGTAAAAAAAAAAAAAAAAAACAGTGTGAACGATATTGTTTGGTAATAAGAATGAAAACGTCAATTTTCTAGAAGTTTTATTATATTTTTTTATGTGAATGACATGTTTCGCCTATCTAAGTCAATATCAAATGTGTACAAAATTTTTAACCCAATTAAAATTTTTGTACATACTGTGTATCGGTTATTTCATAATATTTTTCAATGTACAAAAATTTTAATTGGGTTAAAATTTTTGTACATTAAAATTTTTTATGTTATAACCGAAAAATGTCAGTGATAAGTGAAATAAAATGTTGTAATACTAAGTACAGTTTTATTTAAGTAAGTGAAGGCGAATATATAAGAAATTTAACACCATTGTTGTACAATAAATATGATATTGATTGTATCTTTATTCTTACTGTAAAATAAAGCTAATTTAAAGCATACGTTTTCTTCAACATTGACACATTGCTTGTAGGTGTTTATTTTCTTCTTCTTCTGTCTGTCTGTTCTGCCATTATTAAACGACAATTGTGATGGGCTGTTCATGTTTAAAGAATGCCTGAGATAAGGCTATCAAAAAAAAAATACATGACGTTTCAAATCAAATCAAATCAAATCAGTTTATTAACTCAATAGACATTACAAACAGGAAAATGTTTAAGGCATCTATTAAGTACAGGTAAAATATCATAAAAATACAACAAAGTACCAGGAACGCATTAGAGATGGTTCGACATTAGGAAGACAAGATACTTTCTAAAGTCAATAGTATTTGCCCCCTGAACGTACTTTCACTAACATGAAAGACGTCGATCTCCGAGGAGACCGCGTTCAGCAGACTAATTGATCTTCCCACCGGTGTCACCAGAGGCAGATTGGTTCTGGCGGCCGGTAGGTAAAACAATCTGTGCTGTCGCTGTCGGAGATATCTATCGGGGACAAAAAGACCAACATCCTCCAGTACGGCCGAGTTCTCGAAGTATCCCCTAATTAATCTGAAGAAATGGGTAATTAGATGTCCATCTCTTCGAAGCTGTAAAGAATTGGTTCCGAGCATTCCCAGGAGAAATGCCGTGGGATAGAGCCACTGATAGCTACCATACTCCCTCATGTAGAGATACCTCAGAAATTTTTTCTGAACCCTCTCCAGCATAATGGAATATCTCGCCTCGTGAGGACTCCATATCACAGAACCACTTTCGAGCCTGCTCTGAACCAATGCGTTGTACAGGACTCTGAGCACATTGGGATCCCTGAAAACTCTTCCGGTCCGGACGATGAACCCCAACATCCTCAGTGCAATGCCACAAATCCTCTCATTATGTGCACGAAAAGTCAGCCTACTCTCATAGATGATTCCGAGATCCTTCATCGTAGATACATGTGCCAGTTGCTGGTTGTTCATTGTGTATCTATGATATACAGTTCTCAATACTCTAGTAAATGATAGCATAACGCATTTGGAGACATTGAATTGCATTTGATTACTGTGACTCCAGTTAACAATATTGTTGATGTCCGACTGGAGTCGAAGACAGTCTTCAGGATTTCAATGACTCCTTAAAAGCGAACTTCCAAAGGACTCAAACTAACAGTGGATGTAAATGCATAGGATAACACTTGATAGAAAGTACAGCAGTAGTAAGCGTTGAATTTCTAAACATATATTGTATCAACACTGTTATTATACCGATGGTCCTTGGTTCGATTCCCGGCGATGGCAGTGTCTTGTCACATTGTCTTTGTTCTGATATATTGCAAAATTCACGTGACAATAAAATAGTAATACATTAGCTTCCTACTACGAGGTCTGTTCAAAAAGTATCGCGAATTTTGAATTTCCGCTGGCTACGTATATTTGATTTTTGATTTTTTTGTAGCGTTATGTTGGTACTCATGTCCCTTACTTATGCTGACAAGGTCGGCCATTTTGAATGTTTAGTTAATTTTTGACAGCTGTTTTGCTTGGATGTGTTTTGGCTCGTCTTCGATTTTGCCTATTCCAAAAAATGGATCAAAGAATCTGTATCAAATTTTGTGTGAAAAACAAAATAAAGTGCGCGGACGCATTTCGAATGTTGACTGTGGCAAATGGTGAAGCTACCTTGGACCAAAGCAACGTTTATCGGTGGTACAAAATGTTCTCAGAGGGCCGAGAAGATATGAACGACGAAGAGCGTGCCGGACGCCCGAGCACATCAACAACAGACGAAAACATTGATAAAGTGAAGAAAATAGTATTAGCCAATCGTCGAATCACCGTTAGAGAAGTTGCTGAGGACCTAAACATATCGATTGGCTCGTGCCAGTCGATTTTAACCAATGATTTGGGCATGAGTCGGGTCGCCGCGAAATTCGTGCCAAAATTGCTCAATTTCGACCAAAAACAACATCGCGTTAACATTGCTCAGGAGATGTTGGACTCGGTCCGTGACGACCCAAATGTGCTCCAGAGGGTCATAACTGGTGACGAATCATGGGTTTATAGTTATGACGTGGAAACCAAAGCTCAATCATCCCAATGGAAGCTGCCGCATGAGCCAAGACCAAAAAAAGCGCGCCAAGTTCGGTCGAACGTGAAGGTTTTGCTCACAGTTTTCTTCGATTGCAGGGGCGTGGCGCATCATGAATTCTTGCCACAGGGTAGTACGGTCAATAAGGAATATTACCTGCAAGTTATGCGGAATTTGCGCGAAGCAATCCGCCAGAAACGCCCGGATTTGTGGAAGAACAAAAACTGGCTTTTGCACCATGATAACGCCCCTGCTCACACATCGTTGCTTGTGCGCGAATATTTGGCCAAAAACAACACAGTAATGGTGCCGCAGCCACCGTATTCCCCAGATCTGGCCCCCTGTGACTTTTTCCTGTTTCCAAAACTGAAGAGGCCCATGAAAGGACGACGCCGCCACGATTGAGGAGATAAAGACGGCATCGAAGGAGGAGCTGAATAAGATCACAAAAAATGATTTTTTTAAGTGCTTCGAGGATTGGAAAAAACGTTGGCATAAATGTATTATATCCGAGGGGAATTACTTTGAAGGGGACAAAATAGATATTCATGAATAAATAAATACTTTTTGAAAAAATATAAAATTCGCGATACTTTTTGAACAGACCTCGTACATGTCATTAGAATCAAAAGCTAAAAAGTTGTATACATTATTTGGATTTAAATAACTTGCTGTATACAAATGTGTAAAGTAACGGGAAACTACCATATTTTAAATAAGGCCTAAGTGACATTTCAAGAATTAGCAAATATGTTAATAAGCTTTGCTGCAAACAAATCCCTAGGATTTAAACATACTGTTATTATATAGGATGGTCCAAAACCAAGAAATTGTGCTGATTCACGGATAATCAAATGTATACATATTGCATAGTGAATGGTGCACTTAAAGTTGTCATCGCAAACAAAAAAGCTAGAATGGCAGTGCACAATGGTGTTCTTTTACCGACCCTTATGTATGAAAGCGAAGCATGGAACTGGCAAAAGAAGGATGAAAGTAGAATAAATGCAGTAGAATTGAGATCTCTTAGACGAATGTGTGAATACTCTGTGTATGATAGTGTCGAATGAATATATAAGAAGTGAATGCGTTGCGAATGATGGTGTTATGAATAAAATAATGAAAAGATCATTAAGTTGGTTTGGACATATGGAAAGAATGAATGAATGAATGGTAAAAAATGTATATGTTAACGATGTAAATGGACCCAGAAATAGAGGAAGACCAAGGAAAACGTGGCACGATCAAATAAATCAAATATTGAATGTCGGCCATGTGAGGAGTCAGAGAAATCGACGCGCGTGCATGACACGATGTATGAATGTTGAGGAAGCGAGAGAAATATGTCAAGAAAGAAAATTGTGGCAGTCCATTCTTTTTGCCTACCCCTTCGGTGAGACGGCGTGATGGTTAGTTAGTTAGTTAGTTTTTACATATTGCAAGAAACTTTATAATTAAGAATTTTCGTTTCTGGTTATACTCGTATATTGGTTAACGTGTTTTGCCTCTATTTACTTAAAATTTTATTTATTATTGATAAAGTATTTGATGGACGAGAATAAACACAACAATAAAAAAAATTGAGTTTCGAAATGTTGAAATAATCAGCTTTCCTCTCATTTGTATGTTATGAACAAAGTCGTTGGATAAACGTTGAAAGCTTGCAATGATAAGGTATAATTTATGGCCAATGACAGGTGCCGGGGAGGGCAGGTGCGCGCCACGTGGCCGCAGAGGGAATTAGAACTTGCTACAGTTCTAATTTCAAATAATCATCATTGTCAGCTGGCGGGGGTAGTTACTCAAGCGAGTCAGTAAAAAAAATAAAGGCACCCAAATTAAACTTGCTTCCTTATTCAAATTTCACTGACATACAGATCAATTATTTTTTTAATAGTGGCTATACGTGTAATGATGGCTAATTTGCAATTGCGTAAGTATATAAAAGAATAAAAGACTAAAATCCCTATAATTAACGTTGGGAGACAGTCGACACATTATTTAATTAATTATTTTTTTATGAATATTTACCAAGAAACAAAAATTTATCAATGAAAGCGAAAACGGCCGTTCACAATGGAGTTCTAGTCCCAACGCTAATGTATGGAAGCGAAGCATGGAACTGGCAGAAGAAGGATGAGAGCAGAATAAATGCGGTAGAGATGAGGTCCCTAAGACGTATGTGTGGTAGAACGATATACGACAGAATCTCAAATGCTGATATAAGAAAGGAATGTAGAGCGGAAGAAGGTATTATGAACAAAATTATGAAAGGATCGCTGCGTTGGTTCGGACATATGGAACGCATGGATGGAGAAAGAACGGTTAAGAAAGTATACGTTAATGATGTAAATGGGGTACGAGGAAAACATGGCATGACCAAATTTATCAAATTTTAAAGGTTGGTCATGTTAGAAGTCGGAGGAATCGACGTGCGTGTATGACTCGTTGTATGAATGTGGAAGAAGCTAGAGAGGTTTGCCAGGATAGAGTAGTGTGGCGGTCCATTCTCTCTGCCTACCCCTGCGGAGAAACGGCGTGATGGTTTGTTTGTTTTGTATATTTAACGTTCACACAGTGCCAGCGTTTAAAGCAAGCATCATCGGAAGATGGCAGTGAGCTGCCGAAAACGGTTGGAACGAAAATAAACATACATAAAGGCATGCGAAATGATCAGATGATGAATGTGAATAAGTCCAAGGTAATGTTTTTTAAAAAAGAAGAAATCATGACAGTCTGCAACATTAGCGTGAATGGTGAAAATTTGGAGTAAGTAGATGAGTTCATGTATTTGGGTAGTATGTTTACAGTGAAGAGGGATATTGAAAGAAGGGTTGGGGCAGGCAACAACGTGAATGGTGCACTTAAAGTTGTCATCGCAAACAAAAACCTATCCAAAAAAGCTAAAATGGCAATGCACAATGGTGTTCTTGTACCGACCCTTATATTTGGAAGCGAAGCATGGAACTGGCATAAGAAGGATGAAAGTAGAATAAATGCAATAGAAATGAGATCTCTTAGACGAATGTGTGAATACTTTGTGTATGATAGAGTGTCGAATGAAAATATAAGAAGTGAATGCGGTGCAAATGATGGTGTTATGAACGAAATAATGAATGGATCATTAAGATGGTTTGGACACATGGAAATAATGAATGAAGAAAGAATGGTAAAAAAATTACATGTTAACGATGTAAATGGAACTAGAAATAGAAATCAAATATTGAATGTCGGCCACGTGAGGAGTCAGAGAAATCGACGCGCGTGCATGACACGATGTATGAATGTTGAGGAATCGAGAGAAATATGTCAGGAAAGAAAAGTGTGGCAGTCCATTCTTTCTGCATACCACTTCGGGGAGACGGCGTGATGGAAATTTAGTTAGTTAGTTAATCAATATCGTTACGATTTTTTTTTTATATGTCTCATAATGTTTATATTTCGGATCGCAGTGTAATACTGTGCCAACGGTTTGTCAACGTTCACTCCGATCAGTGGAAACAAATGCGAACAACATTGCTATTCCAGTCAGAGCTAATAAAGGAAGACCTTACGATCGTTTTTTAGCGTTGAATAGCCTCCATGTTAGTATTAAGTATGAGGATAGCGACTTTAAAATTAAGAGACAGCTTAAGACTGGATTGTCAGTCTATTCCTAATGCGCCATTGGGCAAAAATAAATCAAGAGAAAATCAATAAATAAATAAGGTGTTTTATTTGAATAAATAGAAAAATATTTTTTATCTTAAAAAATCGTACATCGTAAGCGATTGAGTCATAACCGAAATATGCCTGTAAATCAGCGTTGTGAAAATACAATGTGTTATTAATTTTAGATAAACTTAAGGCATTAACATTGTGGAATTCCATTATGACGAATTTATTTTATTTTTATTATTTTGTTGAATCGTTCTTTACATCATGACAGCATGAGCCAAATCGATGCAAAGGATATAATAGCTATCATTGTGATTCTCGTGACATGTCATACTTAGCTGATCTACCGCCATTTTTTTGTCACGTGAATCCTACACCAGACCAAAGACAGTGTGACAATCACACTGCTCTCGCCGAGAATTGAACCCGGAACCTTTTGGGTGGCAGTCAATGCACTTACCAGTCGGCCACGAAGGTCATCAATTTTATGAATTATCGGTCGTTGTTTTTATGAATTAAAACACTGTTTTTTCTATAATACTTTTGAGAAAAAGTGGGAAAAACAGTGTTCTAATTCATAAAAATTCGTCAAAGTGTTATTATTTTTATTCATATATAAATCCACATCACGAAGTGAAGGCGAATAAATTATAGAGGAAATACTTTATGCTTTTTTATTTCCTTCGTAATATGCATTTTCTTCCACGAAAGACTGCTCATGTCAGCTGATAAAACCGGTTAAAATAATTATAAATGTAAATACATATTTTCCCTTTCGTTTCACTAGTTCGGCCCTGGTCCGGCAGGAAGCCAGGTCCGGCACCTGTCCTTCACACAGAGCGCCCGCGGACCGTGACGGCCGGTACATCACTGCCCATTCCATTACCCGTGACTCCATTACTCCATTACTCTGCCCATCCATGCGGAGAAGCCCAACGGTTGTAGTTTGCTGCCACTCGGAGTGACACCAAGACAAGGTCTTTTTATTTCAGGGAAATATTTGAATAAATAGATTCTTTGGTAAGCGAACTGATTTTATATATTGTTTCACGAACAATGATGAAAAATAATATCGTTTCTCGAACAACGATGTAAAATATTATCATTTCTTGAACAATGATATTAAATTCCATATTGAATATGAAATACGAATGAAAACGTCTCTTTCGTAGAAGTTTTATCATAATTTATGTGAATGCCATGTTTCGCCTGCCTAAGGCATTATCATGTCTTTTTTGTCCATTTGACTGAAAAAAATCCGAGTAAACATAACTCTTTTTATTTGTATTAATGATGTAAAAGCTAATACGACCTGGATGCCCAAGTGACAAGAGGAGAAGGACGAGTGGAGAAATATGGAAGAGGCCTTTTTTATTTATTTAACCGTTAGAGTGCCGAGGAGTGCCGTCGCGCTTGTAGGAAGATTAATAGTATTCAATTTCTGTACTTTTATTATCATGGTGTGAAACCTAGTGAAGAGAATGTCGAAAGAAATATGAAAATTGGTGTATTTTTACAGAAATGGCACACTGTTTTCTTGTTAATATAAATTATCTATAAAAATAGACATTTCTTTTGATATTTTAGAATATTTTGGCGAAACAGGTTTGGCACTCAAACGGTTAAACATACCAAAAGCATCACAGAACTACGTAAATTCCAATTCGGTCAAATTAAGTTAAAACGTAATATAATTATTTAATATTGTTGACTTAAAATAAGTCCATTATTTCTGCCTACCCTCGCGGAGAGACGGCGTGATGGTTAGTTAGTTAGTTAGTTAATAATATTAATTATTTACTAACAATTTTTTTTAAATATTTATTTTTCCTACCTCTGACTACCCCTAACCCCTTAATGTGGAGTTTTAAGTTTCAAGAAACAATGAAAAGTAAATGTCATCGCTGTAAATGGATTAAGAAAGAGAAAATGATCGAGGAAAACATGACATGATCAAATCGATCAAATATTAAAGTGAGGAGTAGTAGAAATCGACATGGGTGCATGACACGATGTTCGAATGGGATTTATCGAGGGATGTATGTCAGGAAAGAACAGTGTGGCGATCAATTCTTTCTGTCTACCCCTTCGGAGAGACGGCGTGATGGTTAGTCAGTAAGTTAGTTAGATAAATAAAGAAACGTGAGAGAGAAATACAAGAAAAATGATACTCGGTATGACAGTTTGCTTTAATCCAATATTGCCACAATGAAAAAAGGTTTGTCATCATTGCCTTCAGATATAGGGTGACTGTGAATTGGCATTTAGTGACGAAGCGTTTAGCTAATGGGCGTTGACTATAACTGGATATTGGCAATTTCCTCTCCATTAAGTAACCTAATTCAAAATCGATAACTAACTTTCCCTCCTACACCCCTTGGATTGTGTATATTATTTGAAAAATAAAGTAAAAAGGGCGATCGCTTATCGTCAGTCACACCATTAGAGGATTGACTAACTAATTAACCATCACGCCGTCTCTCTGAAGGGGTAGGCAAAAATAATGGACCACACACTGTTCTTTCTTGATATACTTCTTTCGATTCCTCAATATACATACAAAGTGTCATGGAAGCATCTCGATTTATCCGCTTCAGAAAGTGCCCGATTTCAAAATTTGATTGATTTTATCATGCTACATTTTCCACGGTCTTTCGCTATTTCTAGTTCCACTTAGTTAGTCCATTGTTTTGGCCAAAATAATATGATATTTTAACATGATAAACTGTTAAATTAAACAAATATATATTTTTCTTCTATATACACCATACTTTGTGTTGTTATGATGGTTTATTTCTATTATTATTTTTTATACACTTTGTATATACAACACTTTCATTAAAAAAATTAAATTATATAGCCATGTTTCGGACATACAGTCCTTCTTCAGTAAAGATCCATATTTATATAAATATTATAAAATTGTTGTTGTTTACATGATCTGATAGATGTTATAAATATTTATTTTGGAACGTTTATGCTTTTGTTATAACAAATATTATGATTGAATTTAAAATTTAAAATAACAATTAAAAGTTCTTTTTGGGGTTCAGGTTATTACTTACATCAAAGGAAATAAATCAACGATTGGACTTGACGTTAAATTTATTTGATTATTCATAATATTTTCTTCATTTTTAATAGCTTTTTTCATTTCTAAAACTTCGAGGTTGCTCAAAATTATTTTCTATTATTAACCTAGATCACTCAGGACATTCGAGTTCTATATACGGCCGCCAATCAGCTGAAAGAAGTAAACTCCCAAGTGGATATTCTAACCAACTTCTCTCCAATGATTGGTAGCTTAGCATACCTCGCAAGAATTCAGTGAATGTGGAAGAATCTAGATAGGTGTGCTAGGATCGAGTAGTATGCCTTCTCTTTTGGGGAAACGGCGTGATGGTTTGTTTGTTGTTTGTTTTGTTCAAAAAATTATAGTTACTTGTAAGTACTTGCCAAGAGGGGTATATTTTTTGTCGTATTTTCTTTAACAGTTTGCCCACCTGTTAATGCACTTTCTGACCGTTACCGACGGAAGGGTGCTCGTCCGTGACAGAGACGTTACAGGTGTACTCTTCCACCCGGCATTCATGCTCTCCCCTCCCCTGGACCCTAGCGTGGGAAGGGGAAGCCTGGGAACCCCTGTCCTTTCGTAACGTTTTTTTCTTATCTCCATCGCCTTTGCGCAAGTATAATACAATACCGCAGACATTAACACCCATTAATAAAGTAATTAAATTTAAAATATCTTTATTGAAAAAACAATTTTGCTTTTGTAATTTCATGATAGAAGTTCACTGTAAATAATGAAAATGGCAGTCCAGATGATGGCAGCCGTTTCCCCGTACGGGTAGGCAGAGACAATGGACCGCTACACTACTCTATCCTAACATACCTCTCTAGCTTCCTTCACATACATACAGCGAGTCATACACGCACGTCAATTCTTCCGGCTTCTGATATGACCAACTTTTAAAATTTGATTAATTTGGTCATGCCATGTTTTCCTCGGTCTAACTCGACTCCATAATCCATTTACATCATTAACGTATACTTTTTTAACCATTATTTCTTTACCCATGCGCTCCATATGTCCGAACCAACGCAGCGATCGTTTCATAAATTTTGTTCATAATACCTTCTTTCGCTCTACATTCCTTTCTAATATCAGGATTTGAGATTCTGTCGTATATCGTTCTATCACACATACGTCTTAGGGACCTCATGTCTACCGCATTTATTCTGCTCTCATCTGTCTTCTGCCAGTTTAATGCTTCGCTTCCGTAAGGGTTGGGACCAGAACTGCATTGTGAACGGCTATTTTCGCCTTTATTGATAAAATATTGTTTCCAATAACTATTTTTAAAGCTCGCTATATGAATGTGGGGGAAGCTAGAAAAGTATGTCAGGATAGAGTGGTGTGGCGGTTAATTCTCTCTGCCTACCCCTGCGGGGAAACGGCGTGATGGTTTGTTGTTGTTTGCCTTCGCTCAAAATTCAAAATCTATTGGCCCCTTACAGTGTAAAATGCCGTTCTCTGGACCATGGCAGGCGAAAAGCCAATTAAAGAACAAGTCGCTAGACGCAAATGGCTGTGGATCGCTCAGGGCACACCAGACTGGTCCCCTATGGGATGGAAAAAGGAAGCGATGCAGACCTAGAAAAACCTGGAGAAGAGCCCTCCAGGACGAGTTTAAAGCAGCAGGCCTGACTTGGGATGATGTTAGGCATCAGACGTGCGATAGAGTCGGGTAGAGAAGTTTCCTTGAGGCCCCATGCACCGCGGAGGTGTGACAGGACAAAATGAAGAAGAAGAGAACAATTTCAGAACTTGAAAAAAATTGTTCTTCTAGTCTTGACCAGTTTTGGCAGTTCGCTGAGGTCTTATTTTTCAATGTTTGCGTGAATATGAATGTTATATAAGTGACCAGAAAATAGTTATGAGTTGGAACTATTATGTATCCCACACTGTTTACAACGTTGAAACAATTTGTTATTAAATTGAGGACATATGATATTGTATTAAGAGCAATTAAACATGTAAAAACAACGGTAAGCACAATATATGAGAGGAAAAAATTCCAAATATTTGATAAGGGTAAAGCTTCAAGTTCGCATTTGACCTGGTCATGACACATGCACCCGACCCGAGTGCAGCTCGTGGTCAGCGTCTGCCCCTTGGACCCCGCCTCGGGCTTGTACTGTTAGCCGGGCCCCCGGCCTGGGGAGTGGGTCGGAGGGCCCCTCGCGCCAGACGGGCGATGCGTCATCTCTTAGTTGTTGGAGATTTCTACAGGACGTACCGAGCCATTTTTATGCATGATGGATCTAATTGAAATAGATTTTTATTATACTAAAACATGTACTCGTAGTACAATTTGTAGGTAAAATATATTAATAATAATAATAAAAATAAAATAAATTACAATAATATATAGTAACATTATTATTGTAATTATTGTTATCATTATTATTATCGTTTTTACCATTATTATTATTATTACTATTATTATTATTATTATTATTATTATTATAACTATTATTATTATTATTATTATTACTTTTATTATTATTATTATTTTAATTATTATTTATAATTACCGTAATTATTTCTATGATTATTATTTTTACTATTATTATTATTATTACTATTATTATTATTATTACTATTATTATTATTATTTTAATTATTATTATTATTATTACTTTTATTATTATTATTATTATTTAAAATAATTTATATTCCATGTTTCTACTATTCCTTTAAATAACTTTAATTCCGGATCGTCCAGACAACATGTGCACAATCTAAAAGAACATTATGTGTTATATTACTTTTTATTTTATTTAATGTCATTGTATTTTATATGATTTGTTTTAGATTTATTTTGTGGACGTTGGACGATCGAAGTGTGCGCGGGAGATGCCTATTGGTGGCGATGAAGTTCACAACCCATCACACCGCGTCTCCCGCGGGGGCGAAAAGAGAAGGATGGAATGCCGCATCGGTCTAAGAGTGGCAGTCCATTCTTTCTGCCTACCCCTTTCTAGAGACGGCAAGAAAGTTGGTTAATTTTTATTTATAAATATTATTATTATTATTATTATCATTATTATTATTATTATCTTCACAACGCGAGCCATTTTCGAAGTCATAAAATTCGACGAGTCTGCGTGTTATGGTGTGATGGTTAGTGAGTTAGTGAGTTTGTATTTTTTTCACATGAAACACTTTCCCACATTGTGTATCGAAAAATTCATTATTGACAAAACTCATGATCTAAAACTCGAAAAGATTTAATTTTGTGATGCCTTAGTACAGAATGTCTCAAAGAAAGATGATATTTAGTGGACTGATTAAAAAAAACTAAGCCATTCGTCGATAAATTATTTGTAAAGTATTAAAGTACTTATTTCTTAAAAACAATATCTTCCAAAATGTAAACCCTCGCGGCCGCGGCACTCAATTAGTCGAACAGTAAAATTTATGAAGGCTTTGTGTAGACTCTGAGATGGCTGTCATATCGTGACGAATATTTTCTTTCAAATGAGCCAAGGTAGTCAGTTTATTGGCGTTAAGAAACTTGGAACATTAGATTTGAGATAAGTCCACAGGAAAAAAATCATAGAGGTTAAATCTGGACTGCGTGGAGGCCAATTTATGTCACCTCTCCTGGTGATCATTTTGGCAGGGAACATTTCACGATCTCGTTGCAGAAACGTATTGGACGTGTGTGACGTTGCTCCGTCCTGCTGGAACCATATTCTTTGGTTATAGCCAGGAAAGTTTTATCGTGTATTAACAAAAAACTTGGTTTAAACTTAAAATCTATCTCGTTGAATTTTCAATAACTCGCAAGCATATCCAAGTGGAATGCAGTGATATCGAGTCACTTATAGCTATTATATACTTTCATATAAAGATGTATCAGTTTTTTTTCTTGACTCTTTCTAAGCATAAGTTAATTTTAGACATCTTGTATAACTTTAAAAACAATATTTTTTTTTATTACATATAATAAAAGAACAAGTCAGCAAGCTGCCGAAACCGGTCGAACATAATCACAAGTGGAAGCACACTAAATGCATAATAATAATTTTTTTTTTTTTTGTTTTCATTATTTAAAATGAACTTCTACCAAGAAATTTCAATTAAAAACATTAAATATCTTTGTCTTACATAAAACAATACAATATCTTTGTGTTAAATAAAATAATATTATTTGAAATATCTTTTGTTATCATTTTATTTGTGCTATTATGTATGTACAAAATATAGAAGGTATAAATGTGTATATTTACGAGTACATAGGTACATAGATATGTCAGTAGACATATAATTTTACCAAAAATCAATTGAAAATGATTTCACGCTAAAGAAAACTTCTTAAATTCCTAACATAAATCATTTTTCC
Organism: Lepidostoma basale; assembly: GCA_022606425.2. Taxonomy (NCBI): domain Eukaryota; kingdom Metazoa; phylum Arthropoda; class Insecta; order Trichoptera; family Lepidostomatidae; genus Lepidostoma; species Lepidostoma basale. The sequence goes on from JAHDVF020001036.1 coordinate 90,080, forward strand.
ATACATTCCTATTAAAAAAATATGTTGATATTTCTTTTTTGTGAAAATTCGTAAATTTAGAACAATTTTATAAATAATTTTACTGATTCTACATTGTTGATTTTTAGTTTATGTGTAAGGATTTTACATATATATAAAACGTAATTTTTGTTTTATTTATAATAAAATCATAATAGTTTTATTTTTAACATGAAAAAACCTTCTCCTGAAAAATTTACATTTTGTAGATATATCGCTTTGTTAAAACGGTCCTCAATTGTCATTGGAACAAAATAAAAAAATATTTTTACTAACTAACTAACTAACCATCACTCCGTCTCCCCGAAAGGGTAGGCAGAAAGAATGGACTGTCACACTTTTACTGATGCGGCATTCCATTCTTCTATTTTCGCCCCGCGGGAGACGCGGCGTGATGTGTTGCGAACCTCGTCGCCACCAATAGGCATCTCCCGCGCACACTTCGATCGTCCAACACCCACAAAATAAATCTAAAACAAATAATATAAAATAAAATAACAAAACAAAATAATTTAACACAAAATGTTCTTTTTAGATGGTGCACATATTGTCTATTTAATTTATGTTCCACGTATCCACCGTTTTTTAATTTAGCACATAATGTAATAACACATAATGTTTTTTTCGATGTTGCACATGTTGACATGGACGATCTGGACTTTTGTGTTTATTTAATTTATGTTACACGTATCCACCATTTTTTTTTAAATAAGCTGTAATTAGGCACTTAACCAGCAAGAACTTAAAAATAATATTGAAGAAATTATTCAAATTGTCATTGGAACAAACGAAAAATTTATTTTGACACCTGTCAAAATTCTTTATAAAAACGAAAATACTAATATAATTTTAACAGCAAAACAGTACAAACGTATTACGTGTCACAAATAACTATTATAAAGTGCGGCAACAATTAAATTGACCAAAACAATTCACTTAATATTTTTACACCTGTCAAAATTCGTTTTTTCGTTTATATTTATTTTATTTTATATAAAAAAATGTAAGCATCGAATTTGACTGATGCGTCATCTCAATTAAATTGTGTTTCCATCCGTCACTCCGCCGCGTGGGGATTATGTTGTGATCGGAGCAATAGAGCGATACGCTGCGCGCAACAGGTAGATGGCACCGCGCCCGGAGAGACCAGACAGTCGCATCGCGGCCAGCGTACGGCCGATACCCGCGGACGGACCGCGCCCGCACCCGCGCCACACTTTAACAAACCGCGCGAAATACACACACTTTCAAGTGCTTTAAAAACAGTAACAAAACATAACCTCACTAAATTAAAATAATTCATTAATTGTGTACATTTATAGTGTATAAACAATGTTAATATATTTTATATGTTATTTATAATAATTGTGAAAGTTTTCCGTGTATATGTGTATATTTTCCGTAATTATATGTCAATGATGTTAATGGAACCAGAAATAGAGGAAGACCGAGGAAAACGTGGCACGATCAAATAAATCAAATATTGAATGTCAGCCTTGTTAGGAGTCAGAGACATCGACGCGCGTGCATGACACGATGTATGAATGTTGAGGAAGCGAGAGATATATGTCAACGTCCATCTATTCTGCCTACCCCTTCGGGGAGACGGCGTGAAGGTTAGTTAGTTAGTGAAAGTTTTCGGTTTTGAAACGCAACGTCAAAAATAATACATTTGTTTTTGAATGTACGAGTATACAAATATTGTAGACAAATACTGGATTTTACCCATTGCTGGATAATCATTTTTAAAGATTAATTGTATTTCAATAGAGACGAAAATGTAAAATGTTTTTTTGGAAACAGTATATGGTAGTCGAGGCGTTTACAGGACTTATGAGCTATCATTGGTTGGGTTAAGCTAGTGTAGATTGACCTAAAAAATGTGAAGTATCTTAACATAGTAGCATATATACATCTTTCAAAAAAATATTTGTCAGACGTGGTGGTCCTAAGAAGTGCGGAATGGGGAGGGGTGTTGTTAACATAAAGCGATCGCTTAACCCAACCAATGACAGGTCATTAGTCCTGTAAACGCCTCTACTACCAAATTCTGTATTCAAAAAACAATTTACATAGATACAATTAATCCTCAAAAATAATACATTTGCCATCGTTTTCCAAGAGTAATAAAATGGAATGCCCGTTTTTTTTAATTTACTTTTGATGGTAACATCGCGTTTTACGCATTACTAACGGTGTTATTAGTTGATTTGGAATGTTCGTAGTTTTGTTTTTAATTTTACTCATCTACGTTGTTTATGTTTTCTGATAAAACAACAGAAAAAACATAAAATACTCCATTGTTAAAAATAATGAAAACGTCTGTTTTCTAGATGTTTCATTATATTTTATGGAAATGCGTTTTTTATTGCTAAGGCATTATCAAAAGTCCATCTTCTATGTCCCATATCCATCATCGATTTGATTATTTAATGAAAAGTTATACATCATAGTTCAAAAAAGAAATATTTATATTTATTGTTTTTTGAACAATGGTGAAAAACTCTATAATAAACAATCGATACGAATGGAGACATCTGTTTTGTAGACGTATTATTACTTAATTATATTTTGTATTATTTCTTAATAAATTTTTGTATTTATGACATGTTTCGCCTTGCTAAGGAATTATCAAATGTCCGTTATTTATAATTATATTAGTATAATATGAAATTTTACATCATTATTTCTTTGTTCATTGGTAGAGAAAACTTTTTTTTCCCATAAAATATAATGGAACTTCTAGAAAATATAAGTTTTCATTGGTATTAATTATTTAATACGGAGCATTACTTCATTGTTAAAGAAACAATAAATATAATACTACACCTTTAAGAGTTGAATGAACATTACAATTATTTAATTTAAATTTAAAAAATCATTACAGTTTTTTGGAATTAAATAAAATATGTTATTGGTTGTTTAATTTGGAACACTGTAATAAAATTATTTAAAAAAAAATTCCATTAAATTATAACAACTGTTTCGCCAATCGTTGTTGGCATCATCAAGTGTTACAAAATGGTGAAATTTGTGATACTGCTGTCGTGACAATTGCATAAATAAATTGTGCTCCAAATTAAATAGTTTATTCTGTGACATACAAAATAATTTATTTCCACCATAACAATGGATTACCTAAATAAAATAGGTTTATTTTTTTATGTTACGACTTTTCTAATTGGATTCTTAATCGACAAAAAAAAACATTTATCAATCCGTTATTCCATGGTCATGTTAGAAGTCGGAGGAATCGACGTGCGTGTATGGCTCGTTGTATGAATGTGGAGGAAGCTAAAGAGGTTTGCCAGGATAGAGCAGTATGGCGGTCAATTCTCTCTGCCTACCCCTGTGGAGAAACGACGCGATGGCTTGTTGTTGTTGTTGTACTCTTAGTTTGTGCTCGTAAAATTTACGACCTACGTGATGTCACTTAAAAGAATTTAAAACTTCTTAACAAAGCAAACGATTTATTTCTTTTGTTAAAAGCATTTAACAAATATGTAAAAAGTGATTTGATCATTTAGTGGATACAATCCTTTGTGTTTTTATATCAAGTATTCGGGTCACTGTAATACTGCATACCCGCATCATACAACGTAAAATGCTTCTAACACCTGCTGCAGTTAAGTTACTTTGATAAGGGCGATTTACATATCACTAGTAGTTTAAACACGGGTTAGATACCAGTTCAAATGAACACAATACACAAAGGAAAAAACGCATAGAAAATCGAACGAAGTTTACGCGATAAGCAAAACATATTCCATTGACACACATTTCACGTTCACAGTACTATTTGAAATGACTCAATAAGAATATTCTCCAAATAAAGACAAGTAATCAAATCATGGGAAGGACTGTGACTTTCAGATATACCTACTTTATTTGATTCATCAACATTCATACGCTGTGTCATACACGCACGTCGATTTCTTCGACGTCTCTGTTTTACTACCAAAAAATCGTTCTTATTTTTGTATATATCACAATAGAATTATTCTTGGAAAGAAAGATACAATGAAATGCATAATAACTTACTTATTAACTATCACTCCGTCTCCCCGAAGGGGTAGGTGGAAAGAATAGGCAGTGACACTGTTCTTTTCGGACATACTTCTCTCGATTTCTCAACATTTATAAGTCTTGTAATGCACGCACGTCGATTTCTCCGACTTCTCTATATTGATATTAATAAGTTAAATAAATAGTTTTAGAAAAATTCATGGGGAATTATATAGTGCGTGTCTCCTGGTGTCTTCTTCGACTGAAATTAAAAAAAATTCTTCTTTCACAATTCTCTGAAATATTGGTCACAAACTAGAGAGTAAATCTAAATGTTGAAATATCTTAGATTCTGAAAATTAAATTTTGATTTTATTTTAAATATTTATTTACTTAGGGTAAAAAATAACGTATTTAAAACACATAGAAACAATAAGGCCATTTTCTTGCTACCACAAATATAGTACAAACCAGTTGAACTAAACTTAATTCAGTCAAAAGTAAAGTAATTTTTGAAAGAGTTAAATGAAAACATTAAGTAACGTAATAGAATCATCCAAACCAAAAGGTTGCTACAATCATTTTTCAATTATGTTCAGATGGAAAACATTTTATTTGTTATTATATAGATATTAATATTAAATACTTTCGTGTTACAGAAACGTAAAAGAGCAACGAATACAATAATTTATTTATGACTATTATAAGGAAGTGGTAAAACTGTTGTGTTGGATCATAAAAATAACGAATGTCCGATAGTAAAACATATGTGAAAAGTGTAAAGTGCACATATATTGTATAATAGTGCACACTAAGTGATACTTATGTTTTTTTAATGTACTCTGGATTTTATCTTCATACCAACATTGTGAACACGTATGGTCGAGGGATACTTTGATATTACTACGCCTTTAACGTAAGTACAATGTTTATTTTATTTTTAAAGTCATAACAAAAACTTTTTTATAGCTTATGATCTTCGTAGTGAGTGGCAAAAGCTTTAACAGACGCATCGAAGGTTCCGGGTTCGATTCCCGGCGATGACAGCATGAAAAACAAATATTACTAACTAACTAACTAACTAACCATCACGCCGTTTCTCCAGAGGAGAAGGCAGAGAGGATGGATCGCCACATTGTTCTATCCTGGCATAATTTTCGCGCCTCTTTTACATTCACACATCGTGACATGCACGCTCGTCGATTGTTCCTACTTCGAATATGGCCGCCTTTCAGTAATTGATTAATTTGGTCAGGCCATGTCTTCCTTGACCTTCCTCGACTTTTCTTTTCCCATTCACCGTACTTGTATATATTTTTTAACCATTCTTTCCTCATCTATTCGTTCCTTATGTCCAAACCATCTTAGTGACCCTGTCTTAATTTTATTTATCACGCATTCATCCGCCTTACATTACTTTCTTACTTCATCATTACATATTCTTCATACATTGTCTTTCCGCACATTCTTCTAAGTGACCTCATTTCTACGGCATTTATCCTACTTTCATTCTTATTCTGCCAACTCCAAGCTTTACTTTCATACATAACAAATTACGGTGTAATTAATACGAATAAAAACGTCTGTTTTCTAGAAGTTTTATTAATATATTCGATATGAATGATATGTTTTGCCTGTTTAAGACTATCTATGCAAAACATGTCATTCACATAAAATATAATAAGGAAACTTGTAATAAACCGACGTTTTTATTCGTATTAATTATTTAATATGGAATTTAAAATCATTGTTCAAGAAACAATTGTATAGTGTTTTTGGTCTGGTAAAATTCACGCAGCAATAAAAATGGCGATAGACTGGTTAAGTATTACGTGTCATGAAAATCAGAATCAATAGCTAAAAAATTTTACAGTAACTAACTAACTAACCATCACGCCACTTTCCCGGATGGGTAAGCAGAGAGGATGGATCGCTACAATGCTCTGTCCTGGCATACCTTCTGATGTTTCTATTACATTCATACATTGTACCAGCACGCCGGTTGATTATTCCGACTTCGAATGTGACCGCCTTTTAGTAATTGATTAATTTGGTCATGTCATGTTTTCCTCGGTCGTCCTCGTCTTCTTTTTCCACTCACGCTGCTTGTGTACAACTTCTTAACCATTCTACTCTCATCCATTCGTTCCATATGTCCGAACCATCTCAGGGATCATTTTTTAATTTTATCCATGATGCAGTCGTCTGCCTTATATTTCTTTATTATATCATTGTATCATACAACGTTTTCCCGCACATTCTTCTTAGTGATCTCATTTCTACGGCGTTTATCCTGATTTCATCATTCTTTTGCCAGCTCCAAGCTTCACTTCCATACACGAGGTACAGTAATTGGGTACATACCAACTAAAAATATATAAATAAAATAAAATATATTTACGATCTTTAAATTTAAGATTCAAAAAAGTATTTTTGTACGAAGAAATAACAGTATTATGAATCATAAAAGTCGTGCAAAGGAGGGTTCTGTTTGCGATGTTTTAGGTCAAAAAACTCTGAATGTGCTGCACACACGATATGAGCTGTTCACTGCCTTCTTCTTTGCAAGGACGTGTCCGCAGAATGTATAATATGATGCATTTCTTAAGAATTTACATTTTAATAGAAACTCCCACGAGAACAAACATAAACGGCAGTCGGTAAGCACAATTGTTGAATGTTTCATTTGATATCCTAGAAATATTACAATGCAATACTTTTGTGATACGCCTGCATGCATTTAGAGCAATCATTTATTGTTTCTTGAACAATTTAGCTTTAATATGACTCATGAGAATGAGAAGCAAGGAAAAAGAAATGAGAAACAAGGATATCCCCATTAATTTAAAAAGGATCTTGCCTGTGATGACATATGGTTTGAAAACAATGTCCCTGACCATAAATATTGTCCACACATTGAAATGCGCGCAACGATCCATGGAGCGGCAAATGTTGGGCATAAGTCTGAGTGATAGAATTACAAATACAGAAATCAGACGCCGATCAAAAGTCGCCGATATCATGGATCGGATCGCAAAATTGAAATTGCAATGGGCAGGACACGTAGCTAGAGCCAATTTCAAGATGGAATCCCAAAGTCTTAAAGTGGAGGCCATGGGAAAACAAAAGTGGTGTCGGTCGGCCACAGAAGAGATGGGCCGACGATATTGTTGTGGTCGCCGGGAAAAAATGGAGACAGATGAAAGAGGCCTATATCCAGCAGTGGAGGGAAGGCTAGGGAGAAGAAGATGATATGTGATGATAATTGAATTTTACACTAGATCAAATGCAGTGTGAGATTAACACTGCCATCACCGGGAATCGAACCAGTGACCTTCGGTTGGCAGTCATATATCTTGCCACTCAACCACAAAAGCCGCTAATTGAATCGGTCGTCAATCGAATTATACACTCCCTGAGATAGTTTGGACTTAAGAAACCAATAAATGGGAAAAATAATGGTTAAAATGTTGTATAAAAGCAGTGGGAGTGGAAAGAGAAGCTGTGGAATACCAAGGAAATCATGGCATGACCATTATCAGATACTAAAAAGTGGCCATCTCCGAAGTCGGGAAAATCAACAAGCGTGCATGTTTCGATGTATGAATGTAGAGGAAGCTTAAGAGGTATGCCAGGACAGGGCAAAATGGCGGTCAATCCTCTCTGCCTACCCCTTTAATTATATATAAATATCGTTTAGATAAACAGTTATAATTTATTGTTAGTTTTAAAAATTGAGGGAAACATATTTTTGAAGTAACACTTCTTTTGGCCCATTTATTAGAGTAAGCTTAATGAAGTAAGCCATCAATGATAAATAAAGGCCAGATATCTCATGCTTGTCAACTCACGAATTGCAAAAGCTTGTCATCAAACGAGACATGAATGAAGTTGGTCGTAAAAAGTGTAAAATAGTACCAACGAACTGTCACATTTTACTGGGGTCATTTCGAATGTTTTGCGCAATATTATTTGAAAAGAAAAAAAAAACTTTTTAATAAGATGAAAGAACCTATACCAAATAAAATATATTGTATTATTCCAATCGCCCATTCTTTTTACGTAGAGTATCGACAGGATAATTTTTTTTCAGGCATTTGGGTAACTAACCAGCTAACTAACCATCACACCGTTTCCCCGGAGGGGAAGACCGAGAGGATGAACCGCCATACTGCACATTCCTGACATACCTCACTAGCTTCATCTACATTCATACATCGTAACATGCACCCTCGTCTATTTTTCTCACTTTGTTTTGTATGCCAAAGAAGTATAGTTTCTTACGTGAGTACATAGATATACAGAGTGTCCCAGAAGTCGATGTCAAGCCGAAAACGGATGATAGCCTCATGCTAGTTATGAGAAAAAACTTTAAAAATTTGATTAATTTGGTCATAACATGTTTTCCTCGGTCTACCTCGAGCCATTTACATGGTTAACGTATCCTTTTTTTTAACCATTCTTTCTCCATCCATGCGCTCCATATATTAGAACCAACGCTGCGATCCTTTTATATATTTTTTCATAATACCTTCTTTCGCTCTACATTCCTTTCAAATATCAGCATTTGAGATTATGTCGTACATCGTTCTACCACACATACCTCTTAGGGACCTCATCTCTACCGAATTTTATCTGCTCTCATCCTTCTTCTGCTAATTTCGTGCTTCGCTTCCATAATAAGGGTTGGGACCAGAACTCCATAGTAAACGGCCATTTTCGCGTTCATTGATAAATTATTGTTTTCAATTACTGACAATAACTGACATATGGAGCTCATGGGTGTAGAAAGAATGATGAAAAAAGTATACGTTAACGATATAAATGGAGTACGCAGGTAGACCGAGGAAAACATGGCATGACCAAATTAATCAAATTTTAAAGGTTGGTCATATAAGAAGCCGGAAGAATCGACGTGCGTGTATGACTCGCTGTATGAATGTGGAGAAAGCTAGAGAGGTGTGCTGCCTACCCCTGCGAGGAAACGGCGTGATGGTTTGTTGTTGTTGAATAATACAACTAAAGGATAATTTAATTAATAAATAAATTTCTTATATTAGGTCCTTACATATGAGATTGGCATTTTGTATGGGAGGAACATAAAGTTGATTTTTTTTAAATATAATATATTTATTTAATCAAAGTATGTACCATTATTATCTATGCACTTTTGCCATCTCATAGGTAGTTAATCGATCCCTTTACTAAAAAAACCATTCGGACGGGAATCAATAAAATCTTTGAAGTCGGTTTGGACTGCCCCATCGGAGTTGAATTTTTTCAAAAAAAATAGTAATCTGTTGGGGCAAGGTCCGGAGAGTACGGTGGATGTCTTAGACATTCCAATTGAAGCTCTTCTAATTTGGTAGCCGTCTGTTGTGCGGTGTGTGGTCTAGCGTTATCATGAAGCAGTCGTGGCCTAGAGCGATTAACCAGCCTCGGTTGTTTAGCAGTTAGCTTTTCCATCATGGTTTGCAGTTGCTGACAATAGACATCTGCCGTAATCGTCTGGCCAGATTTAAGAAAGCTGTAGTGAACGACACCAGCACTAGTCCACCAAACGCTCACAAGTAACTTTTTTGGAGTCAATTTCGCTTGGGGCATGGTTTGGCTGGTTCGGCAGGGTTCAGCCATTGCGATGAGCGCTTCCGATTATCATACAGGATCCATTTTTCATCACAGGTAATGATTCGATTCAAAATCCCTTCATTATTGTGCCGGTTGAGTAATGCAACGCAGCAGTCAACGCGCGTTTGTTGATTTGCTTCACTCAATTCGTGAGGTACCCATCTTTCAAGCTTTTTCACCTTCCCAATTAACTTCAAGTGGATTAAAACAGTTTTATCACTAACACCGTAGCCTGCAGCTAACTCGGACGTGGTTTGCGATGGATCCGCTTCCACAATAGCCTTCAATTCTTCATTATCAACTTTGGTCTCCGGCCGTCCACGGGGCTTGTTCTGCAGGTCGAAATTTCCAGAACGCACACGTTGGAACCAAAAACGCACTGTGTTTTCTTTTGCGGCACCATCGCTATACACATCATTAATCCTTCGAGCCGTTTCTGCAGCACTGGTGCCACGGTGGAACTCGTACTCGTAAATAACGCGATATTTCAAGTTTTCCATTTTGTAAACTGAGTGACGCAAAGAAAAAAACAATTGAGGAAAAAACAAATGAATTATAATTTTCAAAACACAAATACTTGAGTAAATAGCTGTATAAATTTGAATTTGGAATTCCTAACCAAAGAGAAGATATTTGAGATCAAAGTTGCCAGTCCGGCAAAACGCCAATTTCATATGTAAGGACCTAATATACTCGTATCATCGAGATACGAGAAAAAGTTAAGATACATACTTGTAATAATATCAGTTGACGTTAAGATTGCAATCATAGTGTAGAGATCATCTGAAGATGGTAAGGTATTGCAGTTCTTTCAACTCTGCAGATGAACATAGCGCACCGAAGTACCCATATTTATAAATACATAGCTTGTCTGTGACAGGTTTACGTACTTGGCTACTAGTGACGAACATGTGAAATTGTGCAACAACTTGCGATAAAAATACTATCATAGAAGTCACGAAACAATAAACCACTGCTTTTTTATAAGTATGATACTTTTAGTATTTTAATACACTTTAATTCATTTTTGATGAACTTATGGCGTCAACACTTCAGATTATAAATAACGAAAACAATTTTTTTAAAACTGTTAATGAATAGACATTTGATATATTATTGTAACACCTGATGATGTCAACATAGGTAGATGAAACAACTGTCGCGTAAAATAAAAAATCTGGTGACCAGAAGATGGCAGCAAGCTGCCGAAACCGGTTGAATTAAACACAAGTGGAAGCACACTAAATATCACACAATATTACAGAGAGTTGGATAAGGTGGTTTACAGTTGGTCCTAGAATATCCTCTTAAATAGACGATTCGGGTGGATTATTATTACGTATGCTGTAATATAACTTGTGGATACTTCCTTGATTTATGTTTTGTTTCAAATTTAAAAGACGTGCCTTTACTGATCCAGGTATCCAACTATAAATAGAATCTCACTATTCTAGTTGTGCAATAAAACATGTCAGCTAGTGCTCATTTGGATGTGATCACGTGCACGAAAATATATATCAATGGGTCGTGCTTTTGAAATGACGTAACAACTAAAATACTTCGCTCTACTAACAACGGCTCCCTACAACAGAGGCGTGATTCTCTACTTATTATATAAACACTTGTTGTATTATAATATTATCTGAAGTTACTCAAGAAATGTAATACATGGATGTTGGTCTTTTTGTTCCTGACAGATATCTCCGACAGAACTCGCACAGTTTGTTTTACCTACCGGCCGCAAGAACCAATCTTCCTCTGGTGACACCGGTCGTAAGAGCAGTCTGTTGTACATAATCTCTTCGGAGATCGACGTCTTTTATATTAGAGAAAGTACGTTCATGATGTAAAACTCTAGATTAAATAATTAATACGAATGTAAACTTATTTACTGTTTCTCGAACAATGATTTTAAACTTCATTTTAAATCATTTAATATGGGTGAAAAAGTCAGTTTTCTTGAAGTTTATTATATTTCATTGGAATGCCATGTTTTTCCCCGCTAAGGCATTATTAAATGTTACAAAATACATTTGATAAAGCCTTAGAAGGGCGAAACATGTCATTCCTATAAAATATAATAAAGTTTCTAGAAAACTGACGTTTTTATTTTTATTAATTACGAATAAAAACGTCTGTTTTCTAGAAGTTTTATTACAGTTAATGTGAATGACATGTTTTGCCTATCTAAACATGTCATTCACATAAAATATAATATTTTTTCTAGAAAAAAGACGTTTTCATTCGTATTAATTACTCTTAATACTCTTGATATTCCGATACTCTCATGCGTTCCTGGTATTTTATATTATATTTTACCTGTTCTCAATAAATGTCCTAAACGTTAATGTTGTTTGTAATGTCTATTGATAAATTAATTTATTTTGTGTTTGAATATTATCAATTTAAATTAATGGTGAATATCTGGAACAAGTGGATGCATTTTTATATTAAGAACGTATTTTTACAAAGTATGGGCGAGTGGAGAGTGATATTGAAAGAAGGGTTGGGGCAGGCAACAAAGTAAATGATGCACTTAAAGTTGTCATCGCAAACAATTGCTATGTTAAATATACCTTATGTAGAAAAGAAATTAATTTAGTTTTTATTTAAATAAAAACGTTGGTTTTTGTAAATTTCTTGCGTGTATCGAAGGATAAGGAATTGGGAAACCACTCCAGTAAGACTTCAAATCTCTTTGAATCATTGGTTTCTCATCACAGGAAATCACTGTGATGAGAAACCATTTGCCACAGTGATCGGCAAAGTATGGTAAGGAGACACGAAAGATTTGGGAACTTTAATTGATAAAGCTCCGCTTGGAGCTTATAACACCAAAAAGTGGCTTTGAATCTAAATAATAAGGTATTTACATTTATTTTTTACTTATATTCATTTGTTTTTATTTAAAACCTTTGATTTTTTTATAAAATATTGATCACCTTTAAGGAAATGATAAATGTCGTTATGGCAATAGACAAGAAGTGATTTATTATTTAATCTTGACTAGTAATTATGAAGCTTAAAAGGCGATACTTGTCTCCACAAGGTTTTTATTTATCAAGTACAATTACGCTTTATGTACAGACTTCATAATAAATACAAGCTGTATAGCTCACTTCTTCGGAAAAGGCTTCATATATGTAAAAAATAAATACTCACGCTTGTTAGAAAGAGTTTATAAAAAAATCTGATACGTCATTATAGAGAGTTTATAATAGCTATATGTGACTTTATCTCACAGCATTCCACTTGAGTATGCTGGTGACTTATAGGAAATTCAACGAGATAGATTTTACGTTTACAACACATTTAGATTTTATTTTTTAATACACCGATCAATTATCAGACTATTTTACTTGGTCTTTGACAATATCCCAAAAAAATAATGAATAAACTTCAGTCTGCATTAAATATCATGCAAGGTATCTCAAAATACAGTTTATGTTCGTTGCAGAGCGTTGTGTGGAGATGTAAGAGGACTTCTTGGTGCCTGAATTGCAAATTTCTCCTTGCATCCTCGTCTCTATTGAGATACAATTAATCCTTGTAAAATAAAAATAATTTATCCGCAATGGGTGAAATCCAGTATTTGTCTACAAGAATTTGTATACATTCAAAATGTTGTTGTATAAATATAACTGGTACATGCAGGCAAAAAATTGGAGAGACATCTCCAGGCGAAATCTAGTACTGTATGATTTGCATAAACTTTCACAGTACATTAATAAAGGTTTTATGCTTAATGCTTTCTAATCTTAATAGATGACGCCAGTGTAGAGTGAACATAAAAATGTAAAAACAGGTGTAGAAACCTACCATATATACAAGTTCCAAAAAGTTTGTCAGACGTGGTGGTCATAACGGCGGAATGGGGAATGTTGTTAAACGTGAAGCGATCACTCAACCCAACCAATGACAGGTCATAAGTCCTGTAAGCGCCTCGACCACCACCTTCTGTTCCCAGACAACAATATGCATCTTCGTCTCTATTGAGATACAATTAATCCTTGTAAAAAATAGAATTCTCCTCGTTATAACCAAAGAATATGGTCCCAGCAGGACGACGCAACGTCACACACGTCCAATACGTCTCTTTCACGAGTTCGTAATTTTTTTCCTGACAAATTAATCTCCAGGTGAGGTCACATAAATTGGCCTCCACGCAGTCCTGATTTAATCCATATGAACTTTTTCCTGTAGAGTTATCTTAAATCTAATGTTTACTCCAATAAACTCACTTCTTTGACGCATTTGAATGAAAATATTCGTCACGAAATGGCAGCAATCACGGAGTCTACCTGCCGAGCCGTCATAAGAAATTTTACTGTTCGACTAAATGAGTGCCGCGAATGCGAGGGCTTACATTTGGAAGATATTATTTAAAAAAAATCCAAATTATTTACTTTAAAAAAAAAAAACGTTTTTTCGAATAATGTCTTACTTTTTTTTTAATGGATCCACTAAATATAAAACAAAAAAAAATTGATACAAAATTTCTTTATTATTATGTATTTAGTTTGCTTGCACTTATATTTATATTCGACCGGTTTTGGCAGCTTGTTGCCATCTTCTGATGTTCATATTCCCCTGGTGGGCATATTCCCATAAGATGGCAGCAAGCTGCCGAAACCGGTCGAACATAAAGACAAGTGGAAGCACACTAAAAACATAATAATAAAGACATTTTGTATAATTTTTTTATTGTTTTCATTATTTAAAATAAACTTCTACCACGAAATTTCAATAAAAAACATTAATTATTTGAAAATTCATGACTTAAAGCCACATAATCTTGTGTATCATTAGATACGTGCCAGCTACTAATTAAAACCAAGAATAGCAATAATTATTTCATGGTGTAACCGATGCGTGTTGGGGTTACGCCATAGAATTTGGAAATTTACGTCGACAACCATAACGACCAGTGAGTAATCGTTGTGTTCCTATCCATAGCGGATGAGGATAGAATGGCGCTCGCTGCAACAATGGATTTCAATACACTTAAAACAATTCACTTTCATGCTTCTGTATGCATAATTTCATGGTTTAATAACCACGATCATTAGCTTTATTTAATACGAGTTGGATGCGCATGGACCGCTACTTATGTTCTCCTGATCATGATTATCGTAAAAGTTAGATAGACGTATACATACACTTTTAATTTAATTTACGACAGAATTTCCAATGCTAAGATCAGAAAGGATTGTAGAGCGAAAGAAAGTATAAATTGACTAACTAACTAACCATCACACAGTGTCCCCAAAGAGACAGGCAGACACAATGAACTGCCACATTTTTCTTTTCTGACGTACTTCTTTCGCTTTCTCAACATTCATGCATCGTTTCAGGCACACAGATCGATTTATCCGACTCCTCTGGTGGCAGACATTCAATATTTGATTTATTTGATCTTGCCAAGTTTTTCTCAGTCTTCCTATATTTCTAGTTCCATTTACATCGTAAACATATAGAATTTTTACCATTCTTTTTTCATTAATTTTTCAATGTGTACCAACCGAGAAAAATATGGCAGAGAAGAAAAGTATGGGAGTCCAATCTTTCTGTCTACCCCTTCAGAGAGACGGTGTGATGGTTAGTTAGTTAGTTAGTTTTTCAAGAAATAATAAATATGCCTTACACTTTTTCCCTATTTTGTCGTACGGTATTCAAATATCGTTAATCTACACATTCTTCTCAGTGATCCGTCGGTTACTATTATATATAAGTACGTATTTTACGGCTAGGCAATCTAATTAATTTATTTTTTATTGACTTTATTGGTCATATAAATCGGCAAAAGAAATGCGAATAAATTGTGATAACGATTTTTTTAAATGAGTATAGTCACGTGACTTTGCATTCCCTTAAGACACACGAAGTCATAAGGTAAAGGGCGACAAGTCAAATAAAAATTACATCACCTCATCTGTATCATTATTGGAATGAAATTTCGAAGTAATCAAAATATAAATAGTTAAAAACCCGTACGGTTGTCGTCAAAGAAAGAGTACGAAAATTAAATGATGAATTCAAGAGAGCGAGATTGCAATACTTCGTAACGCTTCAAAAGTAATTCGAAATGCACACGATGCACATGTCCGAGAATTTTTCTGGATTATTTTGAATTTTATTCATGAAACTTTAATGTAGAATTTGGTATACTTCCGTGAATATTTCACAGATAGCAACTAGTGTAAATAAATATTGAATCAATTGGTTTTTATTCACCGAATATTATCGGTAATGATTTACGGATGTCAAAAAATATGAACCAAATTCTGTCAGTATTTATATGATGGTTTGTACAAAAGGAAATATAAAAAAAAACATGACGAATATATTAATAAAGAAAATTAAGTATGAAATCGACAATAGAAAATGTGCTACACATTATTAAAATTTTATTGAATAAGCACAATTTAGCAAAATTTGGGTTTATTTTTTTCAACGCAATGTGTTAAATAAATTTACGCATCGATGCGCAAAAGAAAGTATGTCTTCTAGTACGAGTTTTGTTAAGTTTTTTTTAAAGAAATGACATGTTTTGCCCTTCTAAGGCACTATCAAATGCCTTAGAAGGGCCCTTCTAAGGCATTTGATAGTGCCTTAGAAGGGCAAAACATGCCATTCCATAAAAAAAACCTTAATAAAACTTCTAGAAGACAAACGTTTTCAATTATATAAATTATTTAATATGGAGTTTTACATCATTGTTCAAGAAACAACAAATAATTTCAATTTGTTAGAAGCAATGTATACTTACTAGATACCACAGATCAGGGAAGTGTTTTTGTTTTATTGTTTCTTTAACAATGATGTAAAACTCCATATTAAATAATTAATACGAATGAAAACGTCAGTTTTCTAGAAGTTTTATCATACTACAACAACAACAAATCATCACGCCGTTTCCCCGTAGGGGTAGGCAGAGAGATTGGACCGCCACACTATCCTGGCATACGTCTCTAGCTTCCTCCACATTCATACAGCGAGTCATACACGCACGTAGATTCTTCAGACTTCTAACACGAAGTTTTATTATTTTTACAGGAAACATTCGATAATGCTTTGGCAAAGAGAAACATGTCATTTCCATTATATGCGAGTATATCAAAACTTTTAGAAAACAAACATTTTTTTCTTTCGTGGTGAAAGTGAACTTAATTCTGTTAATATTTTTCCACATAGCTCACTTCACCTTATTACCGCAGTTAGAGCGGTCCGTCAATTAAAATAATCGTTTAAATGCCCCCAGATCTTAAGATTCCTCTTAGAAGATAGGAAATTGTATTTTTAATTACACCTCAATGGGTATACTTGGATAGAACAAAATGTCGTTAAAAAACGGAAGATAAGAATCACCTCTTAAATTAAGCTTCCGAAGTAGGGTTTTGATGATCTAACGCGTAAAGTAAGAACGAATACTCTATAAGAAATAATACAATTAAAAATAAATAAACATACAGAACTTTACGGTTTTTAAAGCGCTTCACGGAATGGCACCAGCCTATATATCTGAACTTTGTTTTGCTGATAGCCCTAACTTGCGGCAATCTACGCTTCGATCAGCAAACTCCTCGGTAATAGGCAGATTAGTTGAGCCAAAGCGCAACCCCCGGACAAATTTCGGAGATCGGGCCTTCGCAGTGGCAGGTCCGTCCGCCTGGAATATGCTTCCTGCACGCCTCAGATGCATTGACAATCCGACAGACTTTAAATCTCACCTAAAAACCCACCTTTTCAAAATATCCCATAAAATGTAAACAACGGTTATCTGATTGCTGGTGTCACATGCAGCTCTCATGACTAAAAACATTGTCAAAGCGCCCTTGAGGTGAGCTATTCACGAAAACGGCGCTTTACAAATTAGCCTAATTAAATTAAAGATACAAATTAGTTCAGGTATAATATAGAGATAAATACAGTTTGCTCCAACTAATACTGATGGGAAAAATTGAGGGGCAGCGTGGTCCTGGTAGAAGGCAAATGTCTTGGCGGTGCAACTATTCCGGGTTGCACAAGATAGAGAAGCCTTCGCTGGAGTGATTGCCAACGTCAGGGGGACCTGATACGGCACGCGAAGAAGAAGATAATATATCTTATAATACTACCTCCTTTGACTGATATTAATGGGTAAAGTGGCGGGACGTCGGAGAGTTAGGAGAAGGCAGCTGTCCTGGCTGCGGAACATCAAAAAGTGGACAGGAATAACAAGAGTTTAGAACCTGTTCCAAGTGGCGTAGGATAGAGATGCCTTTGCTGCAGTGATCGTCAAAGTTGGGGGGACCTGACATGGCACCGAAAGAAAAAAAATCTTCTGTATATTAAAGGATATTGAAAGATGGGTTGGGGCAGGTAACAAAGTAAATGGTGCACTTAAAGTTGTCATCGCAAACAAAAGCATATCAGGCAGTGCACAATGGTGTTCTTGTACCGACCCTTATGTATGGAAGCGAAGCATGGAACTGGCAAAAGAAGGATGAAAGTAGAATAAATGCAGTAGAAATGAGATCTCTTAGCCGAATGTGTAGTACTCTGTGTATGATATTATGTCGAATGAAAATATAAGAAGTTAATGCGGTGCGAATGATGGTGTTATGAACAAAATAATGAAAGGATCATTAAGATGGTTTATACATATGAAAATAATGAATGAAGAAAGAATGGTAAAAAATTATACGTTAACGATGTAAATGGAACTAGAAATAGAGGAAGACCGTGGAAACGTGGCACGATCGAATAAATCAAATATTAAATGTCGGCCACGTGAGGAGTCAGAGAAATCGACGAGCGTACATGACACGGTGTATGAATGTCGAGAAAAAAGAAAAATTGTGGCAGTCAATTCTTTCTGCCTACCCCTTCGGAGAGACGACGTGATGGTTAGTTAGTTAATATTTATATTTTGCTATTCCATGCGACAAGAAAAAGGCGACAGACAGATACCCTTTCATTGATTTGGCTCGTACTGTAATGATGTAAAGAGCTATTCAATAAAATGAAAATAATAATATACTGATTACAAATCAATATAAATGTTTATTTATTTATTTTTATTACCTGATTTAAAATTTAAAAAATTGTGATGGCATCGTCTAGCCAAAGCTGTAATTCATATACTTGCAATAATTACATATCTGATCACATCTAATGCTGCACTTATCATTCTCATAATATAAAACTTCTCAGGTTTTTTTTTACGTTGGATATCAAATTCCAATATTTCATCCCTTTCAAACGGTTGTCATTTTTTTGTATTCAACTTTCGAAGTACCAGGATAATGATAGGCTTATTATGTAAGATCTTTTCAGAGATCGGTGTGGATTGGATTAGCCATTCACTCTTCTGTGAAGTTCCAAGATCTCACATCCGTTGCTCACCCACGCCCCGAAATATCTTACATCTGTGATCCAGAGGTAAACCATATAAATAAATTTAAAAAAACTTTGATATTGGAGAGTATCTTGTCTTCCTACTATCGAACCATCTCTTATGCGTTTTTGGCAGTATATTTAAAATATATTACCTGTTCTCAATAGATGCCTTAAACCAGTGATTTCCAAAGTGGTCAATAAAGATCCCCAGGGGTCTACGTCAATTGTAAAAAAAATTGGGGGTCCATGAGATGTAAATGGGGGTCCACGAGATGGTTAAACTAATTTGAAGCCGAACATTGAAACGAAAAACGAATATCGAAAACGTTAGCGATTTTTTTTCTTTTTTAGCTTATTTGGGGAAATCGGACATTCGATTTTCCCAAATGAGCTATAAAAAAAGGTCGACTGGCGAATTTCCCCGAATGAGGTAAAAAAAAAAAAAATCCCCAAGGGGTCTACGGGACAGAAAAGTTTGGGAACCTCTGCCTTAAAGCTTAATTTTGTAACGTCTATTGATGAAGTAAACTGATTTGATTTGATTTAATTTTGCTCTGGAAATTGTAGATTATTTACGAGTGTTTCTATAAATATTTTAAAGAAAATTTAAGATTGAATTATCAATTAAAGCGAAAAACGACCATCCACAATGGAGTTCTGGTTCAAATTCAAATATAATAGCGAAGCGTGGAACTGGTAGAAAAATGCTACGAGCAAAATAAACGCGGTTGGTGATGTGATCCCTTTTCTTTATCATTATTTTCACTCTTAACGATGTACGAGTGGAAATGATGGTTAAGAAAATATACGTTAACGAAATAAATGGATTGTGGAGTTGAATAAGATATAGGAAAACATGGAATTACTAGATTAATAAAATTTCAGTCAGTCAGTCAAAAAAACAGTCATGTAAGAAGTGCCACGAAACGACGTGCGCGTATTACTCCTGTATAAATGTGGAAGAATCTAGTAACGTCAGGATATTGTAGTGTGGCGGTACAATCTTTCTGCCTACCCTTGTGGCGGAACAGCGTGATGATTTCGTTGTTAGTAAAAATGTCATTAAATAAAAACTTTTTTAATATTTTTAATCCAACAATAACTTAAGATCACAATAAACTAGTTTATTGTAACACCTGATGATGCCAACATCGGTTGGCAAAACAGCTGACACTCTCAGTGAATAAAAATAAATTGCGATATAATAACAGTGCTTAAATTTGAAGAGTAAGAACAGTTTAATATAATAAATTATTTTAGATTCTTCGATATAAAATACGTATTTTTTAACACGGATTTACCATAATTTACCTCTGAGATACAAAAATTAATACCTGGCACAGGTAACGCAGACGCAAGTCTCAAAATATTACCAATACGAGGTCACACTAACCCATCCCAAAACGTGGTTACTAAATCCTTGGATACTCCGTATATACGAGCATTAAATAATAGTTTGGGTTTACGCAAGTGAAAAAAAAACGCCTGAGGGGATGTGCATATCAAATGAGAGTTGGCATTAAACCACTAAATAAATAGTTAGGTCGGCCAGTTAAATGGCTTTTAGTATTGTAAATAGAGTAATTAAAATACAGGTGCGATTGTGAACGTTAAGTACCACAGCTTTTGCTCATGTAGATATTTTTATATGGTGCGTTGTAGACATATAAAATTTACGTTTGATTGCTTTTGCTTAACCAGTTATGTCAAAGCTTCAATCATCCAGTTTATATTAATATTGAATTTAATATAATTACAATTTAAGATTTTTTCTTATACTTCTTTAAATCTGAATCCAATCTAACTTTGCAAATAAAACCTTTACAAAAAGTTGTCTAATTTATTCCAATATAAGATGAAACAAAATATCTTTATCTAAGTAAATAACATCCAAACTTACTAACTTAAAATGTTATTTAACTTAAACTTAATAAAATGACTATTGAATTTGTATATTTTTAATGTAATTCTGTCTGTTTCGTGTAAATGAAAATCTAGTAGCAGAAATTGGCCAAAAAAGCTTTAAGTTTATTTTGAAATTATGATGTTTTGCAAGTTTTATTTATTTATTAAATAATAATTTATCGAGTGCATATTTTTATACCTCAATGCTTCAAGATAAAGTCTTAGACCAATAACCGGTTCTAATTTTTTTAATAACAATATTTTCACACAAAAAGCATACAAAAACACAGGTTAATAGATTAAAAAATCATAATGCTATGAATTTCGTAATCAAATATGAAATATGACATCCAGATTACATTATACAGAGCAGCCATCAGATTACCTATTACCGCGGACCCATAATGCTCGCGTCATTACAATACTGACTTTATTGCAGCCTCTTTGTTTCTATTGGCCTTCGTTCGGTTCAGTTGGCGAAACCGTTTCCGGTTTCCGCTCATTATTCGACCACATGACGTAGTTGTCCACTTCCGGTGCCGGTTGGCCAAACCGGATAATCGCTTTACACGCTTTCGTCCACTGGGATATAGTCCCGCAAGGTGCGAAACTGAAATTAGAGTTTTTTTTCCGTTCTCGTTTCGTTTCTATTCCCTAAGCACAAGTGTTGTCCTTCCCCATGTATTTTTCCACCAAATAGATAAAAATATTTCTAACAAGACCAAGATGAGACTGGTTAAAACCCTTGTTTCCTCCGTATTTCTTGAGTCTTGGACTATGCGAACATCGGACAGGTGAAAAATTTGATGCCTTTGCGAATGCTGCATATACCCTGGACGCCAAGAATAACAAACCAGTCAATCATTGACCAGCTGGGTATCAGGGTAAGACTCTCACAGATGTGCTCTTAGAGAGTGTTTAATAATTTTGAACACATAGCCCGGAGAGATTAAAACAACCTTGAAAAGCTCATCATCATGGGCAAATTGCAGGGAAAGCGACAACAAGTACAGCTATCGAACCGCTGGTCCAATCAAATCAGGGGGCTGACTGGTCTCTCGTTAGCTGCAACCTGGAGACTGGCGGGTGACAGAAGCGCATGACGTGCCATGGTCAATAGTTTACAGGATGGGCACGACCCTCAATCACGAGGAATACGACTGAGAAGAAGATGAAGATTCTTTTGACTTAATTCATCTTTATATAGGTATTTAATGTTATTTTTCGTCATGCATGTATTCTACTTTTTTGCATAAATATTATGAAAGAGTTCAAATGACCACCATACCTTAATTTGGTAAAATAATGGCTCATAGGTACAGAAATATAAGTTATGCCAGTTTCACATGAGTGGAAGACGGGTGCATGCTTATGAAGAGCAGAAGTGAAACTGACGAAAGGGTGCGGCTGCGTCCTATAACAGTTTCGGGTGTGCGCCGGGCATTTTTTTTATATCGTTTTAATTCATGAGATTTATTTTTAAATTTTGCAATAAGCGGTTAAGAATTTAAACACGAATTGATGAAAGTGGAAGATACACCATCTGTGAACACTTTTCGATTGGCTGGTGGTCGTATTTGCATTGTAAAAATTCTAGATAATGTAGGTGTATAAAACTAAGACGTAATTTATTATACCGGTGTGGAAACAGCTTTGCAATTGTTAAACCGATATACTTAGCTATACTATTATAAGAACCAATTATATAATAGTATATAAAACTTTGGATTTTTGTTTAATTATAAAATAACAAAAATTTAATAAATGTTTAAAATTGAAACACCGTGTTTGTCCGTATCACAATAGGTATATTTTTATGAGTTTGTCGCTATAGCTGTTTTGCCAAACTTTGTTGGCATCATCAACAGTCATTGTTTGCAAAACCTGATGTTGCTGACATAGGATGGCGAAAAAGCTGTCGCAACAAACTTCTTATATAATAATATATTGTGATACGTACAAATGTTTCAAATTTTAATATTTAATAATGTTAAAGTGTCATAGTATTTCGGGCAAAGCAATGGTTTATCTATTCGAAATGTATTTACATTTTACATATTACCAGCTGAACTCTTATTAAATTAAACAATTAATTTCCAGATTTCACTTAGCTAGAGCATTGTAAAATATTTGATAATAAACACATTTGATCATGCTTTTGCAAGATTAAATGGGACTTACATAAAATTTAATAAAATTTCTAGAAACCATTTTTTCATCAATATTAAATACTTCTAAAGGAGTTTCGTATCATTAAATAAAAACTTTTTATGCGTTGATTTTATTTGTTTATTAATAAAAACACTTTTTTGATCAACTTTTATACTGTGGAATTCCTTTGTGACGATATTTTTACAAATTAAAACACATTTTTTAAGTTTTCGAGTTTATTTCTCTCGACATGTTTCGAAGGTATTACGCCATCATTATCGAGAGAATGATACAAACTTTATCGTTATCCCGATTATGAAGGTGCAAAACTTTCAAACCATGTCGAGAAAAATAATCTCAAACGTGGAAAGAAGAATGTTTAAATTAATTTAAAAATGTATTTTGCATTTCTGAGTTAAATTTTCTCTAAGTGTTTTGAAGTTTTTACACCTTCATCATCGGGAGAACGATATAAACAGTTAGTTTATAACGTTATAAATTTTTTTCTAACAGAATACCCCAAGGAAGAATTTGGGCAAAGAGTTCTCAGGAGTAAGGTTCAAAATACTTGAGATGACCTCTCTAACAAGTCAAACAATGCGCCATTCATGCGGCGTTACGTGTGTACCACTCTCATGGAAAATAGTTCCACTTTTGACCATCGCTGGCGCTGGTGGCGTCACAAGCTCACCTCGTTACTCTGCATGGGAAATGCCTTCAGTATATATGATCAGAGATATTAGAAACTTTCTTATATAACATATATAATTAGTGTAACTCGAATTTTACTTAAATAGTCCATTGTTTTGGCCGAAACACTATGATACTCCAAAATTACAAACTGTTGAATTAAATAAAAACTTTGTTTATGTATCACAATTAACAAATGTTTTAATTTAACGTGACAGCTGTTTCGTCAATCTATTTTGACATCATTAGGTGTTACAATAATCTTTCAACTGTTAAAATTAAATCTTTGTGATTTTTCGAACCTTTATGTGTATTTGATCCTATGTCAATTTGAAATACTTTTTTCTTTGATATAATTATGAAGTTCTTGCTGGAGTTGAGTTAAGTACCTAATTAATAGGGCAAAAACCCATTTGTGTGATAAGTTTTAGTTAAAAATAAGTATGCGAAATCTGTTGACTACTATATAAACAAATATAAAAAAGGGCGGGGGAAAAAACTTGTGATTAGAAAGGATAAATAGAAATGAAAAAGTATTGCCACAGTTAATAATAATAAGGGGAAGAAACTACAAAGAATAATATAAGAAAACATATAAAAGGTAGAAAAAATTATGGAATAGCTGTCTGTGATACACAAACAAAGTTTTTTTTTAATTTAACAGTTTATATCGAATTTAACTGATTGAAACCTCGAGTTTTCGATTTATTTATTTTTTTAAACCGTAGGTTTTCATGACTACGATTTTTTACAAATATTACACTGGTATTCATTAGTTTTCATTATTTCATTGTATTTTTCTCGACATGTTCGAAGATATTATGCCTTTATCGTAAAGTTGGCCTTTATCATAAGATAATCCATTGTTCGGGCAAAAACATTTGGTAATTGATGGTTGAGGTATTAGTTTTGTAAAATTCCATTATTCATTTATAATAGTAAACACGATTGTAATGTGTTTCTTCTTGGATTTAATTTATATAATAAATTATTTTATATAAATAGTACATAGTGACAAATTTGTTGCGCGTACCGAAGCCATTCTCAAACTAATGAAAAAAGAGTTTGAGAATGTCCTCGCAAGGCGAAACTAAGTTGTCATTTTTATTTATCTAATTTATTAAACAAATTAAATCCAATTACTCAACTTAACAATCGTGTTAACTATCATAAATTAAAATCATTGGGATACTTCAATAGTTGGCATTATCAGATATGCAAACATCTGAAAAACTTTAAATAAATACATACATTGATGTAACACATGTTCCGAATAAACCGTTCAATGAAGTTTCATGTTATTTATTGTTTCTTGAAAAATGAGGTAAAATTCCAATTTGAATAATTAATAAAAATGAAAACGTCTGTTTTCTAAAGGGTTGATTATATTTTATGGGAATGACATGTTTTGTCTTGCTAAGGCATTATCAAATGATTGATAAAAAAAATTAATTCGTTGAATATATGAATCCAGTTTGGGTGGCTGCTATCTGGTAAACAATAAGGACCAAATTAAATGCACGTATCAAATATCACAAGCCTTAAACTTTTTAAACGGTCGTTTACAATGGAGTTCTGGTCCCAACCCTAATGTATGGAAGCGAAGCATGGAACTGGCAGAAGAAGGATGAGAGTAGAATAAATGCGGTAGAGATGAGGTCCCTAAGACGTATGTGTGGTAGAACGATATACGACAGAATCTCAAATGCTGATATAAGAAAGGAATGAAGAGCGGAAGAAGGTATTATGAACAAAATTATGAAAGGAACGCTGCGTTGGTTCGGACATATGGAACGCATGGATGGAGAAAGAATGGTTAAGAAAGTATACGTTAATGATGTAAATGGGGTACGAAGTCGAGGCAGACCGAGGAAAACATGGCATGACCAAATTAATCAAATTTTTAAGGTTGGTCATGCTAGAAGTCGGAGGAATCGACGTGCGTGTATGACTCATTGTATGAATGTGGAGGAAGCTAGAGAGGTTTGCCAGGATAGAGTAGTGTGGCGGTCCATTCTCTCTGCCTACCCCTGCGGGGAAACGGCGTGATGGTTTGTTGTTGTTGTTAAACTTTTTACATCAGTTACGCATAAAGTTTTCTGTCTTGTCTAAACGTTAAGTTCACTTACTCGTATATGCAATGTGATCATTTCGTGTATGATTTAACGTTTGTTTAAATATTTTTTATTGTAATCTTATTTCTGACCATAATCGTTGACTTGTTCAACAACAACAACTATAAACCATCACGCCATTTCCACGAGAGAATGAACCACCACACTACTCGATCCTGACACACATCTCTAGAGTCCTCCACAATTATACAGCGAGTCATACGAGTATGCACGCGTCGACTCTTTCGTGTATTTTAAATTTGGTTTTGCCATGTTTTCTTCGATCTTCTTCGACTCCGGACTCCATTCACATTGTTAACGTATACTTTATTCACCATTCTTTCTACATCTATCTATACGTTCTATATGTCCAAACCACACCACCCCAGCGATGCTTTCATAATTTTGATAATACTTTAAAAAAGCGGTAACATTACAGATACATTTATGGCTTTAATTTTATCATATTTCATAAATCTGTTTCTATTCATCAAAGGGAAATAAACTAGATTAGAGCTGTTGAAATGACAACTTTCTTCTCACTGCTCTATCATTAAAGGTAATTTAAGAGTTCCCACATTAAAAACTTACTTATCTGCGACGACCGATCGCAATCTGACATCGCACGAACTCTTTGTGCCATTTGACTTAGTGGCTACAATATATTTTACAAACTTTCATCTACTGGCGTGAGATCAGTTTTAAAGTATTATTTTAGGGATTGAGACAGTTAAAAAAATATACAGAAATCCGGAAGAATTCAATTGTTGTTTTTATCCGTCATTACCATCTGAATCTTTCAAATCAAATCAAATCAAATCAGATCAGTTTATTATCTCAACAGACATTAAAAATATTAATGTTTAAGGCAACTATTGAGTATAAGCTGGTTTGATATCAATAAAGGTGTCAAACAGGGTTGCGTAATGTCCCCGTGGTTATTTAATCTGTATATGGACAAATGTATGAAAGAGCTGAAAGGGTTGGATGTAGGTGCCAAAATGAGCGGAGTGTCAGTAAGCTGTCTCTTGTATGCGGATGACGCTGTCCTTCTTGAGCATGATTTACAAGTCCTGGTGAATTGTATATTTGAGGTATGCATGCGAAATGATCTGATGATGAATGTTAATAAGTCCAAGGTAGTGATTTTTGAAAAGGAAGAAACCATGACAGTCTGCAACATAAGCGTGAATGGTGAAAATTTGGAGCAAGTAGTTGAGTTCGTGTATTTAGGTAGTATGTTTACAAGAGATGGGCGAGTGGAGAGGGATATTGAAAGAAGGGTTGGGGCAGGCAACAGAGTGAATGGTGCACTTAAAGTTGTCATCGCAAACAAAAACCTATCAAAAAAGCTAGAATGGCAGTGCACAATGGTGTTCTTCTACCGACCCTTATGTATGGAAGCGAAGCATGGAACTGGCAAAGGAAGGATGAAAGTAGAATAAATGCAGTAGAAATGAGATCTCTTAGACGAATGTGTGGATATTCTGTGTATGATAGAGTGTCGAATGAAAATATAAGAAGTGAATGCGGTGGGAATGATGGTGTCAGGAACAAAATAATGAAAGGATCATTAAGATGGTTTGGACATATGGAAAGAATGAATGAAGAAAGAATGGTAAAAAAAAAATATGTTAATGATGTAAATGGAACCAGAAATAGAGGAAGACCGAGGAAAACGTGGCACGATCAAATAAATCAAATATTGAATGTCGGCCTTGTGAGGAGTCAGAGAAATCGACGCGCGTGCATGACACGATGTATGAATGTTGAGGAAACGAGAGAAATATGTCAGGAAAGAAAGGTGTGGCAGTCCATTCTTTCTGCCTACCCCTTCGGGGAGACGGCGTGATGGTTAGTTAGTTAGTTAGTTAATATGTACAATGTTATACTAGGAACGCATGAGAGATGGTCAATCGATGTATTCTTCTCTTCTGTATCTGAAATGTAAATAAATACAGTGCAGAATCAAGAGTTATTTGAATCTAATTATATATATCGGAACTACATTAAGGAGTGGGGATGAATACATGTTGGTTTGTTCATTGATTAAAGTTAAATAAGGTTTTTTGTTTTGCTTATTAATTTTTAATTGTTCCAATATGTTGAGAGTGTACCCTTTATTATAAATGTGTAGCGGAATTGGTACGTTATTTCGATCTAGGGTATGTTTATTGTCTTAGACAGTCAATTTTTCCGACTCCTCAAGTGGCCAAAAATACTAAATATTCATAGCTTGTTAATAAACAATCTGATGCCAATGGAATAAATAGTATTAATATTAGATATCATTGTGATCTTACAAGAAGTGTTTTACAACCTTGTTTTTATCTCCAGACCCTTTGCGATACTCTTTGATCTCAGCCCAGAACAACTGCAGTGTTTCTCTCACGGTTGCGCGACAAGATTTCACATCTTTTGAAAGTTGCAGCTTAAATATGACACGCACTTAATATCCCAAGGCAAAAGAAGCTGGCAGATGTGTGCTGGCGAATGTGCCCGTAATAATTTCTTTTTTTAATCTCGATCGACAGCCTTATTGGCAGCGAATATTTTCCTCCCATTGACAGATTGGGCGAATGTAATGCCATAACTGAAGTATTCGAATTCACAACCGCGTGCTACGGAGACTACTACTTACATTCGTCAGTGTAAATGAAACATTGAAATTGTTTAAATATTTTGAATTCTATAGAACGTAAAAAATCGTTCTTTGTTTATTTAGTGTTCGTTGTTTGAATAACACACATTTATGTACTGATTTTGCATATTTTTATACATTATATAAGAAGTGAATGCAGTGCGAATGAAAGTGTTATGAACAAAATAATAAAACGATCGTTAAATCAAATCATATCAAATCAAATCAGTTTATAATCTCAACAGACATTACAAACAATATAAATGTTTAAAGCATCTATTGAGTACAAGTAAAATATACTACAAGTATATACAATATAATACCAGGAACTCTTGAGAGATGGTTCGGCATAAGGAAAACAAGAAACTTTCTTAAGTCAAGAGTATCAAGTCTTCTAAACGTACTTTCACTAATATGAAAGACGTTGTTCTCCGAGGAGACCTAGAGACCCTTTAGATTGTTTGGACACATAAAAATAATGAATGAAGAAAGAATGGTATAAAAGGATATGTTTACGATGTAAATGCAACTAGAAATAAAGGAAAATAATAAAATAGACAATGTCGGCCACGTGGGGAGTCGGAGAAGTCGATGTACGCGCGTGACATAATGTATTAATGATGAGGAAGCGTGTTAAGTATGTAAGGAAAGAAAAGTGTGGCAGTCCATTCTTTCTGCCTACCTCTTCAGGGAGACGGCGTGATGGTTAGTTACTTAGTCTGGAACGGTCTCCCTGCAGACTTAAAGTGCATTGAAAACCCGTCAGAGTTTAGATCGAGGCTCAAAACGCACCTGTTCAAACTGTCCTATCCTGATGCAGCCCCCATACTAAAATGTTTTATTATTAACAAAAATGTTTATCTTTCACAAAATGTTTGTTTTTAACAAAAAGTTTTTTTTAACTAATGTTTATTTTGACAAAATGTTTATTTTTTAGCAAAAACGTTTATTTTCAACTAAATGTTTATTTTTACAAAAATGTTTATTTTTAACAAAATGTTTATTTTAAACAATTTTAATATTTTTAACAAAATGTTTATTTTTAACAAAATGTTTATTCTGAACCAAAAATGTTCATTTTAACATAAACATTTATCTTCAACTAGTTCATAAAATGGAGTTACAGCGCCCTTGCGATGATTAATTCATAAAAATGTCGCTCTATAAATCATCCAATTTATTATTATATTATTATTATTAGTACGTATGTAGATATGTGAATAGTTAACATTTGGTATCTGAGTTTGGATTTAGTTAAAACGAGAAATTATAACAAGTCAACAACCCCCATCTTGCTATACGTCTGCACTTACTCCGGCCAATGCATGTAAACCATACAGCAACATACTCCAGACCAAAGTCATGATCAGAGTTTTTCTAATGCTCATGTTATTTATACCCGATTCAAGTATCTTAATAATTAAATTAAATATTTACAAAAATTAATAATTGAATTTGCACTATTTAAATAAGATACATGTCTGCGTACTAAAGTGGTGCAAATGCTATCTGATATAATGGATTTATTCCATAACACTCGTACCAACGGATAATACGCGGAAAATTATAATACCCAATACAAAGTGATTACAAGTTTCTCGAACACGATATTAAAAGGTCGACAACAGGTTGAAAAGGAATCCACGGAGGAAATGCGGTCATTAATGGTGAATAGATTATTACAAAAGATATATAATAAGTTATAGAATGTTCGTTCTAACTGCATTATTGGTCTGAAAACGTGGTATGTGCGGAAACGTGTGGATTGGTTAAATGAGAGATAGCACATATAAATACTTCTGTATATAGATTGTTAGCTAGAAGACACGTGGTCACAAGGATGAATGCTTAGAATACTTTGACATATGAACATATTTAACTTTTATAACTGTTAATGCAAAAACTTTGTTTTATATCACAATAGTATTTATTTTAATTTATTATGTATCATCGTTTCTGACTCTATACTATGTGTTATTTTTCCTTCTAATTATTGTTTCATTATTTTATTATTATATTTTCCACCATTAATATTTTCTCCTATAAACAGTAACTAACCGTTCTTTAAATTAAAATCTTTTGGTACTTAACTCAATTTCAGATAGAACTTCAAAATTATATCAAAGAAATTATTCCAATTGACAAAAGAACAAATACACAAAGATTCGAAAAAATATGAAAAAATTGACATTTGATATATTTTTATAACACCTGATGTCAACATTAGTTGATGAAACAGCTGTCGTAAATTAAATCCAATTGTATAATAATATAAAACAAAGTTTTTGGATTAACAGTTATAAAATGTTAAAATATCATAGGGTTTCGGCCAAAACAATGGACTACATATTTAATTATTGTACTTTGCAAGAAAGGTGCTTCTTATAATTAAAATCAGTTGTGTGTTATGCAAATTAAAATAATGAATACAATGAACTTCTACGAAAAAAATTTAAATAACAACATTAGTTTAGCGAATGAAAACGTCTGTTTTCTTGAAATTTGGGTATTTTTAAATATTATTATGTACGTTTATTTACGTGATGTACACCAGGCACATTTGGTATACAGGTACCTGCCTGCGAATGGGAGCGTACAGTGCGCGCATTAGTTTCGCAAGTGCTGTGGGAGGAAGTGCGAGCAATGCCCATTGTACTGGGCCGTGACGTAATCCCTGATATTGGCCAACTGTACCTCGCGGAATTATTGCGCGCACTGTACAATAATGGCGCTTGCGCAATCATTATAATCCGATACATCAGTGATAGCCCAAGACTTAAAAAAAGAAGTTTAAGCAAATTAAGTATATGTAAACGACGTAAACGGGTCTAAAATTAGAGGAATATCGAGGAAAACATGACACGATCAAATCGACATGCGTGCATGATACGAAGTATGAATACAAGGGTACCGAGAGAAGTATGGCAGGAAAGAACAGTGTGGCGGTCCATTCTTTCTGCCTACCCTTCGGTAAAACGGCGTGATGGGTAGTTAAATTTTTTAAAACGATTTTAATTTTTAAACAATTCGAATACATGAATATAACAAAAATTCTAATATTAAAAGTGAATGCGAAAACAGATAACATATTAATAACCTTTTTAGGCATTTCTATAACAATTAATACGAATGAAAACAGCTGTTTTATAGGAGTTTTTATGTATATTTTTTATGAGGATAACATGTATCGCCTGTCTAAGACATTATCAAATGTGATTTTCTAGAAATGTTATTATACTTAATGTAAATAAAATGTTTCACCTGTCTTAGGCATTATCAAATCACATAATAAAACTTCTAGAAAACGGACGGTTTCATTCATATCAATTATTTAATATAGAGATTTACATCTTGTTCAAGAAACAATAAATATTTTATGGTACATTTAATTTAAATAACTTAAAATTAATAATAATTATATAAATAAAACAATTTTGTATTTAACCACGGTAGGTATTTGTATTTAACCACTTTGTGTCTAACCACAAAGTGAGTGCTTTATATGAAGAATTAAAATTAAAAAATTGTTCTTGGTTTATATCATAGCATCAAATATAATTATGGTTCTGTGGTTAAAATACAAGGTTTTTAAATATTATAACTTTGAAACACTGTTATTATTCGCATCCCAATTTTTTATGAAATTGTCATGACCGCTGTTTTGTCAAGCTATGTTGGAATCATCATATGTTTTTGTAACAAACGAGTTGTTTATAACAATTGATGCTGGCAAAATAATTTGGTGAAACAGCTGACGTGACAATAGGATAAACATAAATTGCGATACGTAAAATTAAAGTATTAAAAAATATATCATAGTGTTTCGGCCAAAACATTTATTTCATTTTATATATTAATTAAATAAATTTTTTTCTTTTTCTTTTTTATATACTTTGTATTTACAAAACTTAAACTAAAAAAAATAATTACATAGACATGTTTCGGACAACCAATCCTTCTTCAGTGATAAATATTTAAAATATTATAAATTTGTTTACATGATCTGACAGATGTTATAAAGATTTATTTTGGAACGCTTTGTTATAACAAATATTATGATTCAACATTTTA
The DNA here is from genome assembly GCA_022606425.2 of Lepidostoma basale. NCBI lineage: Eukaryota > Metazoa > Arthropoda > Insecta > Trichoptera > Lepidostomatidae > Lepidostoma > Lepidostoma basale. Next base: position 122,684 of record JAHDVF020001036.1, read on the forward strand.
AAGTTTTTATTGGGGTTCAGGTAATTACTTACAACAAAGGAAATAAATTAAAGATTGAACTTGACGTTAAATTTATTTGAATATTTATAATATTTTCTTGATATTAAATAGTTTTTTTAATTTCTAAAATTTCGAGATTGCTCAAAGTTATATTTCTATTATTAACATGCAAAATTTCAACGCCATTTTAACGTCAAGTTCAATCTTTGATTTATTTTCTATGTTGTAAGTAATTACCTGAACCCCAATAAGAACTTTAATTTATTATTTTAAATTTTAAATTGAATCATAATATTTGTTATAACAAAAGTATAAACGTTTCAAAATAAATCTTTATAACATCTGTCAGATATAAACAATTTTATAATATTTTAAAAATGTATCACTGAAGAAGGACTGGTTGTCCGAAACATGTCTATGTAATTTTAATGTACGCGTTGTTTATTTAAAGTATATAAAAAAAAAAGAAATAAAGCATCTGCAACAAAAAGTATGGCGAATATAGAAGAAATAAAGAAATATTATTGTCCGCCACTGGCGCAATGTAATATATAAACAGCAGTATGTTACGGCCTCTGAGCGAAATGTATTGTATCTCACCTGCTCGGGAATAGTTTGAGGCTCATTATGAAGCTCTATTATTTCGATGCGTGTATCGTTCATCTCTGCACACCTTGTTCTGCAAATTATGGCGTAATAAAATATAGAGATTTGAAACGGTTTATTGATAAACTATTATAATCGACCGCGTTGTATTCTAACTAACTGACCATCACGCAGTTTCCCCGAAGAGGTAGACAAAAATAATGGACTGCCACATTTTTCTTTCCTGACATACCGCTCTCGCTTCCTCAACATTCATACATCGTGTCATGCATGCACATCGATTTCTCCGACTCCTCACGTAACCGACATTCAATATTTGATTTATTTGATCGTGCTAAGTTTTCCTTGGTCGTCTTTTATTTCTAGTTCCATTTACATAGTTAACATATACTTTTTTACAATGCTTTCTTCATTCATTCTTTCCATATGTCCAAAGCATCTTAATGACCCTTTTATTATTTTGTTGGTGCTACTAACTCATTAATGTAGTTTGTACTAAGTGAATAGATATTAATTTTAGTTTTGATATATTTGATTTGAAACATTCTAATGTCTTCTATATTTGCCATACTTTGTATAGTTATGATGCTTAATTTTTTTTTTTTTCTTTTTTATATACTTTGTATATAAGACACTTATATTAAAAAATGTTTCGGACAACCAGTCCTTCTTCAGTGATACATATTATAAAGATACACCTTTAAAATATTATCAAATTGTTTACGTGATCTGACAGATGTTATAAAGATTTATTTTGGAAAGTTTATGCTTTTGTTATAACAAAAATAATGATTCAATTAAAATTTTAAAATAATAATTCAAAGTTCTTAGTGGGGTTCAGGTAATTACTTACAACAACCGAAATAAATCAAAGATTGGACTTGACGTTAAATTTATTTGATTATTTATAATATTTTCTTTATTTATTTTTTATTCTCTTTTAATTTTTAAAATTTCGAGATTGCTTAAAGTTATATTTCTATTATTAACATGCTTCATTCTAATGCACTGTCAAATTTTAGAATGGCAAAACATTCTCATAAAATATAATTGATCTTCTAGAAAACAGGCGTTTTAATTCGTATTAATTATTTAACAAAATTATTTTCTATCGTGGTTTAATGACCTTTTGTAAAATATATAAGATTGTTTTCTGAAGGATGATTCAAAATTCTTTTATATATATTTTTCATGAGAGAGATTTTATACTCACAAGGGTAATGTGGTGTATTTGATAATAACCCCAGCAAGGCAGAACATGCCACTCCCACATAAATATAATATAATTTATAGGCAACGGACATTTCCATCCGTGCTAAATACGATTTATTTCATTCACAAGATGAGGTAAGAATGAGGTAACTTTTTCCGCTCATTCTAAAGTGTGAAAATGAGTAGACACCAAACAAAATAATGTGTTTCTATACAGGCAACACAGTTATATATTGCCATTTAAGGATAGGCGCGTGATTAACCGAGTAGGTACCTGTCGGAGATAAAAGGTACCTACCCAGTCGAGAGGAATATTAATATGACATTGCCACACCGCGCCGGTGTAACCACACCTTAACAATATCAACATTACAAGGACCCCCGGGTACCTCGAGCGGTGCTCGGCTTGTAAAACCAATGTTAAATTATGCTCGCGTTCGCCGAGATAAAGGTCAGAGTGATGACTCAATTTGTCTCGAACAAGGGAAAGTTATATCGAAAAATGATTGCTTCAATTGTTGTATTAGATATCATTTTCATGAAATGAGATTACATTTTACAATTTGGATTTTTTAGTGTGAAAATTGAAGCCATCGTATAGTTGATATGGATCATAATTTATTTAAGCAGTATCTTTTTTATTATAAAAAAATCTGATGAAATATCACGTGAACTAAAAAATATATGAATTTTAATTGTATCTCAATAGAGACGAAGATGCAAACTGGAAATTGAATATGGTTAGTCAAGGTGTTTACAGGAATTATGACCTGTCATTGGTTGGGTTAAGCGCACGCTTTATGTAATTACAACATTCCCCATTCCACCTTTTTCTTTATGACCATGTAAGACAAATTTTTGGAAGTTGTATATATGTTACAAATCTAATTTCACATGTCAGTTTCAAAATGCCATCTATGAAGATTTTTGATTACATATGTTAATCTTTTTAAGATTACTCTATATAATCCACATACTAACGCCATCTATGGAGATAAAATTTAAGCATTTAGCAGAACTACTTTATTAACACAATGTGAAAGGCTATCGCCATTAGCGCATTGTTAGAAGCCGCCTAGAGATGTCACTCCTATCTATATGCCAAAGAATTGACCAGAATGATTACAAAAATTTTTGTGCATCTTCGTCTCTATTGAAATACAATTAAAATTCATGAATTAATAACCCACCGTGGGTGAAATCCAGGGTTCGTATACAAGTATAAGTATACATTCACAAAAAATAAAAAATATATGTCAGTTTTATTTAATTTTTTTTTTTTTTCGTTAGTACTAAACCTTCATTGTCATTCTTCTACACATTTGATAATGCCTTAGAAAGGCGAAACATGTCATTCCCATAAAATATAATAAAACTTTTAGAAAACTTTTTCGATTTCATTCGTATTCATTTCATCTTCAATGTCAAGATAATGGTATGACTTTGCATACCATTATCGTCACGAAAAGTTATTAATTTATTAGTATTCAAAATATTGGCTATCACTTGGGAGAAACTTTCTCTATTTTAAGAACTAATTAAAAACTAACTAACCATCACGCCATTTCCCCGGTGAAGTAGGCAGAGAGGATGGATCGCCACAATGCTCTGGCCTGGCATACCTCTCGGAATTCCTCTGCATTCATACATCGTACCATGCACGCACGTCGATTATTCCGACTTCGAATGTGGCCGCCTTTTAGTAATTGATTCAATGTATTTTATATTATTTGTTTTAGATTTATTTTGTGGGTGTTGGACGATCGAAGTGTGCGCGGGAGATGCCTATTGGTGGCGATGAGGTTCGCAACCCATCACACCGCGTCTTCCGCGGGGCGAAAAGAGAAGGATGGAGTGCCGCATCAGTAAAAGTGTGACAGTCCATTCTTTCTACCTACCCTTTCGGGGAGACGGCGTGATGGTTAGTTAGTTAGTTAGTTTTTTTTTCATTTGGTCATGCAATGTTTCTATTTTTAGCCGCACGAAATAGCTCCTCCAAAGTTCCTAAGCCGGTAGTTCATATATTTTTAAATGATATTCATCTTACGATCGAAGTGTGTGCGGGAGATGCCTATTGGTGGCGATGAGGTTCGCAACCCATCACACCGCGTCTCCCGCGGGGCGAAAAGAGAAGGATGGAGTGCCGCATCAGTAAAAGTGTGACAGTCCATTTAACTCGGGGAAACGGCGTGATGGTTAGTTAGTTAGTTTATATTCATCTTATGACTCCTAAACATTTTAAATATTTCTTTTATGTACCATTTCCTTCTAAATGTTTTTTAAATAGCATGTAAGCAATTATTTAATTTCTTCTATATACTTTGTGTTGTTATGATGGTTTATTTCTATTTTTATTTTTTATACAGTTTTTTTATATACACATCACATATATTAAAATAAATAAATTATATAGACATGTTTTGGACAAACAGTCCTTCTTCAGTAAAGATACATTTTTATAAAAAATATTATAAAACTGTTGCTGTTTACACGATCTGACAGATGTTAGATCATGTAAACAACAATTTTATAATATTTTATAAATATGTATCTTTACTGAAGAAGGACTGTTTGTCCGAAACATGTCTAAATAATTTTATTTTTTTAATATATGTGTTGTGTATACAAAGTGTATAAAAGAGAAAAATAGAAATACATTTTTAATTGTTTGATTTTGTTTTAAATTCATTTCATAGTAATTGTATATTAATGCAGTAAAAATGTTTATTTATTTTAAGTGCAACTACGGAAAGTATGATGCATTATTAATTATATATTTTATACAGATCCTGGCTTCACTCGCTGTTGAATTTAATTCAAGTAAAATTTGATTCTTCCTCCATTATTATACCTCCGTAATTTCATCCGGTATGCATAATTTACATTGGGAAATTTAGAATTTTAATAATCATGATTTCGCGGTTGAATTATGCTCGTTTTAATGATGCTTTAATCACAATTTTATGGTATTTATCGACGATTTCACTTTCAATAATCAGCCAGTAAAATAAACGTAACGGGTTATAATGATAAAAAATCGTTAGGGAAAATTTTAGATCAAGATGTGATTCATCATCATCCTAAGCTCGACGGCCCTGGGTGGGCCTTGGCTGAATCCAGGAGCTTCCTCCATTCTTGTCTGTTTGATGCCCCTATTCTCCAATTTCTCACTTGCAACACCGATGCATCCGTGTTGACACTGTCCATCCATCGCATTTTGGGCCTTCCTGGTCTTCTACGTCCCTGTGGTACTGAGAGCGTGAGGCGTTTTGTAGGGTTGTCGTCGTCCATTCTGATTATGTGAACAGCCCATCTCAAGCGCCCTACTTTGACGGATCTGATCACATCGGGCTCTTTATAGATATCATATAGCTCTCGGTTATATCGACGACGCCAACCATTGTGGTCTCTCACTGGGGCATATATTGTCCTAAGAACCCTTCTTTCAAATGCTGCGATGGACCTTTCAGTGTGTTTTGTCATCACCCAGGTTTCAGAGGCATATGTGAGGACTGGTTTGATCAGGGTCTTGTACAATAGTGTTTTTGTGGTTCTTCGCAGTAATTTGGATCTTAACTGTTTTTGGAGAGCGTAGTAACATCGGTTTGCTGCCATTATCCTTCTGTCAATTTCTTCTCGGGTGTTATTATCACTGGTAACTGTTGAGCCTAAGTATGTAAATGAATTAATTATTTCAAAGTTGTAATTTGCAGCTGAGAAAACCTGGGGGTATGGATATGTGGTATTAGAAGCAATCATCAATTTTGTTTTATCTTCATTTATGACAAGTCCCATTATTTTTGCTTTTTCCTCCAATGCTACAAACGCATTATTTGTTGAAGATGCGATTAAAAGGCAATATTTGTTGAAAAATCCACTCATTAATAAACGTAATAAGACTAAGTGGTTTTATCATGTGAATAGAACATTGGAGTCGGTTAAATTATCCTTAGAATCAACGGTAAGAAGAATCAAAATCTACAGTTATGCAAATAGATAGTTAGATATGCGTAGAAGTAATGAATTATTAAATTAAAACCCCCTTTTTCATCATTTGAGATAACCAGTTCTTTGAAATCCACAATACGTAAAAATAAATATATGGACGTTTCGCCAGCCGATGTTAGCATCGTCAGGTCTTAAAATCAATTAAAATCGTCAGGTATCACAATCAATTCTAATCGATTGTAAGACCTGACGATGCTAACATCGGTTAGCGAAACAGCTGTCGCGACTAATTATATTCAATTTTGATATTCATAACAAAGTTTATTTATTTAACCATTTAATAATATGCACTTAAAGTTGTCATCGCAAACAAAAACCTATCCAAAAAGCTAGAATGGCAGTGCACAATAGTGTTCTTCTACCGACCCTTATGTATGGAAGCGAAGCATGGAACTGGCAAAAGGAGGATGAAAGTATAATAAATGCAGTAGAAATGAGATCTCTTAGACGAATGTGTGGATACTCTGTGTATGATAGAGTCGAATGAAAATATAAGAAGTGAATGCGGTGCGAATGATGGTGTCATGAACAAAATAATGAAAGGATCATTAAGATGGTTTGGACATATGGAAAGAATGAAGAAAGAATGGTAAAAAAATTATATGTTAATGATGTAAATGGAACCAGAAATAGAGGAAGACCGAGGAAAACGTGGCACGATCAAATAAATCAAATATTGAATGTCGGCCATGTGAGGAGAAATCGACGCGCGTGCATGACACGATGTATGAATGTTGAGGAAGCGAGAGAAATATGTCAGGAAAGAAAAGTGTGGCAGTCCATTTTTTCTGCCTACCCCTTCGGGGAGACGGCGTGATGGTTAGTTAGTTAGTTAGTTAATGTTGAGATATCAAAGTGTTTCCGCCAAAACAATGGATTATCTAATGTATATTTCACTAACATGTCTCGGGCTACAGACGCTCTTCCTCAGTGTAGAAATTTTAACAGTTTTTAACACAGGGTCGAAATTTCGATGTGTTTAAAAAATATTTAAACTCAAATTTAGTTACATCATTACGCCTCCTAGGGATTTGGCCTCCTCCACAACGGTCCTCCACTGACTTCTGTCTCTGGCCATCTCTCTCATTCCTTAGCTTCTTCCATTTTCTCCCAATCTTCTTCCACGCAATCCGCCCATTTTTTCCTCGGTCTGTCTCTTGGTCTCTTTTCGCGGGGCACCCATCTGGATATAATTTGTGGAGTTCTACCCTCTGCCATTCTCGCCACATGGCCAGCCCATCGCAGGTGTTGAGACTTACAGAATCTCACTACTGTTTCATGGTTAATCAGTTTCAAATTTAGTTACTTATTTTTTTTTTTAAATACAAAAAAAACCTTTGATATAATTCACTAGCGATTAAATAAAGAGATAAGATATGTAGTGGCTAAATTAGACTGCGGTAAGACCATGAGAACACATTATAAACAATAATCTTGTCAATCGAGTGATAAATTACTTCGAGAATGCACAGCGAGCATTGAGATACATTAACAACCGATAATTACAGCCTTGCAAACACGTATGCGCAACGTATTTGCCTATGGGCAGTCCTCTATCACCACGTATGGTACGAATATACGTATTTAATATGGCTGTTAAGTTTTTTAGCTTCTGCATTACGCAAGCCAATGGTTTCAACAGAAAATTTATTACAAAAATACCCTAATTTTCAAATCAATAGCGGTAGATATGGATAGTTATATATAATATAATATATAAAAATTGTATAAGGTTTTATATATAATTACAACAAAATATAAATAAACAAATACAAATCGTTGTCAACCTTTCTCCATCAACTAATGTGCTTCTCCACCCTCACACCATCCTCCTCGGTCTCTCGCAAGTGTTCTCAAGGGCCCTTCCCGCCGTCCACACAATATCATCGCTATACCTGATGATGATAGAGATCGACGAGATAGATGAGATGAGATCGACGAGATAGATAGACGAGATAGATGAGATAGATGAGACGAGATAGATGAGATCGACGTCTTTCATGTTAGTGAAAGTACGTTCAGGGGGCAAATACTATTGACTTTACAAAGTATCTTGTCTTCCTAATGTCGAACCATCTCTAATGCGTTCCTGGTACTTTGTTGTATTTTTATGATAGTTTTCCTGTACTTAATAGATGCCTTAAACATTTTCCTGTTTGTAATGTCTATTGAGTTAATAAACTGATTTGATTTGATTTGATTTGATGATGATGATGATTTGTATAGTGCCATTTTTGTGAGAGATTCATTTCAAGGGCGCTCAACGTCCGGAATGCTTCTCTTAAAAAGAAAAGTTTTAAGAGAGCTTCTGAACACTCTTTCGTCGTATTGATTGGGGATATTGTAGGGCAGCCTGTTCCACGCCGTCGCGTCGGTCCCGCGATGCTAAAAGCGCGATCCGCGAAGTTTGAAGCTCCTTGGCGCCGCGAGACGAGAAGTTTGTGTGTTGCTGCTTCCTTCGAGGATCATAGAGTTGGCTGCCTGGTAGGCTGTCTCCAGACTCATCTCCAGCCCATCATTGGCCTCCATTCAGTAACATTTATTATTTTTCATTATAATTAACTATTTTCTGATTTATATTGGAGATTGTATAATTAATTATAATACCGTTGATTTAAATCCTTGATATTAGTTTTTTTTATATAATATAGATGAAAGCAAAAATGGCCGTTCGCATTGGAGTTTTAGTACTAACCCTGATGAAGTATGAAACTGGCAGAAGAAGGATGAGATCATAATAAATGATGTAGAGATGAGGTCCCTTAGACGTATGTGTGGTAGAACGATGTACGACAGAATTTCAAATGCTGATATAAGCAAGGAATGTAGAACAGAAGAAAGTATTATGAACAAAACTATGAAAGTATCACTACTTTGGTTTGGACATATGGAGCGTATGAATAATGGTTGGGAAAATATACGTTAACGGTGTGAATGGAGGACGGAGTCATGGGAGACCGATGAACACTTGGCATGACCAAATTAATACAATTTTAAAGGTCGGCCATGTAAGAAGAATCGACGTGCGTTTATGACTCAATGTATGAATGTGGAGGAAGCTAGAAGGAAGATGTGTCAGAATCGAGAAGTATGACGATCTATTCTCTCTGCCTACCCCTTCGGAGAAACGGCGTGATTGTTTGTTGTTGATGTTTCATTTCTTCTATGTTCACCATAATTTTGTGTTGAGTATTCATAATTTAACATAGAAGGTTATCCACCGCTCACCCGAAGCTGTTATAGGACGCAGCGGCGCCTTTTCGTCATCTTCGCTCTCATCGAGAATCGAACCCGGGACTTTTGGGGTGGCAGTCAAAGCACTTACCACTCGGCCACGAAAGGTCGTCGTTCATAAAGGATCGAAAAATCTCGATAATTAATTATTACAGTTGTCCTCCAAACTCTCCACATAAACGAAAAAATATTGTTACACCTGATGATGCCAACATCGGTTGGCAACAGTTTACTTTTTTTCTGTTTTTACACCACTTTCTCAGTTTGTTTGTATTACCCTTACGAAGATTCGTCGGAAGGAAAAACCGGTTGATTCAATAAAACGAAAAAAATGGTGTAAAAATAAAAATAAAATGTTTTCAATTTTGTTTTTTTGAATGTGTACAAATACTTGTTGACAAATACTAGATTTTACCCATTGAAGGTTAATCATTATTAAGAATTAATTGTATCTCAATAGAGACGAAGAAGTAAATAGTTTTTTTTTTGGAAACAGAATATGGTGGCCGAGGCGTTTACAGGACTTATGACCTGTTTAAGAAGGCCGGAATGGGGAATGTTGTTAACATAAAGCGATCGCTTAACCCAGAGGTCGGCAAAGTGCGGCTCCGGAGCCGCATGCGGCTCTTTAGCTTCTTAAGTGCGGCTCCGGCACAAATGTTCACGGACAGGCGCGCAAGGCGCGCCGATGGTATCGGCGGGTGACGACTGCGGGGTGCGCGGTGCGAGGGAACTCTTCTCGCGTTTCAATAAGTCTGGTTGGCGTTGGATAGCAGTCACCTCGCCAGTCGCGTTGCTAAGGTCACGGTGGTCGGCGCTTGTCGTGTTTGTAAGTCGCGCACGTGTTACAAGGGTTTTTTCCATGATTTTTGAATAAGATGTCTCATTATGGATTCCTTATATATATTTGTTTTTATCCATGAATAATATGTTTATTAAATATGATATCAGGTTTTATTCAGCGTAGGTACCCGTAATTTAATAAAGTGCTGAAATTATAATAAATGTTTGCTAAATCAAAAAAACAGAATTGGCTCTTATTTTTTTTAAATCGTTGTACCTAATGTACAAATTTGGCTCTTTGGCAAATAAGTTTGCCGACCACTGGCTTAACCCAAACAATGACAGGTCATAAGTCCTGTAAACGCCTCGGCCACCATATTCTGTTTCCAAAAACAAAACAAAAATTACATCTTCGTCTCTATTGAGATACAATTGACCCTTAAAAATCTTTTCAGTTGAAAATGTAGACAAAACCATTAAAGGGTTATTTTACGTATTCATAATTTTATAAATGAATTTAAAAATCCGATACTTCTGATGGTGTAATACAACATCTGGAGTTGTAACCCGTCTGTGATGTATATATTAAGATGACATCTGTGTCACGAGAAAGTGATCGATTTTGCCGCCATTTTACAAGTTGGAAAAAAATGCCCTACAAGCATTTCTCGCCTCGCTTTCGTTTTCACACGCATCGTCAATTCTTACTTTGAACGGATTCTTCGTATTTGTTTATTTACATAGCTTTTCAAAGATGCAGCATTTTATTTAATACGAATGAAAATATCTGTTTTCTAGAAGTTTTATAATATTTTATGCGAATGACATGTTTCGCCTGTCTAAGGTATTATTAAATTATCTAATAATGCCTTAGACAGATGAAACAAATCTTTCACATAAGATATAATAAAACTTCGAGGAAACTGACGTTTTCATTTGTATTAATTATTTAATAAGGAGTTTTACATCATTGTTCAACAAACAATACAAATGGTTTCTAATGTGTTTGACTCTCATTTAGAATATTACATATCTATAATCCTTCTGCCTACCCCCCGGATAATATTTAATACTAATGAAAATGTCTATTTTTTTATAAGTTTTATTAAGTTTTATTATATTTTATGCGAATAACATGTTTCGCCTGTCTAAGATATTACATTATCAAATATTTGATAATGCCTTAGACAGGCGAAACATGTCATTCACATAAAATATAATAAAACTTCTAGAAAATATACGTTTTTATTCAAATCAATTATTTAATATGGAGTTTTACATCAATTGAACAAGATGTAAAACTATAACAATATGTTAAATTTGCCGCGCAATAATTAATACGAATGAAAATGTCAGTTTTCTAGAAGTTTTATTATATTTTATGGAAATGACATGTTTCGCCCTTCTAAGGTATTATCAAACATTAGAAGGGCGAAACATGTCATTCCCATACAATAATAAAACTTCTAGAAAATTGATGTTTTCATTCGTATTAATTATTCAATATGGAGTTTTACATCAGTGTTCAAGAAACAATAAATATGCTGTGTAATGTTTTTGACTATCATTTCAAAGATTACATCTCTAGAATCCTTCTGCCTTCCCCTCCCAGGGAACAGCATGAAGTTTAGTGAATTAGTAATTAGTTTGCCGATTGTGCTACTTTTGTGTAAACATGAAATGCAGAAATAAAATGCACCAATCCAAAGTATATTCGCAAAGTATTCAAAGAGCCTAAAGTTAGTGCGAGCGTGACAGGTATGACAATGATTTTATTATTCCCCAGAAATGATGAAGGTATTTATCAGCAATTTGTATCAATGCCGAACAACATTCCTACATGGCAAAATATAATGACGAGCCCGAATACGAGGAATTATTGGCCGCAGGGATATTCAACCGAATACTCAAATTACATATTTTTTTACGAATTGAATTAGGCACTGAGGAATGAAACAAAATGATTCATTCAACTTATGCGCCAAGTAATTTACCATAAGACAGGAATGAAAATGTTTTCAGAAACCAAATTTATTGTAAGAAATTCATCGAAATTTCTTGTTAAAAAATATTCCGTTTTAAGAAAATCCATAGACTCTAACTACAGTATAAGTATATAGAATTTTTATCTGATAAAAAAAATGTTAAATAAATGAATAATAAATTAATGTAGCTCAGAGCTTAAAAAAGCACACATAACGGAAGCATAGTGCGTTCACTTTATTACCAATAGACGCCTTGCAAGTCACTGTTATTCCGTTATCGTGTCTTTTAGTCCATAATGAAAGTGAAGGCGCCGACATTTTGAAAACGGTAACGCGAATGACTCAGCCTAAAATGGCCATCGAAAACAAAATGCCGGTAATATAAATGTACTCTTATATTGCCGGCGGATTGATAATAACAGTTCAATTAAAAAACATTTCGATTTTATCTTCCGACACACTTCGATGGTTTTGGAATTGATATGAATCTACCAGTTTAGTCAGAAAGGTAATTCAGAAATTTCAAATTCGCGTTCTCTAGGGCTTTTGTTTATTCGGTACGAAAAATAACAATTTTAACGTTTTTTAATGAATTAAATCACTGTGTTTTCCACTTTTGAGTTTATTTGTCTCTACGTGCTTCGAAGGTTTAACGCATTCATCATCATTCTCCCGATGATATATTTTATGTAACCAGAGACAACCTATAAGGCACAGTTGTCGCTATTTGTATAATTTATATAAATTTAATATTAGTGAAACCACTAAACAATTGTGTTTACTTATTAAGATATATCAATATATCAAGATATTATAATCACATGATTTTACTGACTAAATGCCGTGGCTGGCTGCTTGCGCGACACGATATGGAGGAACAAATACATGCTAGCCAAAAGTAAAGTAAATATATACAAGGCATGCGTTCGCCCCATCATGACGTATGGAATAGAGGTCAGAGCCCGATACCATTAGAACTAAAAATCTTCTTAGAGTAGCAGATGCAGACCCTACGCTCTATCGCAGGCAAAACCCTCAGAGATCGGAACAGAAATGAAACAGTAAGGTCTGTCTGTGGTTTTGGGGATATAGTAAGATTGGGAAGAAGCAGAATGCGCTTTTGGTGAGACCACGTGGACCGTATGCAGAATACAAGACTGCAAAAAATGTTAAATATGAAAACTCAAGCAGCAAGAGATTACCAGGAAAGCAGCCGAAGAGATGGAGAGATGGCTGGACATCATATTCCCAGGACAGCCCACCTCACAAACAGGTCATACGACTTTAACTAAGAGAAAGAAGAAGAATAAGATTTTACTAAAATCTTTTGATGGAAGTTCACTTTAAAAAACATCGTTTTATTTAATTATTGCGAATGAAAACGTATATTTTCTAGAAGTTTTATTATATTTTATGGGAATGGCATGTTTCGCCCTTCTAAGGCATTATCAAATGTGTTGTGATAGATCACAGATTATCAAATGTGTTGTGTTGTGTGAGAATGACATTTGATAATGCCTTAGAAGGTCGAAACATGTCATTCCCATAAAATACAATAAAACTTCTAGAAAATTGACGTTTCCATTCGTGTTAATTATTTAATATAGAGTTTTAAATCATTGTTCAAGAAATAATAAATAAATCGTTTTATTTAGATATTATCGATATATTATTTTTTTCTGCTTCAGGGATGCGTAAATATGGATGTTTTGATACGTCAATTGAAGGATTAACACGTAGTACAATTAATTAAATGCTAAACCGTGGAATGGTTGCTTTCTGTATTACTGCTTGTAATTATATGTAGACACATATGTATGGAGATAAATAATGTTAATATTCTAGTAGTATTAACTATAATGGTAATGGTCTTATTCCGGAAATATAAAAGCTAAATTATTACATTACTTTATCTGGTTTATCTGACGGAAGATTAAACCACTTTGGTCGGATTGTTTAAAACTAATATATAGTTTAAACTATACTTTTTTTTTTAATGTTTATACTTGATAATCTTGAATAAGTAGAGACATTCGCATTTTTCTTATAGTCCATTTAATGAATTAATTATTTTTCATAACTACGAGAAGTCAAAATTTAACTTAAATTAATTTTCATTGAATGCTGAAGCATTAACACTGTGGAATTCCATAGTAGTACCTATACTTAGAAAATTGAAAATAACTTTGTTTAATACAATAATTATTAATAATTAAATAAAACGATGTTTTTTGACTACTTCCACTTTTGTCTTTATTTAGACAGCGACCGGTTTCGCCAGGCTCGCTGGCATCGACAGACTGGTAACACTATTGTAAACTTAGTCCTTTATATACATACAGATCAGGGGTGGTAAACATGATTCTATACAAAAATAATCTTCAAATATTTATGTAAAATTTTTCTGAATTTAACTATTATAATTATTATTTAAAAAATTAAAAAACACGACATGTTTCGGAGGATACCTTCATCTTCAGGTGTAAAAATATAATAAAATCATAAACAAAGAAATACTATAATAATATAAAAACGCATAAAATTCGATACAATAATTCAAATTAAAAAATTACGGAGGGAATTTAAATTAGACGGTAATTAACTCTGAGACGGAACCCAGCCTGCATCGCTCAGGGTGCACTACTAGTCCCGTATGGGAGGAAAGAGAAAGCGAGGCAGACCTAGAGCCACCTGGAGAAGAACCCTGCAGGACGAGGTTAAGGCGGCATGCCTCGATGGGATGATGTTAGGCATCAGGTATGCGATAGAGTCGGGTGGAGAAAGTTCCTTGAGGCCCTATGCACCACGGAGGTGTGACAGGACAAAAGGAAGAAGAAGAAGAAGAAAAATTAACCTGGGCTATTTGTTATAAGTACTTATATTCATTATTATTATTATTGTTATTTTTTAATAAAAAAAATATTACACTTTTTATTATTTTATAAAAATTATTATTTGTTTATGATTATAATCATTATTTCTTTTATGCAAATAGCCCAGGTTAATTTTTAAATTTGAATTATTGTATCGAATTTTAAATGCGTTTTTATATTAGTCTTTCTTTGTTTAGTTTTTGTTATATTTTTACACTTGAAGATGGAGGTATCCTCCGAAACATGTCGTGATTTCATTTTTTTTAAAATAATTAAGTTATTTAAAATTTCCAAAGTACACAATTAATTTAAATAATTCTATAGTAATTTTACAAATTTTACATTCGTATCATTCATTAAACTTAAAATTATTTTCCAACTTGGATATAAAATAATATGCTGATTTACTGAAACGCCATCTAACGCGTATCTGTCAACCTATTCCATATCTGCTGACACTTTTATGCAAACCATATATCACTTTTAAATCAATTCATTTATATATGGAGTTCATCTTCATATATACGCTGATGTTTGCATGGCATTGAGAGATGTCGCATTTGTATAAAGCCAATCTGATTAATGAATTATCAAATCAAATGAATTATTTTTTATTTCCTTGACATTGTTTGGAAGGGAAGAACTTAGATTCCATAGTTCTCAGCAACGCGTTTAATTGCAGATTGCGGAGAATTGGACATAGATAATCCAAACAAAGAACTTTTGACTCGTGTTACGCGAGAGTTGTAAATTATGCACCGAAAGATAGAATGCAATCATCTTTGTGTAGCAAAAGTTCTCTCTTTGCTTTAAGCTTATTCCTAATTACTTTGTAATATAGGTACTTTGGAAATTAAAAAAAAAAAAATTATCCACAAAATTTTAAAAAATTAGACATGTTTTGGAGGAGACCTCCATCTTAAGGTGTAAATATATAATAAAAACTAAACAAAGAAATACTAATAAAAACACAGTTAAAAATCTACACAATACCTAGGAACAATACATTTAAATTAAAAAAAAAAAATCTTGGGGTGATTGCTTTAAGGTCTGGTAACTTAAGCCGATTTTCATGTCTTTTTTGGAGGGCGTTTTTTGTAGGAAAATCAGAATGAATCGTTTTGGATTTTTAGGATGTTTTTATTTACCCACTAAAGATACAAAAAAAAATTTTTGAAAAAAATTAATAGTAAATTATTATTATTATTACTGATCGAAGTTGGCACCTCGAAAAAAAGCGCGTGGGTGGCCCCGGTGATTTTGGCTCTTGATGTTATCTGAAATCTAAAATTCTTAAAAATTCTTAATCTAAAGACATGTCATTCTGGTCGGAACTACAGAAATTAAATTTGATGAATAAATAACAAAATGGCGGATTTTGAAAAAAAAAATCATCAAAGAAGGGGTTATAAAATAAAAAGTTAGTGGTGAAAAAAAGTCTCGGTAGTTCCAACGAGAATGGCATGTCTTTAGATTAAGAATTTTTAAGAATTTTTGATTTCAGATATCATCAAGAGCCAAATTCACCGGGGCCACCCAAGCGCTTTTTTTCGAGTTGCCAACTTCGATCAATAAATATAATAATAATAATAATAACAATAAACTATTAAATTTTTTCAAACATTTTTTTCTGTATCTTTAATATGTTAATAAAAACATCCTAAACAAATAAAGGACCAGTCTGTCGATGCCAGCGAGCCTGGCGAAACCGGTCGCTGTCTAAATAAAGACAAAAGTGGAAGTAGTTAAAAAACATTGTTTAATTTAATTATTATTTAAAAACATCCTAAATTTCCAAAACGATTCATTTTTATTTTCCTACAAAAAAACACCCCCCAAAAAGACATGAAAATCGGCTTAAATTACCAGACTACTAAATAACTAATAAATAATAAATAATTTTAAACAATAATATACATAATAATTAAATGATAATATAAAATTGTAATTTGGAAAAACATACATTTGAAAATGATTAATTTGTATATGATTGGGAATGGAAGCTTGGAAATCCATAGTATTAATGATTTAGCTTTCAATAAAGTACTTTGCTGTAAAATTTTAAGAGCGCGCATAACAATAAATGTACAATCTGATCTTTTTTTCTTGAACAAAGATGTAAAGATGAAATATTTCGCCTTGCTAAGGCCATTTGACTCATGATAATACCTAACGAAGGCGGAAACTTTCATTCCCTTAAAATATAATGAAATTTCTTGAAAACCTGCGTTTTCTTAAGTTACAATAAATATTGGTTTCCAGCTATTTACTTGTAAATATTTTTACGACTATTTTTTGGATGATAACAATAATTAGATTACAACATTTTGAATGTATACAAATTCTTGTAGACAAATACTGGATTTCACCCATTGCGGATAAATAATTTTTATTTTACAAGGATTAATTGTATCTCAATAGAGACGAAGATGCAAATTGTTTTCTGGGAACAGAAGGTGGTGGCCGCTGTTCCCAGAAAACGATTTGCATCTTCGTCTCTTTTGAGATACAATTAATCCTTGTAAAATAAAAATAATTAGATTGTTAAAAAAATATCACAAAATTGTTTGAAAAAATACAAGAAAAAATAAAAGGGAATAACTGAAAACGAAGCCATTTTTATAAATATACTCGACACAAAATATATTTTTTTAATATTGATTTTCTTGAGTAGTAATTAAAAATAGCAAATTTAAAACATATTCTTGTTGCCCAAAAACGCATTTATGATTGTGTTATATTATAATATTTTATGAAATCATAAAAGTTTTTAAATATACTAATAACTCTCTCATTCTAAAATGATCTGATTTATGTGATACTGTTTTTCTAATTTAATTTTTTCTATTTTTTCAGGTGAGTCTACAAAAATAATACGGAGTCGTTGATCAAATGGCACATCAAAAGTCTGGTATATACCATAAACTGTTATTTATTATTTCTCAAAAGTTTAAATTCATATGTAATTAATTATTAAAAATCCATTAAGTTATAAATATAATTTTAGAAATACATATCTTATGTGATAATATAAAAAAAACACTTTGTCTTTATTCGCGGTGTGTGGTGTGGTTAGATAATGCCGAAGCAAAGGCGAAACATGTCATTCTTATAATATAAAATAAAACTTCTGGAAAATATATTCATATTAATTATATATTTATTGTGTTGAAAATCTATTAAATTTTACGTTATAACTGAGCAAAACTTTGGCTTGATTTATTATAAGAAATAAGTAGAATTAATTAGAACATACGTGTTAAACATATTATATTTACTCAATATAAATTTCCTTTGGTCAGGAATATTCCAACTGAAGGAAAGCTGATACCGCTACCCATTAAGGCTAGTCGGTTTTTGTTGATACTGTATTGGTGTTAAGATATTCATCTATAGAAAATTATTACACAACCCAATTGTACTCAATTCTCTTATCTACATACAAGTATAGTTTAAATTGCTTTTTTTATATCAATAATAAGTTCGTTACACTTTTGAACTTAGAACAAGTCTGTTGACGTGTATTCGGTAGTTAATATGCGTATGACAGAAGTTTAATAACATTCCATTTGTGATTGCTCTGACAATCGTAACAGATATCGAAGTTGCGTATTTTTTGTTGATTTTAAATTATAAAAAAATAAATAACGGAACATAAAAAAGGCGCGTTTTAAAACACAATTAACGCCGGCCCAAATCATTGGCAACATTGAAGACTTTCACGATTTTTTATGCAAAAAAGCGAACGTGAATAGCTTCGTGTATGTGTGATTTTTTATAAACATTTCTCACACTAAAAGCATAGCAGACCGCTCTAGGCGAGAGTGGGTTGCAGCATTCAATGTGCACTTCGTTTGTGCAGCTTTTTTGCTGATTTAAATTACACCCGATTGTATGCAAATTGACTTAATTATTATAGAATTTTCAAACCGAAGAATTTTCTCCGCGGGCGGAATATTTCTTATTGTTGTATTGGGTATTAGATTTCATAATGATTTGGCTTTAGTCTAAACCTTTATTATTTAATTGACAAATGAAGTACATTCAATTTTTAATTGGGTTCATTAAAGCAAGAATGAATTTTTTTATTCACAATAATGAGCTATTGTTTGAACTCATAAATAGATAATAAATTATATTGAAAACCTGACTTATTTTTATAAAAATATCTATTACGTAAAGAAAAAACTAGCTACATAACTAATGAACCATCACGCCGTCTCCGCGAAGGGGTAGGCATAAAGCATGGACTGCTACACTTTTCTTTCCTGAAATATTTTTAACGCTTTCTCAACATCCATACATCGTGTCATGCACGCGCGTAAAAAGTAATATTAAATCGCGTATTTATTTAAAAAAAATAATCTGATGAGTATTCATCAATTTAAAATATTTAAATTAATAATTATAAATTAATTGATGATTTATAACCCGTTTTATTACTATAAATTAATCACCCCAAGGGCACCCTATAAAAAGTTCCATACATTATTCAATTGTCTTTGAGAATATGTATTCAATTATAAAAATAATATTATTTTATTATTTATAATTGTTATAATATAAAATAATAATAATTAATGTCCATCGTGGTAGAGTGGAAACAGCTATGACTGTAACACCGAAGGTATCCCGGGTTCGATTCCCGGCGACGGCAGTGTGATTGTCACACTGTTTTTGGTCCGGTGTAGAATTCACTCATTGTATACAAGGAAAAAAAATAAAAAGATGTTATTTATTGACTATTTCTACTTTTGTCTTTATTCGACATGAAGACGAAAGTGGAAGTAGTTATGGTTTTAAAAAAACATTGTTTTATATAAAATGAACTTCCGTCTAAGGATTTAACGTGAAATAATTAGATTTTCCAAAAAAAAAAAACATTCTCACGTTATTTTTTGTCCCTTTTATTCTATTTTATTTCGTTTTACTTTACTAAATTAGGTTTTTAAATCAGAAAGAAAAATAAGTGATTTTATTATCATTTAAAAACCTTTAAAAAAGGTTATAAATTATTCTATAACTTATTTATTGTTTCTTGAAAAATGATGTAAAACTCCAGATTCAATAATTGATATGGATGAAAACGTCTGTTTTCAAGAAGTTTAATTATATATTTTGTGAATGACAGAATGACATGTTTCGCCTATCTAAGACGAATTTAATAATGTCATTTACAACAACAACAACAACAACAACAAACCATCACGCCGTTTCCCCGCAGGGGTAGGCAGAGAGAATGGACCGCCAAACTACTCTATCCTGGCAAACCTCTCTAGATTCCTCCACATTCATACAACGAGTCATACACGCACGTCGATTCCTCCGACTTCTAACATGACCAACCTTTAAAATTTGATTAATTTGGTCATGCTATGTTTTCCTCGGTCTGCCTCGACTTCGTACCTCATTCACATCATTAACGTATACTTTCTTAACCATTCTTTCTCCATCCATGCGTTCCATATGTCCGAACCAACGCAGCGATCCTTTCATAATTTTGTTCATTATACCTTCTTCCGCTCTACATTCCTTTCTTATATCAGCATTTGAGATTCTGTCGTATATCGTTCTACCACACATACGTCTTAGGGACCTCATCTCTACCACATTTATTCTACTCTCATCCTTCTTCTGCCAGTTCCATGCTTCGCTTCCATACATTAGGGTTGGGACCAGAACTCCATTGTGAACGGCCGTTTTCGCTTTCATTGATAAATTCTTGTTTCCAATAACTATTTTTAAAGCTCCATTCACTTTGTTACCCGCACCAACCCTTCTTTCGACGTCACTATCCGTTCGGGCATCTGCTGTGAACATGCTACCTAAATACACAAATTCCCTCACCTGTTCCAAGTTCTCTTCGTTCACACTTATATTACAAACTGTCATTTGCTCTTCCCTTTCGAAAACCATCACCTTTGACTTTCCGACATTCATCATTAAATCATTTGACTTGCATACCTCATTCATTCTCGACACCAAGACTTGTAATTCGTCCGCACTATCCGCAACGAGAACGGCATCGTCCGCGTAAAGCAGACAGTTTACAGACAGATCACTCATCTTAGCACCAGCATTTATACCTTTAAGTTCTTTCATACACTTGTCCATATACAGATTGAACAACCATGGAGACATCACGCAGCCCTGCTTAACACCCTTCGTGATATCAAACCAAGGCGTGATGTCTCCATTTACCCTAACACTGGCAGTGCTACCTTCGTAGAGAGAAGCAACCGCCCGTATCAGTTTTGTGCTCACTCCGTATTCGGACAAGATTGACTGTCTTAGACGAATTTAATAATGTCATTTACATAAAACATAATAAAACATACAGAAAACAGACGTGTTCATTCGTATTAATTTATAAATCTAATCATTTTCTGTAGATATAATAATAATAAACACGTCGAAATTCGTATATGAACCACTTTATTATTTTCTCTATTTTTAACCTCAACCGATTTCGCTCCCGCCGGAGCTTCGTCAGGGTAACAGTATATTGTTAAGGCCGTGCCACACTGTTTGAAACAAACTCTCCACAGGGGTGACCTTGGTGGAGAGCTGTGGAGCCCACGGTTGGTGTAGCGTCCACACACTGTTGTAAACAAGCTCTCCACACGTGGAATGCGTGTTTAAGCGCGCGTCCGTCCACAAAGTTTGTTGAAGGTCAAACGAATTTTGGTTTCAAACAAGTGTCTACACAGTTTTAAACCGCCGCGCTGGTGGTGACTGATGTGGAGAGCTTGTTTAAAACAGTGTGGCCCGCCTTTTACCCCGACGAAGCTCCGGCGGGAGCGAAACCGGTTGGTGTTAATAAAAAATAAAATGATTCATATACAAATTTTGACAAGCGTATTATAATTCAATGCTTTATACGAATGTTTACTTTCCGTAGAGTTTTCACTTTTCACTTTTGAAAAAGTGTTCTCTTGCTAACCGTTATTGATTACCGGTTATATTGAAATAAATATTAAGTACACAAGAATGACGTCACAATTGTTCGATAGAACTCGAAGCGAAGACACAAACGCGGATTGCGAGTCGATAAGAAATGTTTTATGACGGTATTAATAGCGAGCCCGCGGTGGATGCTCAATTCAGTTATATAACAGGTTAGGTTAGGTTAGGTTGCGAAACGTCTCAATGCCAATGGTCTCTTTAGATAAGTTATGTTATTTAACGTAAACTGTGTATTTTGTACATGTTTTTAAATTTTAAATATTACGGTATTTTTCGGACAATAAGAGGTACTTTTTTACTCCAATTAAACCAAAAATTAATTTGGGTCTTATAGTCTGATGCGTCTTATAGTTTAAAATCTTATCTTTGGTCTGGTGTAGAATTCACCTGATAATAAAATAGCTTAGATCAGCAACCTATCACATATCAATATAATCAATATAATAGTATAGTAAAGTACAGTAATTAGGTTCAAACGGCCTGTTGCATATAAATAAAGTAAAAAATAAAAATAAATAGGTAAGACGGTGTTTTTTAACTGCTTCCACTTTTATCTTTATTTCTACAGCGACCAGTTTCGCCAGGCTCGCTGACATCGACAGACTGACGAAATTAAGATAAAAATGGAAGCCGATAAAACATCGTTTTATTTAATTCAATCATTTGATTATCTCAATAAATATGTTTCTACTAAAAATTGAAATTTTGAAATGCGTCTTATGGTCCAACAAACTTACCATCACGCCGTTACCCGCCGGGGTAGGCAGATGGAATGCACTACTGCACAGCTTTATCTAGACATACCTCTCGTGCATTCTCTATATTCATATATCGTAACACGTGCGTACGTATATTTTATCGACTTCTAATGTGGACGCTTTTTACTAATTGATTAATTTTGTCATGCCAGGTTTTGGCCGCCTTCGGATTGTTTTTTTCCATTCACACTGCTTATTTACAACTTTTAATTAATTCCTCTTGTAGTGATCCTTTCATAATTTTGTTTATAATACTTTCTCCCGTTTTATATTTCTTCAGTATCCCAGTTTTTGAAATTCTGTCGTACATCGTTTTATATTTATATTTTAAATAGTTTTGGCCGAAACACAATGATATCTTAACATTATAAACTGTTAAATTAAAAAAAAAACTTTGTTTTGTGTATCACAATAGTATTTTATCGTACGGGACAGCTGTTTCATCAAATTACGTTGACATCATCAGGTGTTCCAATCATTGTAACACCTGAAGATGTAAACATAAGTTGACGAAACAGCTGTCACGTAATTTAAAATACAATTTTGATACACAAAACAAAGTTTTTAATTGAACAGTTTATAATATTTATATTTTGTTAAATCGCTCTTTACATCATTACAGACCAAATTCCTTCTTCAAAATAATGAGCTATTTTCTGCTCATATTGAAGATTGTAAAATAAATTCTAGTATCATTAATAAAATAAACATTATTATTATTTTGTTGAATCGCTTTTTACATCATTACAGCACGAGCTAAATCGATGTAAAGGATAAAGCTATCATATTGATTCTCGTGACATGTGATAGGTAGCTAACCTACCGCCATTTAATTGTCACGGAGTCGAACCCGAGACTTTAAAGGTGGCAGTCAACTACTCGGCCACGAAGGTCGCCGTATGTCAGAGGGATCTATTTCAAATACTATTAGATCTATTGCATATTATTATTTAATATTATTTTAAATGCAAAATAAAAATGCCCAAACACCGGTTGTCATGGTGAATATCAATGCCACAAACTATTCAAACCTCACATGAATCCTTGTGATTGTGTGACAATTTTGAAATAAACAATTAAACAATATCGAAAATTGATGCCTCACCCTTTGCTTATAAAATATTAACATATATGCGATTTCGGAAAGGTAGCAACACACTAATTATGTTTTTAGTTTATGTCGGAGTAATTTACATATAATTATAATGAAATTTGTCGGCTGTGAACCTTTAGAGACCCCCTCGCGGAGGGTATTTTGGCCGACCCTCGGTTATCGCGCTCATAACCCGTGGCTTCTTGCCAACCTGGAGGAGGGATGATAACCACGCGGGAAAACTTAATTTATTTTAAAATTATTGAGAATAGCTCAAATCTTTTTTACAACACGATTTTAATATCTACTAGCTGAAAAGGTGCTAAGTGCTTTAAACACAAAAAAGAAAATGATAAAAAATAAATAAAACATGGTCACGTGCATTATATAACATGGGTGACATTTTTAGGGTGATGTTTGAACTTTGTAATTAACACACTTATTGTCATTTTTCGTTTAAAACCAATTGGGTTCAAAAACTCATTTATAATATTGTTGATACCAGGGCATATTTGTAGACCTTCCCTCAACTATCATCTTTTAAAGGCGGACCACACTGTTTTAAACAAGCTCTCCACATCGGTCTCCACCGGCGTTTTAAAACTGTGTAGACACTTGTTTGAAACCATAATTCGTTTGACCTCCAACAAACTTTGTGGACGGACGCGCGTTTAAACACGCATTCCACGTGTGGAGAGCTTGTTTACAACAGTGTGGACGCTACACCAACCGTGGGCTCCACAGCTCTCCACCAAGGTCACCCCTGTAGAGAGTTTGTTTCAAACAGTGTGGCCCGCTTTTTATTGTCATTTTTCGTTAAAAACCAATTGGGTTCAAAAAACCTTTTTAATATTGTTGATACCAGGGCATATTTGTAGACATTCCCTCAATTATCAACTTTTATCTACATTTCTGTTATCAATCTAACATTACTATTTAATATCTTTTTAAACCATTTTATAAAATTGTTTAACTATGTACATTTCTTAATTAAAATAAAATAATAAATAACATGGAGAAAGATATCGAAAGAAGGGTTGGAGCTGGAAACAAAATAAATGGTGCACTCAAAGTCATTACCGCAAATAGAACTTTATCGACTGAAGCGAAGATGGCAGTGCACAATGGAGTTCTAGTGCCGACCGTTATAATAAATAATAATAATAATATGCATACGTTTAAGGCGCCGTTTTTGTGATGTAATCACCTTAAGGGGATGTGTGAAAGTGAAGCTTGGAGTTAACAGAATTCGGATCAAAGTAGAATACATACTGTAGAAATGAGGTCACTTAGAATAATGTACGGAAAAACAATGTATGATAGAATATCTAATTATGAAGAAAGAAAATAATGTAAGGCGGATGAATGCGTAATAAATAAAATTACGAAAGGGTCACTAATAGTTTGGACGTATGGAACGAATGAATGAGGTAAGAATGGTAAAAAAGATACAAGTAATATGAATGAAAAAAGAAGTCGAGGAAGGCCAAGGAAGACATGTCATAGCCAATTTAATCAATTACTCAATGTCGGCTAAGTTCAAAGTAGGAACAATCGTCGAGCGTGCATGTCACGATGTGTAAATGTAGAAGAGGTGCGAGAGCTATGTCAGGATAGAGT
Source organism: Lepidostoma basale (assembly GCA_022606425.2). Taxonomy (NCBI): domain Eukaryota; kingdom Metazoa; phylum Arthropoda; class Insecta; order Trichoptera; family Lepidostomatidae; genus Lepidostoma; species Lepidostoma basale. The sequence continues at coordinate 147,822 of JAHDVF020001036.1, forward strand.
AATGTGGCGATCCACCCACTCTACCTTCCCTTCCGGGGAAACGGCGTAATGAATAGTTAGTTAGTTGGCTAATGAATAATATCCGTAAAAACATTTATTTTATATAGTTCTTATGGCCGTTATTTCATTCTCTTCCTTGTTATCTGTATGAATAGTGGCAAGAAAATATGTGTTAAGTTTTTTGCTTTGCGGATAAACTTTTGATTTCTTATAATTACACCATTTGCAATGTGAGCGGTGAAGGTATTCAATAAATTAAAGGAAAAAGTGGGTGATGGCCAGGGTTAAAAAAACATTAAACGTAAAAGAGAACTAGAAAGGGCATAAATGATAAACTGTTAAAGTGTTCACGTTTTAGGCTTGGTGAAAAATTGCTTATCTATTGGACGTGGGTATCCAAATACCTCCACAGCTTAAATGATTAAAATAATCAAAATTATTTTAAAGAAAATTCTTAAAGCCTTTAACATAAATCTTTTCGTTATATTTTTTCATTATATTTAATTTAATTTTATTGTCTTTGTGTAGTCTGCCTCACCTGTAATTTTGGAGGGGGCGTGTTCTGATCACGAAGCTACCAACCGAAGAGATCAATAACTCACCCCCTGTGCGCTTGCGTAATTCGTCATACTAGAAACAAGTGTTGCCAGTCATGAAACATATTTTCCCGAGAAAATTTCACTTACAATTAAAACCACACAATTATGATTTACGGAATTTTATAATGTAAATTAAAGAAAGGCTTTAAATAATGTTATACACATTTCCTGACATATTTCTCTCGAATTTCCACATTGATTTTAATAAAATCTCTTGATGGGAACTGCATTTTAAATAGTAATTAAACAAAACGATGTTATTTTAACTACATCTAGTTCGTACTACATAAAACATCGTTTTATTTAATTATTATTCATGCACCGTGTCATGCAAACATGTCGCAGTCAAGAAGTCTTCAATTTTATATTTTACAATGTAATTGAAAGAAAAGTTTTCAAAATACGTATTATACTATAATGTTTTAATTTTCGAATCAAAACATTTTGTTTTCGAAACATTCGTTTGTTTTTCTCATTCGTGTATTGTTTTACATACGCACCTTAGTTCGGAAAACAGAACTTGAGCAATATCATGTCAAGGTGACGATACTCTCCCACGCGCAAATCACACGATTACTATTGTGGTACTATCTATTCAAATAGTTCAATACATCTCTTTCCCATAAATAAAACACCATAAACTTTTTGAAACAGATAATAAACATGTCATTTCATAAGATTGCTCAAGAAAAAGTACGTAAAAAAGTAAATGCATGATTTTAAATACGTTTACACTGTGGAATCCTATAATGACGAATTTGTAATGAATAAAAACACACTTTTTTAACTTTTGAAATGTGGGAAAAACAGTGTATTAATTCATAAAAAAATTCGTCAAAATTTATTTTATAAACAATATAGTACGTAGGTACTGCCTCTATATTACTATTCAGTGAAGGCAAAACTTTGCAATGTGAATTTATCTAAACTGTTAAATTAAATAAGTTTGTTTTATGCATCACATTTGTATTTTATTGTACGCGAAAGCTGTTTCGTCAACCTATGTTGACATCATCAGGTGTTACAATAATATTATTGTAACACCTGATGATATTAACATAGGTTGACGAAACAGCTGTCGCGTAAAATAAAATACAATTGTGATACATAAAACAAAGTTATTTAATTTAACAGTTTAAAATGTTAAGGTATCATAGTGTATCGGCCAAAACAATGAACCATTGAATTTATCTGTAATTATTTGAGAACTATTTAATTTCTAGTCTTGTTATTTAAAACATTGCAATTGAAAAACAAACCTCTTTATGTTCCACTTTAATTTATTAAATATTCTTATAGAAGAAAAATATTAACCATATATTTCGGAGATAACCTCTAAAATAAGATAAACAATGGAATTCCACTGTGATAATGCCTTAACTTTCAATAAAATTTTGTTATTATATCACTTTTAAATTTTTTTCTTCGCCCGTTGTCATTTCAGGTCACATTGACATTGATTATTACTCGAGAGTAGGCATCCCTGTCTCTAGCTGCTCTAAATGAGTCCTCAACATTTTTAAAGCCAGTCCAGTTTCTTAAGTTGTGGAGCCAGGAGATTTGCCTACGGTCAATATTTCGTCGATTCCTATTTTACCTTTCACGACCAGGTGCAGCAATCTACGTTTTCTCCCCCAAGAACGTGATTCAAACATAACACCTTACGTGCTTAAAAATTGGTCAAATAATCTATATCAGCTCTAGTTCTCTTGAGAAAATACATATTGGCTGACCATATTGGTCCAAGGAATGCGCAATATTTTGAGAGGTAGTCACATTTCAAACGGCTCGGGCCTATAATGATACAAACTTTTTAGATCCATGATTCAACATTATATAAAAGTATAGATCAGACGTAGCATTTGATCATTCTTTGTTGAAGCTTTTAATTAATAAAATCAATTCAAATCAGTTTGTTAACTCAAAAGACATTACAAACAGCAAAATGTTTAAAGCATCTATTGAGTACAGGTAAAATATTATAAAAATACAACATAATACCACGAACGCATTAAAGATGGTTCGACATTAGGAAGACAAGATACTCTCTAAAGTCAAGAGTATTTGTCTCCTGAACTTACCTTCACTAATATGAAAGACGTCGATCTCCGAGGAGACCACATTCTGCAGACTAATTGCTCTTCCCACCGGTGTCACCAGAGGCAGATTGGTTCTGGTGGCCGGTAGGTAAAACATTTATCATCTTATAAAAGGCTGCACGAGATATTTCTATTCTGCACTTGCTTTCAGTTTACAGGTCGAAGTTTTCCGTTAGAACATTTTTAAGCTATTCATATAGTCTTGTAAATTTTTAGTTAAATTTATATTTGATTTGAATAATATTTTCCAGAGTGACACATTTTTTTATCATCTTAACATTCATAAAAATATCCCCAAATTGAGGGTATTTTTTCTCACCTTGGCAACCCTATCAAATTCATTAGCAAACAGGGGTTGTGCAGACGAGGGCTTTTTCCTGCTCAGTCTGTTGGCGGCGCTCTGCAGAGAAGGACGTCTCCCTTGAGCTCCGGGGCAGGCAGTGAGTAACCCAGTCAGCAGACCAGCACGCTTCTATCACGTTTGAGTTGTATATACAAGCACCATGACACTATTATCTAAAAAAAAAGAAAATTCTTAGAAAGCCAACTGTTATTCGGTTTCTCATTAACAACTTAAAACTAAAATTGTCCAATTACGTTAGAAAAAAAAAGTTTTTTGAAAATTATAAAAAAAATGAAAATTTGATAATTTACACTATCGTATTGGTCTATTTTTAAATTCCTTGGAATCAATTGTTAATAGAAATAAGTACAAAAAAGAATACATGTTTATTATTTCATGAACAATGATGTAAAACTTTACATTTATTAATGAAAAAGCCCGTTTTCAAGAGGTTTTATCATATTTGATGGGAGTGACATGTTTCGCCTTGATAGGGCATTATCAAAATTTTGATTATGATCTAGCAACACGAAACATATTAATAGGACATCATTAAATGATATTTAATAATGTCATTGCAAAGTAAAACATATATTTTATTAAAAATAAGCTTTTTGAAAACAATAGTTTTTATCAGCAATGAATATATTATATATTACACATTTTTTATATATTTTTATTTTCTATTTCTTTTCATAAATAACATCACCTTGAACTTTTAACTAAACATAGAATACCAGAAGTAATTTGATAGATCAAATATACAAAATAAATGTTTAAACATTCATGAAAACATAGTGATGAGTATTTAAAAAAATATTAATTTTGAATTACAGCTTGTTCCAAAAATACATTTTAATTCATTAGTATACATATTTTAAAATTTTAATAAATATTTATCAAGAGAATCGTCTCAAATATTTTATGGGATAATATTCTTGATAATGCTTTAGCAAGGCGAAATATGTCATCAAGCCCATAAAAGATATTAAAACTTTTCGAAAACAGATGTTTTAGTTTTATATCATTGTTCAAGAAACAATAACTCCAATTAGAATTTTTAAAATTTAAATAAGATTTTGATCTACATTTGTTTTTACAGAAGAACCGATAACGTAAGAATGTTTTGATATGTTAAAGTCATTTTGTTAAATCGTGATAAAAATGTTAATATAAATATATTTAAATGTGGAGAACGTATTTTAAGTAAAGTAAAACTGTAAAGTTTTATATACAGATCTTTGATTTCACAAGTCATGTATATATGAATACAAGTCTGAATATGTTTTGTATCAAGGTAAGGAAACAATGTAAATAAACCATTTTAATTGTTATAGTGTGTTTTATTGTTAATTTTATTATTAATTTGTTATACTTAAATAATTTAAAAAAATATAACTTAACGCGTCAAAGCCATGTCAAATGGCATCTCGAGAAATATAAGTAGTAGTTGTAGATGAAAGACCAATTTCTAACATATAAACTATAATATAAGATATAAATATGATTTTTTAATAACTACTTCCACATTTTTTCTTTATTTCAACAGCGACCGGTTTTGCCAGGCTAGCTGCCATCGATAGACTGGTCTGTCTGTCGTCAGTCCCAGTCTGTTGATGGCAGCTACTCCGGCGAAACTGGTCGCTGTCGATATAAAATAAAAAGTGTAAGTACAGTCGTTATTAAAAAAAAACAGTTTTATTATGATAATCGAGTGATTTTACTGAAATTTCTAGACGGAAGTTAATTTTTTTTAAATAATTACATAAAACGATGATTTTCAATTGCTTCCAGGTTAGCAGTAATCAATTTAAGTTTCATTCTGCTTAAAATTTAATTCTAATAAATAACTTTATTATCAATGTTTAAATTCAGTTATTTTACATAATTATTTTTATATTCTTCTAGTATATAATCATATTTACCACCCCCGATCTGTACGTATATGTATATAAAGGGAGTCCGTTAATTACTCGTACATTGTCAACTGTATGTTGATGCCAGCGAGCCCGGCGAAACCCGTCGCTGTCGAAATAAAGACAAAAGTGGAAGCAGCTAAAACCCATATTTAATTTAATTATTATCGTTTTATTTTTTAATTACTGTTTGAAATTAACTTCCATCAAGGGATTTTAGTAAAATCATAAGATTTTCTTTTTGAAATATATTTGTTTTTATTTTATTGTATATAATCAGTAAAAAAACATAATTACATTCGTAATTACACGAATTAAAATATATTTTCAGAGTAAGTTTCGTCTGGTAAGGCCAAAACAGAGTTGATGAAGTATTAACAAGATATTAACATACTACATATGAAAAAGTGTTTTGGTATTAATAATCGATAGATAGAACTTCCAATGACGTGTACGTTTAAACATTTCACCGTATACGGTAGCTCGGTAAGAGATATTATCTCAATAGGCATGCAAAGTCATTACGGAAAAAAATGTCGAGGTTGTATAGCCAACATTGTTTGTCAATAGACCTTATTTATTTTAAATTCATTATGATTAATGTAACACACTGAATAAATAATTTGTCCTAGAATGCAAATAGCAGGTGTGGTAAAAAAGAGATTAATGGTATATCAAACGGAGAACTTTTATTTCTAGATAACTAGTAATTAAAAGAACATGCTACAAACCAAAGATCCCTAAACTTATTTAACTGGAAAAATATGTCAAATACCCGCCCGGAAATTATCATTTTTTTCAATTTAAGTAACAGCGACGTGCGTCTATCACACGATGTATGAATGAAGTGTGTCGTCTCTTCGAGCTGACGGCGTAGCGATTAGTTCTTTTTCTTCTTTCTTGTTGCAGATCTATATAGTCTGTTCTGTGTGTTGCTCCTCCTGTGAGGTAGACTCCCAGCTATCCTTCCATCTTTTAGGAGGTCGAGTCCCATCTGATTATGCAATGCAATATAGGGGGGTCTGGTGGTGTCCATTCTTTGAACATGACCGTACCAGTCCCTTCTTTGCTGTCTGCTCCATCTTATAATATCCTCAACCTCACATATCTCTCTTATTCTGGTGTTTCTCACGCGATCTCTCAGTGTCTTGCATGCTATCGTCGTAGGGATTAGCTAGTTTTAGTAATTAGGAACGAAAACTTCTGTTTTCTACAAGTTTTATTATATTTTATGGGATATTCATGTTTCACTTTTTAAATGCATTTATCAAACGTAAAATTTGATCGAAAACATTTGGTAATAACTTAGACAGGTAAAATTTGTCTTTCCCATTAAACATAATAAAATTTCAATAAAAAAGACGTTTTCATTCGTATTAATTATTTAACATGAAGTTTTATACACCATTGTTCAACAAACAATAAATAAATTTTACAATATTACATAAAGTTAAAAATATTACCAATTCGTGGTTTCTAGGTCTACCATAGCGTTACTAGGTCCTTCTTCTTCTCCCACAGAGCTTCTTGCCTCTTAGACTTTCCCTAATTTCCCTTCAGTAACCCAATGGGCCCTTTGCATACCTTTTGAAACACTTTGGGAACCTGTACCTAAAACAATTATTTAAAATGATAAATGTTTTGGTAGCTTTTATGTTACGTATCTACAATAGTAAGTGTTGAAATAAATTGGGAGTTATATTATTCGGTACAAAATATTATGTAAACTATTGCAAAGTCGTCGATGCGTGTACACATATTAGACTTAAAAGTAATTAATATCACGAAAACGTTTGTTTTCAATAAGCTTTATTATATTTCATGTGAATGTTCAAGAAATAAAAGACATTTGATTATTTCTTAAAATAGCGAAAAACGTCATTCTTATAAAATATAATAAAACGTTGTTTTCATTCTTATTAATTATCTAATATTGAGTATTACATAATTAATTGTTTAAGATATAAAAACTTACGATTTAAAAAAAAATAGAACTAACTAAACTAACTAACCATCACGCCGTTTCCCCGAAAGGGTAGACAGAAATAATGGACTGCAACACTTTAATCGATGCTGCACTCCATCCTTCTCTTTTCGCCAACGCGAGAGACGCGGTGTGATGGGTTGCGAACCTCATCGCCACCAATAGGCATCTCCCGCGCACACTTCGATCATTCAACGTCTACATAATAAATCTAAAACAAATTATATAAAATACAATGATATAAAATAAAATAACACATAAAAATAATTTAACACATAATGTTCTTTTAGATGGTGCACGTGTCGTCAGCTGGACGATCCGGACATTTGTGTTTATTATTTTTTTTATTCCACTGTTTTCATTTTAACTAGGCACTTAAAACAAACCAACACCAGCAAAAACTTGAAAATTTGATTGAAGAATTTATTCAAATTGTCATTGGAACAAATGAAAAATTAATTTTTACACCTTTCAAAATTATTTTTATGAACGAAAAAACTTGTATTATTTTAACATCAGAAGAGTGAAAACGTATTTTGTGTCACAAATAACTCTCATAAACTGCGGCAACAATCAAATTGACCAAAACAATTCACTTATACAAGAAATTTCTCCAAATTTACGGGAGCAGCGCACCACATGAACCAAACCAAATTTTCAAAATCGAACGTTTAAAAAAAAATAGTGTGTCGTTTAATATCCTTCAGGTAACATAATATAAAACTATTGTTCAAGTATTAGTGTACTGTAAATGTTTTTTTTTACATAATTATTTGATTTTGATTTTACTATCGATATTTAAAAAAAGTAAATATTTATTTTTTAAACAATATTTTATACTTTGTAAAACAACACTTTATTAAAAAATAAACAAATAAAATTGAAAATTTAATATTAACACAAACATGTTACGGGACATTAAAAATAAAAGCACTGAGAATAATGTGTGGAAAACAATGAATGATAGAATACCTATTGAGGAAGTAATAAAGAAATGTTGGGCGGATGAATGCGTCCTACATAAAATTATTAAATGCTCACTAAGATGGTTTGGACATATGGAACGAATAGGTGAGTGAAGAATGGTAAAAGATTAATCAAATACTAGAATGCGGCCACATTCGAAGTCGAAAAAATCGACGAGCGTACATTTTACGATGTATAAAAGTACAGGAATCCAGATAGGTATGTCCAGACAGATAGTATGGTGGTCTCTCTGCCTACGGCGAGATGGTTAGGTTAGGTTAGTTTATTGCGTTTAAATATAAAAACAATACTATATTCGTTTATATTATAATAGGTTCGTATACATATATATACATATCATAATAGAGTTCTGGTCCCAACCCTAATGTATGGAAGCGAAGCATGGAACTGGCAGAAGAAGGATGAAAGTAGAATAAATGCGTTAGAGATGAGGTCCCTAAGACGTATGTGTGGTAGAACGATATACGACAGAATCTCAAATGCTGATATAAGAAAGGAATGTAGAGTGGAAGAAGGTATTATGAATAAAATTATGAAAGGATCGCTGCGATGGTTCGGACATATGGAACGCATGGATGGAGAAAGAATGGTTAAGAAAGTATACGTTAATGATGTAAATGGGGTACAAAGTCGAAGCAGACCGAGGAAAACATGGCATGACCAAATTAATCAAATTTTAAAGGTTAGTCATATTAGAAGTCGGAGGAATCGACGTGCGTGTATGACTCGATGTATGAATGTGGAGGAAGCTAGAGAGGTTTGTCAGGATAGAGTCGTGTGGCGGTCCATTCTCTCTGCCTACCCCTGCGGGGAAACGGCGTGATGGTTCGTTGTTACTGTTGATCGCTGCGATGGTTCGGACATATGGAACGCATGGATGGAGAAAGAATGGTTAAGAAAGTATACGTTAATGATGTGAATGGAGTACGGAGTCGAGGCAGACCGTGGAAAACATGGCATGACCAAATTAATCAAATTTTAAAGGTTGGTCGTGTCAGAAGTCGGAGTTAGTGTTTGAATGTGGAGGAAGCTAGAGAGGTTTGTCAGGATAGAGTAGTGTGGCGGTCCATTCATTCTCCGGGGAAACGGCGTGATGGTTTGTTGTTGTTGTTGTTGCAGGTTCGTATATTCTAATTTTTCTTTTTAATTTGGTTATGTTTTATTGATTTTTATTGTTTTAACAATGGATATATTACAATGTTCATACAACAAAAAACCGCATTTGATTAAGACAAATAACCTGTAATTCAGATTTCATTATGAACCACAATGCACTTGAATGTCACAACTGCATTTCAAAGCAGCTTGATCTAACCCATTAATAGCAGTGTCTAATCTAGGAACATAATCTTTAAGCCGTTTTGTATTTGATTACTCATTGTGTTGTATAAAAGGGGCAAGTTAGTATGAGCAGGTGGTAGTGGGAAGCTTAAGTCATAATAGATAGTTGAGTGCTTATCAAATCATTACATCTACGGTAACTGTCAGCAATGTATTTATAAACATTCGTAATTAATTTATACTTAGGAAATTGAAAATAACTTTGTTTAAATCAAATCAAATCAAATCAGTTTATTTCATCAACAGACATTACAAAATTTATTTTTAAGGCATCTATTGAGAACATGTAAAATAATATATTATTTATAGTATACTCGTACTACCAGAAACGCATAAGAGATGGTTCAACATTAGGAAGACAGGATACTCTCCAGAATTATGAGAATAATTTCAGATCATCGGCAAATAAAAGAAACCACGAGAAGTTTATCACCTTCGCAATATCATTTATGAAGATGGTGAAGAGGAGTGGCCCTATGTTAGAACCTTGTGGCACCCCTGAATTTACAAGAAAAGGTTCCGATTGAAAAATTCCGTATGAGACGTATTGTTTTCTCCCCTCAAGGTAACTAATGAAATAAACCTTTCCCTTACGGTGCTAAAATAAAAACGCGCGTTTCTGTGTTGGGTAGTCAGTACCCAATCAAAAATTAGCGATTTTAAATCGGAAAAATAACAACATTCATAACTAATCCCTTTAATTAATTATAATTGAAGTCGAAAATTATAATAATTGAGATTTATTTGCTAAAAACATAAAAAAAAACCTTCTGGCAACGCTCACGGGACGGGCATAGGTAGTGGTTGCCAGCCCGAGAGCTACTGCCGGGCAGTGAGAACATTTAGCACCTCGCGCTTCCACACTTCACTTTGGAAGCGCGATAGTAAGTATGCGAGAGTGAGATGCGAGTATAGTGTCGCGCACTCAGCGCTACGAATTTCGTTTCCGATATCACAAAGTATCTCGGATGTACCCGATAAATTTTGATTATTATTAATATATTTTTTTTAATCAATGCGTAAATATATTATGGAGGAATACCTAAAATCTTAACCTTGTATTTATTATATTTATAAATATATTGACGGTTATTAGAAGCAACGTGTATAAAATACCCATCATGGGGAAGGGAGGGTTAATCCACACATTATTAAAAGAACACGACATGTTTCGGAGGATACATCCATCTTCACACAAATAAGCTTTCACCAAACATACTAATTTTTCTGAGATGGCTAACCACTGACCATAGTTTCGATAAAAATGACACAATATTTCAAGACACAATTAACAATAGCAATAGATTAAACAAAATTAAAAATTTAGAAATCCTCAAGTCGGTGAAATTGGATGAATCATCAAGATGGTTTGGACACATGGAAAGAATGAATGAAAAATGAATGATAAAAAAAGTACACGCTAACGATGTAAATGTAACTAGAAAATGAGGAAAACCGAGGATTACGTGGCATGATAAAATAAATCCAATATTGAATGTCGGCCACGTGAGAAATAGACGTGCGCGCGTGACACGATGTACAAATGTTGAGGAAGCGAGAAAAGTAAATCAGGATAGAAAATTGTGGCGGTTCGTTATTTTTACACACCCCTTCGAGAAGATGTGGTGTGTCATGGTTAGCTCGTGAGTAAAATTTTAAGTTCATTTACAGAGTTATAAAAAGAGACGTTACTATGAAGACTAGGACTTGGACTTGGATCTTCTGGCTTACAGAGGTTCAGCTCTAATGGCTTTTCCTCTTACGTCTGTAGGAAACATTGTTGGAATGTGATTTGCTAGTTCTTTTATGATGGGGCTAAATGTATGTCCCGGAGTGTCCCTCCGAAAGAGGGCGAGAGGAGATTTAGGGTTTATGATAAAATCTTACATTCTTGTCAAGAAATGGAAGACCAGTTAGGGTTAGAATTGTATTTATAAAAAAAATCTGTTCCCGAGGGGAAGATAAGATGAGCAGTGCCTGGTTGGAGTTATGGTAGGAGATAGCATCCTTCGTGAGACCATTTTGTTTAGCGGAGTACGTAGTGGGCAGTGGCGGTACTCCCATAGAAGCCCAGAAGTCCGGCTTGCGTAAGAAATTTTGAATCAAAACCTCTTCTGGCTTACAGAGGTTCAGCTCTTGTGGCTATTACTCTTACGTCTGATGGGAACATTGTTGGAAGGTGATTTGGTGGGTTGTTGGTTTTTGCGGGGGCATAATTACTTAGATTTGGGGGTTTTGATTCAAAATTTCTTACGCAAGCCGGGCTTCTGGGCTTCTATGGGAGTATCGCCACTGAGTGGGCTATCGGGGAGGATTTTATTTTATCCGCATTGATTGCGGGGGGGGGTAAAGGACTGAATGATAGTGGATAACTTGGTGGTGAAGGGTCATTATTGATAAGGAAGATGGTTATAATTTAGATCGTGGTCTGGAAATGAAAGAGATAAAGTTGGAGTCTTCTTCTCTGGTTTCAATCCTGGGATTGGTTTGCAGCAATTTCCTCCATTATTCTCTTCCATTTTTCCCTGTCTTGTGCGGCTCTTTTGAGATCTGCATATGATGAGCAGCGTACGTCCACCAACAGGTCCTCCAGGTACTCTCGGCGTGGGCGTCCCCTAGAGTTTGTCCCCTCGATCATACCCTCCATTATGGCATGCAAGAGACCTTCTTGACGTATTACATGGCCGATCCATCTTGCACGCCTTTCGGACAAGGTCCTGAGCAGGTGCCTTCCTCCTTCGATTCCTTGAAGAACTTCCTCATTCGTGATGTGGTCTCTCCAGGAAATTCCAAAGAGTCTTCTATAGGACCACATCTCAAAAGCCTCTAGTCTCCGCTTATCCCTTTCGGATAGGCACCATGTCTCGCAGCCGTACATCAAGACACTCCATAAATAGGTCTTGATGAGGAGTATTCTCAGTTTTAGGTCTATATTATTTGATTCTATTTGTTGGAGTAGTGCAAGGAATAATAGTAATATTAATTAAGTTGGAGTAGTGCAAGGAATAATAGAGCTAAGAATGTATAGTACAATGTATAGAATTTAAAAATGAGTGTCTATTGTTTAAATGAATACTACTAGCGCATATTTCACGCGTAACCTAAGCGTTTATTTGTCGTTATTGCTCCTAATGACACGACTACAGTGATCGTCTTACCCATCGCACCCACTGCAGATATAATCGACGACAACAAACCCGACCGATACATAATATTACAATTTTATGCCACATACAAGCATGCGGGTTTCGGGTAAAGCTGGCGAGAAAGAATGGCGGGATAACAGAGAGGTGAAAATAATAAAATACATTATTGTTTTAAAAAAATTCTTTCTCGAATAATGATATCAAACAGACATGTTTTCATTCATAATGAATATGATTGAAAATTTCTGTTTTCTGGAAGTTTTATTATAATTTGTGGGAATGACATTTTCGCATTTCTAAAGCATTATCAAATATTGATGGTTGAAGTATTAGTTTTTTAATTTATAATAGTTAACATGATTGTTTAATGGTTTTACTTGGATTATTTTTATTTAAATAGTAGTGACAAATTTGTTTCTTTTTACGGAGGCATTGACGAACTGAGAACTCAAACGCAGTTTGAGAATGCCCTCTGCCTGTAAGGCGAAACAAATAATACTATTTATATAATTTATTATATAAATTAAACAATCGTGTTAACTATTATAAATTCATTATCAAATATCTATTTGTTAATGCTTTAGAAAGGCGAAACATGACACTCCAAAAATTATAATAAAACTTCTAGAAATATGACGTTTTCATTAGTGTTAATTATTTAATATGGAGTTTTACGTCATTGTTCAAGAAATAATAAGTAAATTTCGCTTCACATTACATGATGTATAGGTTAATTGAAGGCTTTAAACTAAAAACAAAAACTGTTTATTGAAACAGGTATTATGTAGCACGCTTGGCATTTTTAGGGTGAAGTTGGAACTACACTATATTAATCAAACACTATGCACCTTTGCACTGTTATTGGCCTATATATTTAACACCAATTGGGATCAAAAACTACATTTCCATTTTTATCAAAAATAATCATCAAGGATGAGAGGTTATTATCAAATCCTAATAAATTTGACATCGCATACATTTATATCAATGATCAACTGATATAAACTGCTCATATCTTAAAGCCTTCTAAAGGAAAATAAACTTGAAAGCTGTTTTTGCTAAATTATCGTTTCTTGGACAATGATGTAAAACTCCATATTAAATAATTAATACGAATGAAAACGTCAGTATTCTAGAAGTTTAATTATATTTTATGGCAATGACATGTTTCGCCCTTCTAAGGTATTAATAAGACATTCAATAATTTCTTAGAAGGGCGAAACATGTCATTCCCATAAAACATAATAAAACTTCTAGAAAACTGACGTTTTCATTCGTATTAATTATTAAATATTTTTGCTGTAACAGTACCAAAGTTTGATATCTTTTGTGTCTATAACAAATTATAGAATAAAAGTTTACATAGTTTTTAAAAACGTTACAAAAATTATAATGCATTTCAATAAGACAGAAAGCTTTAAGCATAATGCCTATTTTATACAAGACTATCCATACAACAGATTTTCACAATTGCTCAAAAACCTGATGTTATCGAATGGAAAATATTACGGATGAAATGCTTGAATACAAATAGTACTTTCTGAAAAGAATGTCTACTATCCGTAAGCATATGGACCACATTCGTTACCACATGTCGATATAAGATCACTCCTTCATAGATAACATCGAATACCAAGTTTCGTAAATATATTTAATCGCGTGTTTGTACGCCTACATGTCACATGTTCGTACCAACTATAGAAAATAAAAATATGTTAATAGTGTAATGGGTTTGTGGTTATGAAAAACCTTATGTGGAAATTTCCATAAAGGGAATAAAACATTCAAATTTATTTTAATTAAATTAATATTCAATATACGCTAAATACTCCCCCGATTAATAGTTTTTAGCTATTATATTGATTCTCCTGACATGTGATAGGCAGCTAATTTATGGCCATTTTAGTAATTTATAAAAACGGAGGTTGTGCAACGGATGTTGTTCACAGAATAAGAGTGGGGGTATAAAACTTAAATTTATATCTATGACAGGAGTATGACCCAAAAAGGTCTGTAAAACTAAAAGGAAAAGTATACCAGACTATTTGCGACCTTCGTGGCCGAGTGGTAAGTGCATTGACTGCCACCCCGAAAGTTCCGGGTTCGATTCCCGGCGAGGGCAGTGTGATTGTCACACTGTCTTTGGTCTGGTGTAGAATCCATGTGACAATAAAATGGCGATAGATAATCTACCTATTACATGTCACGAGATTTATGTGTTGTATATTATGCTTATTTATTTATTCAATAAAGTACAGCGGAGCATAGAAGTGAGATTGAGTAGATTAAATCTGGTCTGTCACCCCCTTGTTGTTGCCGCATTTAAATGCAAGTCCCGGATGGACTGGGGACAGGCCCAGGGAGTGTACGAGCGAGGCTGATAAAAGGGCACCGCTACGCCAGCCTCGGGTATGTGGCGGGAACTTCTATGTTACTTTAAAAAAAAATGTCACGAGAATCACTATGATAGCTATAATACCCTTTACATCGATTCGGCTCATGCTGTCATGATGGAAAGAGCGATTCAACTAAATAATAATAACAATATAATATTGTCAGACCAGCAATTATGTACGGCTCCGAGTGTTGGACAACGTACAGCGGCTTCACAAGGCAACTGGAAACGCAGAAATGCGAATGCTTAGGTGGTCCGTTGGGATAGCGTTGAGAGACAAAATAAAAATTCACGCATTCGGGGTAGTTACTGATATAAATAGTGAGCTAGAAGAAAGGCTGATGAGATGGTACGAGCATATAAAACGGAGACCACCAGACCACACAGTAAATAGAGTTTTGTCTACGAATCTTCTTCGTCAACCATCCAGAAGAAGACCTAGGAACTCGTGGATGATTCAATGCAATAGCGTTTTGCAAAGAAATGGCTTACGTGAATGCGATACTCAGAACTGTAAGAAGAAAAGCTTGAAATCGAGAGGAGGCGACCCCAACAGTCAATACAGACAATGAGTTGGTTGTCCGAAACACGTCTATGTATTTTTAATTTTTTTAAGGTTAGTGTTGTATTTACAAAGTATATAAAAAAATAAATGAGATCTTTTAGACGAATGTGTGAATACTCTGTGTATGATAGAGTGTCGAAAGAAAATATAAGAAGTGAATGCGGTGCGAATGATGGTGTCATGAACAAAATAATGAAAGGATCATTAAGATGGTTTGGACATATGGAAAGAATAAATGATGAAAGAATGGTAAAAAAATTATATGTTAATGATGTAAATGGAACCAGAAATAGAGGAAGACCGAGGAAAACGTGACACGATAAAATAAATCAAATATTGAACGTCGGCCATGTGAGGAGTCAGAGAAATCGACGCGCGTGCATGACACGATGTATGAATGTTGAGGAATCGAGAGAAATATGTCAGGAAAGAAAAGTGTTGCAGTCCATTCTTTCTGCCTACCCCTTGAATGATGGTTAGTTAGTTAGTTAGTTATAAAAAATAAAAAGAGAAATAAAGCATCTACATCACAAAGTATGATGAATATAGAAGAAAAGTAAGTTTTGTTTACAAAGTAAAAAGCATTGTTCAAACCCGTATTTTAAAAAATTGTAAGAAATGTTAAAAAATATATATTATGTGATAATTTGAATAACGTTTGGAATTACGTCAAAGAAAATACTCGTATAGTTGTTTCAAAAGCAGTTTGCAATATTTTAAAGTAAAAAGCTTATGTAAACGAGAAATAAATAAAAAAATGCAGAATTAAATGTCATCTCTTCTTGTTTATTGCGAAATGTAGTAAAATTGTTTTCAAGTATTATATCTTCTAGTATACTCATGGCCACAACACAATGTTTTGATATACAACAAGTCAGTTATTCGGCCATTGAAAGAGCACATCAATGATTGATACAGTCGTTAGTTAAAACATCGCCGTTCCATTAGCTCGAGCCGTAATGTTCACCTGCGAGAGGAATCATCATTAAGGCTAAGTTTGGGAGCATTCATACACATGTACCAGCCTAACAACATTAAGATTTACTTTGAGATCTCTATAATGAATGTGTTTTAATCGTGAAGTGGATGCTGTGGATATGAGATTCAAATATAATACATTGTATAAGAAAAATCATTGTATACGAATCAAATAATATAGACCTAAAACTGAGAATACTCCTCATCAAGACCTATGTATGGAGTATCTTGATATACGGCTGCGAGACATGGTGCCTATCCGAGGCTTTTGAGATGTGGTCCTATAGAAGACTATTAGGAATTTCCTGGATAGACCACATTACAAATGAGGAGGTTCTCCAAAGAATCGAAGGACGAAGGCACCTGCTCAGGACCTTGTCCGAAAGGCACGCAATATGGATCGGCCATGTAATACGACAAGAAAGCCTCTTGCATGCCATAATGGAGGGTAAACTCTAGAGGACGCCCACGCTGAGAGTACCTGGAGGACCTGTTGGTGGACGTGCGCTGCTCATCATATGCAGATTTCAAAAGAGCCGCACAAGACAGGGAAGAATGGAAGAGAAGAATATAGAGAATTGCTGTAAACCAATCTCAGGATTGAAACCAGAGAGAGAGAGAGATGAGAAAAATCACTGCAAAAAAATTTACCAACTCACTAGCCATCACACCATCTCTCCAAGGGGTAGGTAGAGTGAATCTCTTGTTACAATATATTTTTTTGAGATTATATTTTTGCGTAAATCGTAAAACGAAGTGCTTAATGATATTAAAAGAGCCACTTAGATGTACACTTATCATCGATAACACAAATATTTAGCAAGTCATGCGATTCACCTACCTAGGCGTGGAGATCGGTAGCTACAGTGGCCTATATGACGAAGTGCGAGCACAAACCAACAAAGCGACAGCCGTGGCTGGCTGCTTGCGCGACACCATATGGAGGAACAAATATACCATATGCTAACCGAAAGTAAAGTCAAGATATATTATACAAGGCATGCGTTCACCCCATCATGACGTATGGAATAGAGGTCAGAGCCGATACCAATAAAACTAAGAACCTTCTTAGAGTAGCAAAAATGAGAACCCTACGCTCTATCGCAGGCAAAACCCTCAGAGATCGGATCAGAAATGAAACGATAAGGTCTGTATGTGGTATTGAGGACACAGTAAGATGGGAACATAGTAAGAAGCAGAAGGGGCTTTTGGAGAGACCACGTGGACTGAGGTTATTAATATTTACATACATAAATACACACATACACGTACATTTTCCAATAGTTTACAAATGTTGATATTAAAATAAATTGGGATTCGTTATTGTATACATTAAGTAAAGATATGTGACAAAGTGTTACCGGTTGAATGGTAGAATAAATGTCAACAATTAATTTCGTTAAATATCATGAGATTTTATTGTATTGCGCCGCGGGTAAAATAATGGCCACAACTCTCATAATTCACGCCGTGCGTTGCAGCAGTAATACGGCCGAGGAGCGATAAAGAAAACCAACAAATTGCACGTGACTACCAGCAACATTGTATGAGGTTTACTTACTCGTTCCATTTAGGGCTTTGTAAGGTCTGAATTGTTTATAAACTTTAACCAGATTTGCTTGTTTTTATACCACTTAGCCTTGCCTTTGAGATTCTGCAAGGATTACGATGTATTTCGCTTTAAAAAGTTTTATTTAACGTCCTTTAAGTATTTCTAGAATAATAATGAAAAATTCCATATTAAGAATTGATAAACCGTCCGCTTTCAATATGTTTTTTCATATATCATATAATATTAAATCAATATTAAATAATCTTGAGTTGCCGAGGACCAAGCGGAGTGGAAGAGGAGATGCGTCGCCTTGCTGCAGACCAATCATTAGATTGAGACCGGAGAAGAATAATCTAATGGTTGAGCTTTCTCGAAATGATACTGGAACGCCATACAGGGCAAAGCATTGCGAAAGAAAGCTTAAGCTCCAAATATTTAGCAGTAGCGTTAAAAGCGTACCTTTGTACAGATGTAAAACTTGGAAATCTACCGCGGACGTTATTGGAAAACTCCAGGTGTTTACAAATTCTTCGCTCAATATTCATGATCTATTGGCCCCAAACAGTGTCAAATGCCGTTCTCTGGACCATGGCAGGCGAAAAGCCAATTACAGAACAAGTCGTTAGATTTATAAATTTTTAAACATCGGTAGTCAAAATAACCGACACTGAAGATTTCTATGAAAAGGACTTTATGTTTAGTCAGGATCAAAAACATAAATTATTGACGCATTATTCAAGATCCTTCGCACCTATAATCACACCATTCCAAAGGGTATCATTATAAATAATAAAAAATCAAATACGGGAAACCCAAAATCCTGGTTGAACAAACTTAAAGCATTCGATTGTGAAAGAATATTTTTGCCGAATTTTTATGAATTGAAACACTGTTTTTTCTATAAACGTTTACATCGTTCTCCCGATGATGAAGGCGAAAGCCTTCAAGAAAAATAAACTCAAAAGTGGAAAAAACAGTGTTTTAATTAATTGCGTAGATTTTCACGGTTGGCAGCAATATGTTTTGTGTGATTTTGTGTAACACCGTGTGATTTCTCCTTCTCTGCTAAAAGTGGTGAAAACCTTCAGGGTAATGTGGTGGTGGTCATTACCACCACAACATTACCCTGAAGATGGAGACTGCAACGATCTCCGAAACGTTGGTCAAGAAGGAGAAATCACACGGTGTTACCAAAATCACACAAAACATAGTGTTTTAATTCATAAAAATTCTTCGTTATGAAATTCCACAGTTTTAACGCCTTAAGTTTATCTAAAATTAAAAACAATATTTTTAAAAACATTTTGAATGTTTACAAATTCTTGTAGACGAATACTGGATTTTACCCATTGCGGATAAATTATTATTATTATTATTATTTTAATTTTATTATTTTATTTTATTTCTATTTTTGTCTGTTCCCAGGAAAACAATTTACATCTTCGTCTCTATTGAGATACAATTAATCTTTATAAAAAAATAACATTTTTATTTAAACAATAATAATGCAAAATTTCTTGCCTAATGTCAAATTTATCAGTCTCCGAGGTTCAGTGGATGTAATTTTACACTTTTCGCAATTTTATGGAGCTGGTTTCTCACGTACTTAACAATGTACTCGACCATATATTATACTTGTACACGATCGTGTCTCAAGCGATTATATGGTTCGATCTTAACCCATTTGCCGCTGATGTTGCGTTAGCGTAACACTTAAATAGTCGAAGCATATTCCAAGTAATAATATCCGTTACAAAAATGTCAACGACTTTATCACGTCTATTCTCTATCATATAGAGTTTCAAATGGGTAAGTGCCGGAAAAATACATATTTTTAAAATATTTTTTTTGCATGCATATAATAAACCAGCACCTAACCTAACGTCTTCTTGCGGTGCCGTGTCAGGTCCCGCCAACGTTGACGATCACTGCAGCAAAGGCATCTCTGTCCTGCGCTACTTGAAACAGGTTCTTAACTCTTGTAATTCCTTTCTACTCTTTAATGTTCCGCAGCCAGGGTACCCGCCTTCTACCAACTCACCAACGTTCCTCCAGTTGCAGTTGCAGAGTGGATTAAGAATAATTATGTCGCCCAAATGTCATCCATTTAGTCTTTTTAACGTTGATTTTCAAGCCCAGACCCGCTCTCGCTGTATCAATTTTATTTAAAAGTCTTGAGAATCGGGTATACTGTCAGCTAAAATAACTGTGTCATCAGCATACCTGATGTTATTAACAATAACCCCATTAACCTTCACTCCCAAGCTGGAGTTTTCAATACATTGGAAGACTTGATTGGAATACAAGTTAAACAATAGAGGTGACAAAATGCAGCCTTATCGAACTTCTCTGCATTTAGCTATTTCGTCTGTACTCTCATTTCCATGTCAAATCTCCACAGTTTGATACCAGTAGAGTTTCTTAATAAAGTTTTAGTTCATTAAATCTATATTGCAGGCCTTGAGCATATACGAAAAAGCACCTAACCTAACATATTTTATTACAATTCGTATTCTAACCCATTGTAATATGATTGTTTTCCGCAACAAATTAAATAGTTTTATGTGACACATTTCAAATCGCCATAACTCAAGTAAGAATATCTGCAACTGACTTCAGATCAAAAGATATGTATATTTAGGAAATTGAAAAACTTTGTTTTATCCACTATTAAATAAAAAATATTAAAAAACACGACATGTTGATTATATTTTTATACTTGAAGATGGAGGTACCTATCCTCCAAAATATGTCGTTTTTTAATATTTTTTTATTAAATTGTGGATTAAACAAAGTTTTTTTATTTCCTATGTATATAACTATGGAATTCCACAGTGTTAGTGCCTCAGCGTTCAATAAGTTAAAATATATACAACTAACTAACTAACTAACTAACTAACCATCACGCCGTCTCCCCGAAAGGGTAGGCAGAAAGAATGGACTGTCACACTTTATCCGATGCGCCACTCCATCCTTCTCTTTTCGCCCCGCGGGAGACGCGGTGTGATGGGTTGCGAACCTCATCGCCACCAATAGGCATCTCCCGCGCACACTTCGATCTTCCAACATCCACAAAATAAATCTCAAACAAATAATATAAAATACAATGATATAAAATAAAATAACAAAATAAAATTAATTTAACACAAAATGTTATTTTTAGATGGTGCACATATTGTTTATTATATGATTTAATTCATGTTCCACGTATCCACCTTTTTTTTAAATAAGCAGTAATTAGGCACTTAAAACCAACCAATACCAGCAAGATCTTGAAAAGAACATTGAAGAAATTATTCAAATTGTCATTGGAACAAATGAAAAATTTATTTTTGCACCTGTCAAAATTCTTTATATAAACGAAAAAACTTGTATAATTTTGACATCAAAACAATACAAACGTATTACGTGTCACAATTAACTATTATAAAGTGCAACACCAATCAAATTGACCAAAACAATTCACTTATACACGAAATTTCTCCAAATTTACGGGAGCACCGCACCACATGAACCAAACCAAATTTTCAAAATCGAACACTATATACAAAAGATATATATTTTAAAATATTCTATAGCGAACATTTGTTAATATAAATATATAGCAATATAGATATATTTCTATTTTTGACAAAAAAGTGTATCTTCCTAGGTGTAAATTTAATAATTGTAATATACGTGTTTTTAATTCTTTGCTAGTTTTTCATCTTACAGATTGGTTTATAGCAAAGTATAACATTTTGATAACTTTTATGTGGTAGTTTCCCATTGCTTTCCACATTTTAAATTCAACGTATCTTTTAATTAAAAAATGCACAAAGAAAACAAGTGTCGGCGAATAACGGGTTAACTTATACAATAGAAAGAAATAGCGATAGTAATACAATTTGCAGTATACTTAAGTGAAATTCTCGTATGTATATACATAATATTCGTCTTAATTGTACACAGAATAATTTGTTATACAAATCATAGCTGTCTACAATTAATTTCAAAACATATTTTTCTGCCTTGGACCATTCATAATTGCAATGTTGAAACGACTCTTGCCAATATATTATTTTATTCGCTGGTGTTTCGGCAAACGCGCGAATGAAAGGTTAAATTATTAACCTTTGACTTCTCTGACGCCTCGATTTTATAAGCAAAAAGAGAAAAAAAATCATAAAAAAGATACTTCATACATTCGATACTAAATCTGGGACATCTAAGATAAGGTATACGAGATTCGAGATAACTTTTGTTTTCGTTAACGCAAATAATTTTAAATAAAAATAATATTATATTGAGAGTTTTTTTTTTTCAATTTCTAATAATAAATCAATGAGCGTGTGTGACACGACGAATGAATGTAGAGGTAATTCTATTGAATAGTTTAACGGTCTATTCTTTCTTATTCCTTCAGGGAAACAGTATGAAATTAAATATATTTTATTAATTGGGAAGTGTTTTTGAACTTGTTCATACTCGCGATCATCGTCATCCAAATCCAATGACTTACACTAGCATGGGGTTTGAGTTTTATTACGGAGAAATGACAAAAAAATAAACAATCTCGCTGCCAAAACGGTAGGCATAGAGAATGGACTGCCAATCTAATGTATCCTGGCGATTTTTCCGACTTATAACATGGGCGACCTTTTAAATAATATTAATTTTGCCATCTCAAGTGTTGCTGGGCTCTCCTCCACTTCGTACTCCATTCACACTGTTAAAGTATAATTTATTAATCTGTGCATTCCATATGTCCAAATCAATGCTATGTATCTCTCTCTCTCTCTCTCACTCTCCCTCTTTCTATCTTTTTGTATCTCTTTCAATATATTTTATCTCCTTCTATCTCGTTCTATCTCTTTCTATCTATTTCTATCTCTTTCTATATATTTTATCTCTTTCTATCTATTCATATCTCTTTCTATCTATTTATATCTCTTTCTATCTCTTTCTATCTCCTTCTATCTCTTTCTATCTCTTTCTATCTCTTTCTATCTCATTCTATCTCTTTCTTTCTCTTTCTATCACTTTCTTTCTCGTTCTATCTCTTTCTATCTCTTTCTATCTCCTTCTATCTCTTTCTATCTTTTTCTATATCTTTCTATCTCTTTCTATCTCTTTCTATATCTTTCTATCTCTTTCTATATATTTTATCTCTTTCTATTGTATATATTTCTATCACTTTCTATATCTTTCTATCTCTTTCTATCTATTTCTATCAGCCTAGTCAGATGATTAAATATTATATTTGTTTATGACAACGCACTAATTAAACCATTTACATGCAACAAAACATAAGTGAAATCATAATAAGTGGTTTATTTTGATATTCCTTATAAAAACTCGACATTTAATAAATATAAAGTTAATAAATATATCACAGCTAATTGATAATAATTACTCCAATATACCAGAATTGTTATTGGGTTTTACACCGCTGTACCTGAAGTGAATAAGATAAAAAAACGTTCAACTTAATTCGTTGGAACCCTTCGAAGGTTGATGTCGATTTTCCTTATATTGCTAGTTACAAGTTTTGCGTCAACGCAATTCATTGCACTTTGTGTCGGAATATTTTCCTGCATTTCGAAATGTAAATCAAACAATTTGTTTTTAATGTTAAAAAATTCAAAGCGGATTTACAAGAGTACTCGGTACTCGATACCTGGTTCTCGGTACTCGATACCCGGTTCTCGGTACTCGATACCTCGTATTCAATACCCAATACCCGGTAATCAAAACTTTATACTTGGATCTTATCATTGAATCCAGAGCCGAAACTATCATAACCAAAAACTTGACAATTACTCGGTACTCGATAACTGGTTCTCCGTACTCGATTCCTCGTGCCCGATACCCGATACATGGTAATAACAATTTTCAGTGTCAGGAGCCATGTGTTTTATCCCCTAGACCGCCACCCGATTATTTATCCACTTAAATCTATATTATGAAGCTTGGAGCTGGCAAAAGAAGGTTGAAAGCATAATAAACGCCGTAGAAATGAGATCACTAAGAAGAATTTGCGGGAAAACGTTGTATGATAGAATACCGAACGATGAAATAAGAAAGAAATGTAAGATAGATGACTGCATCATGGATAAAATTAAAAAAATATCCTTGAGATGGTTTGGACATATGGAACGTATGGATGAGAATAAAATGGTTAAAAAGTTGTACACAAGCAGCGTGAGTGGAAAAAGAAGCCGAGTACGAGCGAGGAAAACATGGCATGACCAAATAAATCAATTACTAAAAGGCGGCCACATTCGAAGTCGGAATAATCGACGTGCGTGCATGGTACGATGTATAAATGTAGAGGAAGCCCGAGAGGTTTGCCAGGACAGAGCATTGTGGCGATCCATCCTCTCTGCCTACCCCTCCGGGGAAATGGCGTGATGATTAGTTAGTAAGTTAGTTTTAAATCTATTATCACTTGAATCTTTATCATAGATTCGAGCCGATACTGTCAGAAACAAAAGTTTCCTTCAAATCAGCGAAATGAGAATACTCAGAAACGTTGATGGTAAAACCCTTCGTGATAGAATACGAAACACAGAGATCTGAAGGATATGCGAAGTCGCCGGCAGAGAATAAGGTTTTGTATTGAACACAGAGATCTGAAGGATATGCGAAGTCGACGGCAGAGAATAAGGTTTTCAAATCAAATCAGTTTATTAACTCAAAATACATTACAAACAGGAAAATGTTTAAGGCATCTTTTAAGTAGAGATCAAATATTATAAAAATACAACAAATTACCAGGAACGCATTAGAGATGGTTCGACATAAGGAAGACAAGATACTTTCTAAAGTCAAGAGTATTTGTCCCCTGAACGTACCTTCACTAATATAAAATCTCCTCGAGTAACCTCGATCTCCGAGGAGACCGCGTTCAGCAGACTAATTGCTCTTCCCCCCGGGGTCACCAGAGGCAGATTGGTTCTGGTGGCCGGTTGGTAAAACAATCTGTGCTGTCGCTGTCGGAGAAATCTATCAGGGACAAAAAGACCAACACCCTCTAGCACGGCCAAGTTCTCGAAATATCCCCTGATTAATTTAAAGAAATGGGGAAATGCCCATCTCTTCGAAGCTGTAAATAATTGGTTCCGAGCATTTCCAAAAGAAATGCCGTGGGATAGAGCCACAGATAACGACCATACTCCCTCATGTAGAGATACCTCAGAAAATTTTTCTGAACCCTCTCCCACATAACGGAATATCTCGCTTCGTGAGGACTCCATATCACAGAACCACTTTCGATAATTAAAACTTTCTACTTGAATCTATAATAAATCATAGATTCCATAGCCGATACTGTCAGAACCAAAAGTTTCTTTCAAATCAGACAGATGAGAATACTCAGAAACGTT
This sequence comes from Lepidostoma basale, assembly GCA_022606425.2. Lineage (NCBI taxonomy): Eukaryota > Metazoa > Arthropoda > Insecta > Trichoptera > Lepidostomatidae > Lepidostoma > Lepidostoma basale. The sequence continues at coordinate 173,094 of JAHDVF020001036.1, forward strand.
GATGGTAAAACCCTTCGTGATAGAATACGAAACACAGAGATCTGAAGGATATGCGAAGTCGAAGGCAGACAATAAGGTTCTGTCGAACATGTGTCCAATTTGGCAGAATCAAGATCCGTAAGTAAAGCCAAAGAGTACTAAAGAAAGCAGAAGAAGAAGTAATAGACAATAATAAGGTGATGGTGGAGAGTATTAAAAAAAATCTCAGTCCTACAGCTTTGGCAGCGTAAGATATGATGAACCTGGGCTTGTAGGGCGGCGCTGGCGGTGACTTTCAAGGGTTTTTTTGTTCCTTTTGTGCTATTCTCATAACTAGTCTCCGGCTAACGCGGCGCTATTATCCGGCGGCCCGCGGCTCCCGCGCACACTTGCCCCCGACATACTCGACAGGGTGACCACACTACTTTTATAAACCATTTAAAATAAAAAATATAATGAAATAAAACAATGTTTTTAATGTCGGCCATGTGAGGAGTCAGAGAAATCGACGCGCGTGCATGACACGATGTATGAATGTTGAGGAAGCGAGAGAAATATGTCAGGAGAGAAAAGTGTGGCAGTCCATTCTATCTGCCTACCCCTTCGGGGTAAGTTAGTTAGTTAGTTAATGTTTTTAAACTACTTCCACTTTGTCTTCATTTCGACAGTGACCGGTTTCGCCAGGCTTGCTGGCATCGACAGACTGGTGACACTCCTGATCTGTATGTATATAAAGGACTCGGTTTGCAATAGTGTCACCAGTCTGTCATAAATTTTCTTAAAAACATTTCAAAAAGATTTATTAACAATAAAATACAACTTCTTCTCTCCACTTCTGGATATGGGCCTGTTCCATTTTTCTTCACTCGTCTTTATAAGGATTTATTAATGAAAGCGAAAATGACCGTTCACAATGGAGTTCTGGTCCCAACCCTTATTATTATTATTATTATTATTTTGTTGAATCGCTCTTTACATCATGGCAGCATGAGCCAAATCGATGTAAATGGTTATTATAGCTTTCATATTGATTCTCGTGACATGTGATAGGTAGCTAATCTATCGCCATTTTATTGTCACGTGAATTCTTCACCAGACCATAGACAGTGTGACAATCACACTGCCCTCGCCGGGAATCGAACCCGGAACCTTCGGGGTGGCAGTCAATGCACGTACCTCTCGGCCATGAAGGTTGTGTATGGAAGTGAAGCATGGAACTGGCACAAGGATGAGAGCAGAATTCATGGGAACAGATGAGGTCCTGATGTCTTCTGATATCCTTGCGGCCAATAATTCCTCGTGAATAACAAATGTAAAATTAGTTATTTTCAAAACAAATTTTAATTTTTTTCGAACCGCAGACGTCATTCTTCTGTGTAAAAATTTCAACGCACAGAGATAACATAAAAATGTTGTACTAAGGACGGATAAATTATATTCAATTAAAAATTCATAATATCATTTGACAATGGTCGAACGGACAGTGACGTCGAAAGGAGGGTTGGTGCGGGTAACAAAGTGAATGGAGCTTTAAAAATAGTAATTGGAAACAAGAATCTATCTATGAAAGCGAAAACGGCCGTTTACAATGGAATTCTGGTCCCAACCCAAATGGATGGAAGTGAAGCATGGAACTGGCAGAAGAAGGATGAAATCAGAATAAATGCGGTAGAGATGAGGTCCCTTAGACATTCCCAACTAAATGCAAATTAATCATTTATTATTTCTATAAAAATTTTGTCTTTTCAAATGTAAAGTTTTATAAATTACGATTTCATATTTTTTATACTTCCATCATGTATTATTATTGTTTAATATTATTTATCGGTTATTACTGATAAAAAATAATTTTTAGTACTTGTTACATATAGCCCATGTTAATTTTTAAATTTAAATATTGTATCTAATTTTGTATGCGTTTTTTATATTGGTATAACTTTGTTTACTTTTTAAATTAAATTTACACCTGAAGATAAAGGTATCCTCCGAAACATGTCGTGTTTTTTAATATTCTGTAGATTAAATAAAGTTATTTTCAATTTTCTATGTATATAACTATGGAATTCCAGTGTTAATGCCTTAGCGTTCAATTACAACTATTGAATGAAAACCTTGGTTTATGTAAAAATTGACTTGTCTATACTTTTTTTGTCGAAGCGTGGTTCCTTTATATTCCTCAAGAATTACCTGCTTGGAATAGCCCTCCGGCGGTCGTTGTACGGAGGAGAGGGCTTGTAATCTTTTTTAAACCCTTTTTGATTGTATAATTACAAAATCTCCCGACTTAAAATGGATCAAAGAGTAGAACGATTTACAAGGTGTTCCGAAACTATTGTACTTACACGAAAAAAATACATTTTATTTCTTTGAAATAAAATTATAAACCCCCTCGAAGTTATATTATATTTTATGTTGTTTCGCAATACTGTTGATTATTCAAATGTAATCGACGACCCTCGTGACTGAGTGAGAAGAGAAATAAATCAAATATTGAATGTCGGCCATGTGAGGAGTCAGAGAAATCGACGCACGTGCATGACACAATGTATGAATGTTGAGGAAGCGAGAGAAATATGTCAGGAAAGAAAAGTGTGGCAGTCCATTCTTTCTGCCTACCCCTTGGATAACGGTTAGTTAGTTAGTTAGTTAGAAACATTATTATTATTAGTTCATTGTTTTGGCTAAAATACTATGATACAATTTTTTTTTCGCGACAATTATTTTTGACATATATGTTGACATCATCAGGTGTTACGCGACAGCTGTTTTTGACATAAGTTGACATCATGAGGTGTTAAAATATTTTTTCATCTGTTTAAATAAAAATTGTGATACCATAAAAACAGCGTTTTATAATTTAACAGTTAATTATTATTATTTTGAATCGCTCTTTACATCATTATAGCGCGAGCCAAATCGGTGCAAAGGATACAGCAATTATATTGATTCTCGTGACGTGTGATAGAAAGCTCATCTATTGCTATTTTATTGTCAAGTGAATTCTATAATACACCAGACTCAAAGACAATGTGACAATCACACTGCCATCGCCGGGAATCGAACAAGGGACCTACGGGACGACAGTCAAAGCACTGACCACTCGGCCACGAAGGTCGTGAATGTATGTTTATATAATGATGTTTAAGTGTAGAGTATTCTCGTGAAAAACGGCAAGTTGGTTCTGCATTTTTTCCTGCAACTTCTTTGAAACACCTTGTTCTCATCGCATCTAAATTATACACGCACACAAGCGAAACGGGTATTTGAAAATTTATGCATTCAACGATTTATTTCTGTGTGGGTGAAAATTACAGTTATTGATTGGTGTGCAAAAATTAAATAAGTTTCTGAATTATAGTCCAATTGGCCAGTAGCTTTGGAAATTAAAATATCGATTGCATTTTTCCTATGATTAGATTCAAGGGAAATTAGCAAGGTCACTACGTGAACAAGTATAATTATTTTAATGATACGGCGAGTATAAACACGAATCGGGAGTTTTTGGTGGAATAGGATATAATAGGATTAACGGATTAATATCGATTATAAATACAAAATGCGAAACAGAGTTTTTAAATAGGAACACATTTAAATTTAAAATAAAAATACTAGAATATACGTTCGTATATAGATCATAGATTGCCAACCTTTTCAAGACCACTGTGCACCGCCACCTTTAAAAGAAAAAATAAAATACAACGCCCCCTATCCCATGAAAATAAGGTACTTGTATACCAAATATTAGAATAATCAAATGATTTTACTGAAATCTCTTGATGGAAGTTCATTTTAAATAATAATTAAATAAAACGATGTTTTTTAACTACTTCCACTTTTGTCTTTATTTAGACGGCTGTCTAAATAAAGACAAAAGTGGAAGTAGTTAAAAAACATCGTTTTATTTAATTATTATTCAAATATTAGAATATTGTTACATAAATATTACCTTTTTTTTATTCCTTTTCTCTCTCGGAACATGCCTGATTGCGTCTTTGCTTAAAAACTTGAATCGATTTATACCGTCAATACTAAACAAAATTAGGTGTACGAATACTTAATGTATTTTTTCTATTATTTATATAACTTAAAAAAAATAATAAAAAATATGAATGTACATAAAAAAATAATATCACGATAGAAATGATACAAATTATTATATTATTCTAATTAGATTCGTCTATAACAAAAGAAAACGAAGATCGCAAGGAAATCGAAAGAAGAATCACAATTGGTAACAAAACATTCTTCTCTCTACTACCAGCGCTCAAATCAAGAAACGTACACTGGAAAACCAAAATCACCCTGTATAAAACAATCATCCGAACAGTAGTGATCTATGGGTGTGAGGCGTGGACAATGACAGCGAAATCTGCAGAGCGACTGGATACTTTTGAGAGAAGGGTGCTGCGCAGAATTCTGGGGCCTGTGAATGACGGTGAAGACTGGAGAGTGCGGCATAATGACGAGCTGTACAATATTTACAAAGCTCCCAGTCTCTCCACACAGGTCAGACTGAATAGACTGAGATGGGCCGGTCACGTGCAGAGGATGCCGTCATCGCGAACCCCAAAAAGATTGCTGGAGTGGCACCCAGGTGGTAGAAGACCAATTGGACGACCAAGGCTGCGATGGGAGGATGAAGTTGGGAGAGATGGAACAAGATTGTTAAGAGTGTCAGATTGGAGGGTCGAAACGGAGGACAGGAGGAGTTGGAGGCGAAGAATACTGGAGGCTAAGGCTCGATATGGGCTGTAGGGCCATCGAAGAAGAAGAAGAAGAATTAGATTAATAATTAATTTTGTTGAAAAAGGCTTTGTGCTGCAAATACAACAAAACCCACGAGCTAAGCTCTATTTTCATAGTTTTAAATTAAAATTATAAACTTTCTTCGATATCACTGAAATAAAATGGACGTAATTACATTTTTAATATCATTACAAAAAAATCTCGTTTCTCCATACAAGATTGCATTAAATGGTATACTAATAGTCGTAATTATATAAAATTGCTTTCAGCGTTAAATAATTATGGAGTTACAGCACTAAGGTTATATAAACAGTCGAGTAATACTGTCATTCAACTGGCGGTGGTCATTGATCAAACCGGACTACATCCAGTTGAATGATGGGGACGCAGGTTTCTTGTATTCAACAAAAATATTAAGTAAAATTATAATATTAGAAATAAATTAGTTATATTTAATAAACGTGAAGAGTTATATAGTAATAATGTCAAATTCAATCTAAGAAAAAAGATATCGAATAATATTTATATTTATCACAGACGAAATAATTAATATACATTTAGAATTATATGCTATAAAAAAAACTTATGTGTAAAAATTGATTTGCCAGTTTCGGCTGGTCGCTTCCATTTTTTAAATATTTTTTTTGGAAAAACAAGATTATAATAATATCATTTATTGTACTGCCCTGATGAAGTTATTACACTGCCCTGACGAAGCTTGGGTCCAAGCAAAACTAGTTGGCATCAATTATAATAAGAATACAGTGGTAAAATATAAAGAATTATATTATTTTATACCTATAAGTTTAAAATGTCTAACCACAATGTGAGTGTTAAATATGAAATTTTATATTGTTTTTTTGTCTTCGGATAACGATCAGATAAAATTACGTTCGAGAAATTATACATTTTTTATTAGAATATTATTGTATTTTATTTACATTGCTTAAAAAGTATTGGTTCATGTTAGCAAGCCATTTTACACTTAAAATTTAATGAATTATTATCACGTTTTCTACAAGTTCTTTTTATTTTTATGGAAATGTATTTGTCATTCCCATAAAATGTGATAAAACTTTTAGAAAACAGACGTGATCATTCATTATAGAATATGGCATTTTACACCATTGTTAAAGGTACAATAAATATAGGAGTATCATATATTGTTTCCTGTTTCTTTATTTAAGTAAATTAATGTGGAAAATAAACAGTGATGTTTTTAAATTTTAAAGTTATTACAATGGAATTCTAACGCCTTAACCTTCAATAACGTACAAACTTTTCATTAATTTTCTTAATAAATAGATATATTTTGATTATAAAAAGGTTCTTAAAACCCCCTTCCTAAAATGGTTTACTCCATTTAGAAGGTAAGGAAACTCTATACGTGTAATCATACATGTGCTTACCAGTTTCAACCCAGACGAAACACATTATTTTTAATTTCTTCTATGTTCACCATACTTTGTGTTGTAGATGTTTTATTTGTCTTTTTCTTTTTTACATACTTTGTATATATAATACAACACTAACATTTAAAAAAAATTAAAATTATATATCAGACATGTTTCGGACAACCAGTCCTTCCTCAGTGATATTATAAAGATACATATTTAAAATATTATAATTTTTTTAAAGGATTAATTGTATCTCAAAAGATACGAAGATGTTAATTGTTTTCTGGGAACAGAATATGGTGGTCGAGGCGCTTACAGGACTTATGACCTGTCATTGGTTGGGTTAAGTGCACGCTTTATGTAATACAACATTCCCCATTCCACCCTTTTTACGACCACCACGTCTGACAAATTTTTGGAAGTTGTATATATGCTACTATGTAACACCATACTTAACATGTTATATTTTTGCAATACCCGCAATACCCGCAATGGTTAAAATCCAGTATTTGTCTACAAGTATTTGTATACATTCAAAATGTTGTAAAAACTATATTTTTATGTCATTATTGCTCTATGAAAGCTCCGCAATTTTAAGTATTTTTCAATCAATGCGAAGCTCTTTTTGGTTTGTAATTTGATTTAGATTTACTAAGTAAATTATGACGTTTTCTTAAGTAATTGTATTTTGTTCTAGACTCATCAAAATAAAAGTTCTCATCCGTAGCGCTACACCTGTCATCCATATAAGGGAGATACCTTCACTTTCATTATAGGGGGACCCGTCCAGTCACTAGACACCGTGCACTGACCGCACCAGTGGTTGTCAAACTATTTACTGCCATAACGTCAGTAATGTTTGAGCTTCCATAAGCGAAATTCTGTGCACCATTTTGGAATTATCTAAAAACTATTTTTTAGATAAATTTTATGATATTTTTGTCCCTGTTAGGGTATTGTGAAATATTCTTTGTGATAAATAAATATTATTAAAATTTGTATTTAAAAAACTAAAATAACACATTTATTTATATAATATAACTAACTAACTAACCATCACGCCGTCTCCCCGAAAGGGTTGGCAGAAAGAATGGACTGTCACACTTTTACTGATGCGGCACCCCATCCTTCTCTTTTCGCCCCGCGGGAGACGCGGTGTGATGGGTTGCGAACCTCATCGCCACCAATAGGCATCTCCCGCGCACACTTCGATCGTCCAACACCCCCAAAATAAATCTAAAACAAATAATATAAAATACAATGATATAAAATAAAATAACAAAATAAAAATAATTTAACACAAAATGTTCTTTTTAGATGGTGCACATATTGTCTATTTAATTTATGTTCCACGAATCCACCATTTTTTTAATTTATCACATAATGTAATAACACATAATGTTTTTTTCGATGTTGCACATGTTGACATGGACGATCCGGACTTTTGTGTTTGTTTAATTTATGTTACACGTATCCACCATTTTTTAAATTAGCTGTAAGTAGGCACTTAACCAGCAAGAACTTAAAAATAATATTGAAGAAATTATTCAAATTGTCATTGGAACAAATGAAAAATTATATAATATATGGTTGTTAAATCTGTATATGGACAAGTGTATGAATACTAGACAAAGTAATCAACTTGATTCACTGTACAATCGTAATCAGTAACAAGTTTTAAATTTAAATGTAAATATTTTTTTCAACGCGCTAACAAAATCACAATAAAAGCGCCAAATTGTTTTCCTTTTGTATTCTACACTACTATCATACAACGATAATCAGAACTCAAATAATCTAAAAACGTTTTCGGCATGCGCATCGTGTGCATTTCGAATTACTTTCGGTGAGAATCTAGCTATTTTTCTCTCGCTTTCGCGTATTAAAAATATTCTCGTTCTCTAGATTGGTGGCATCTGGGTTTTCGACTGTTTGAATTATGAAGAAAAAAATATGACATGTCTCTGTAAAGCTCTCGCGCCCATTGGCGGTACTTCCATAAAAGCCTAGAAGCCCGGCTTGCGTAAGAAATTTTGAATCAAAACCTCTTCTGGCTTACAGAGGTTCAGCTCTTGTGACTATTCCTCTTACTTCTGATGGGAACATTGCTGGAAGGTGATTTGGTGGGCTGTTGGTTTATGAGGGGGCACGATTAACTAGATTTGGGGGGTTTTGATTCAAAATTTCTTACGCAAGCTGGGCTTCTGGGCTTCTATAGGAGTACCGCCACTGCTCGCGCCCCACTTTGCGAATCTCTGGTCTACAACCGACCACACCGCGACCGGTAGCCCCGCCTGAACTCGGAACTCGCTTTACGAGTGTGCCAATTATCGATCTGTTAAGCAAATAAACTTCGCATTGAACGCCGAAGGAAGAATCAATACTTCACGCTTCATCAGTCGCGTCCTTAGCTGTGGGTGTTAATTTCTCGAGTGCGAGTGGACTTGTTCAACAAACGTGAGAAATCTCTGACGACCTTGAGCAATATCGAATTGTGAGAACTCTTATTAAAACATGTTAAATAAATCAATCTTAATATAATAATAATAAATTGGATAATTTATAAAGCGCCATTTTTATAAATTGCTCATCTCAAGGGCGCTGAAGAAGTTGCTCCGTTTTATCAACTAGATAATAATAATAATGATAAAAAAAAATATATAAACATATTTAATATGAGGGCTGCACCCGACAAAATCGATCAGCCCTTCCTGTCAGGAAATGATAATTTGAAAAGGTGCGTTTTGAGTCTCGATCTAAACTCTGATTGATTCTCAATGCACTTAAGGTCTGCTGGAAGACTGTTCCAGGCTAAAGGGCCGGCTACCGCGAAGGCTCGGTCGCCAAAGTTTGTGCATGGACAGCGTTTTGGCACAGTCAATCTACCGATCGCAGAAGACTTAGCTGATCGCAATGTAGACTGTCTAGCATTCAGGTTCTCGTTGATGCAGAGTTCAGATATATAAGCTGGTGCCATTCCATGCAACGCCTTATATATCGTCCAGCAGAGCTTGTATTGTATCCTTTCTGGACATTTGAGCCAGTGGAGCTCCTTAAGATGCTGTGTTATGTGACAACTCTTTGGCACACCCCTAATCAGTCTTGTTGCTGCATTGAATGCAGACTGGGGTTTATTTATTTGCTGTTTGGGGATGTTGGCGTAGACACCATTGCAGTAATCTAGTCGGGATCTTAGTAGATTGCATACAAAAACTGTTTATTAAACTCACATACATGTTATTGTTGTTAGTTAAAATTTCTTCTTCTTCACTTCATGGCAGTGCACAATGGTGTTCTTCTACCGACCCTTATTTATGGAAGCGAAGCATGGAACTGGCAAAAGAAGGATGAAAGTAGAATAAATGCAGTAGAAATGAGATCTCTTAGACGAATGTGTGGATACTCTGTGTATGATAGAGTGTCGAATGAAAATATAAGTAGTGAATGCGGTGCGAATGATGGTGTCATGAACAAAATAATGAATGGATCATTAAGATGGTTTGGACACATGGAAAGAATGGTAAAAACAATTATATGTTAATGATGTAAATGGAACCAGAAATAGAAGAAGACCGAGGAAAACGTGGCACGATCAAATAAATCAAATATTGAATGTCGGCCATGTGAGGAGTCAGAGAAATCGTCGCGCGTGCATGACACGATGTATGAATGTTGAGGAAGCGAGAGAAATATGTCAGGAAAGAAAAGTGTGGTACTCCATTATTTCTGCCTACCCCTTCGGGAGACGGCGTGATGGTTAGTTAGTTAGTTAAAATTTCATGGTAGAAGTTCATTGTAAATAATGAAAAAAAAAAACTTTATACAAAATATTTAGTTGAGTTTCACTTAGTTTTGCGGTTTCGACCGTTTTCTGCTGCTAACATATTTTTTAATACGAATGTGTCTGTTTCTAGAAGTTTTATTATGTTTTATGGGAATTAAAAACTTTCCTCTGATGAGGCATTATCTACATACTCGTATATATAAAATAAGTGCAGGGAGATCGCAACTATAAGAGAAGTGCAGGGCGACCGCAACTACGGTGGAAGGAGGATCTGAACAGACACGTCGGAATAACCTGGATGCATCAGCACAGGACAGAGTGACATGGAAGCGAATGGAGGAGGCCTTTGTCCAAGAGTGGACGGGTATAGGCTGAGGAAGAAGAAGAAGAAGAAGGCATTATCAAATGAGCCCTGCTAATACATTTAATAATGGCTTAGACAGGCAAAACATGTCATTCACATAAAAGATAATAAAACTTCTAGAAATCAAACGTTTTCATTCGAATTTATAAGTAGAAAAATTACTGTAATAAAATGAAACAGATTTGTATATACAGTACATTTTTTTGGTAAAACCAAAAAAAAATGTTTGTCAATAATGATTCCTAAATAAAATAATACGTATTTTTAATATTAAACAAAGATAGTAGATACATCGTTTCCTTATTAAAATTTGAACCTTACATTAAATCTAGAAAAGATTTATGATATATAATATAACTAACTAACTAACCATCACGCTGTCTCTCTGAAGGGGTAGGCAGAAATAATGGACTGCCACACTTTTCTTTCCTGACATATTTCTCTCGCTTCCTCAACATTCAGACATCGTGTCATGCACGCGCGTCGATTTCTCTGACTCCTCACATGGCCGACATTCAATAATATATAATAAAGTAAAATCAATGGAACAGATTGTACAATAAATCAAAGTCTAAAGGATGCTAGTTTATTGAAGCTTTTTAAACCAATAATCCCCTGGGAACTCCGTAAGCTAAGGGCTTCCCATATCCTGCGACAGACGGCGAACGCAAAGGAAATCCTTGACGATCCTGATTAAGATTCAGTGATCCGAAAGCATATGTAGACAGGATGTGCGAACTCAGATACGTATTTGCAATCTGTGATCCTTTGATATAAACGGATATTCGATATACATAACATACATGATTACATTTATATAATTTTAAAATTAAAGCATCGTTAGTAAACTAACATTATTGATTAATGATAGTGTTAATTTGCCACAACACGGTACTCTGGTTCCACCTAATATGTATGAAAGCGAAGCATGGAACTGGCAGGAATATAAATGTGGTAGAGATGAGATCCCTTATGGCGGTAAAACGATGTACGCCAAAATTTAAAATGCTGATTTTAGAAAGTAATGTAGAGTGGATGAAAGTATTATGAACAATTTCTTCTATATTCGTCTTTACTTTTTGTTGTAGATTCACATTTGAATAACTTCAGTGATCTTCGTGGCAGAGTAATGAGAGCTCTGACTAAGTATGACTTAGTAAAAATTTATATAATTTTAAAATAAAAAACTCCATCGTCAGAAAAATAACATTTTTGGGTGATTATAGTGTTAATTTGCCATAACACCGTGCTCTGGTTCCATCCATAATGTATGGAAGCGAAGCATGAAACTGGCAGGAAAATAAATGTGGTAGAGATGAGATCCCTTCTACGTATTGGTGGTAAAACGATGTATGGCAGAATTTGAAATGCTGATTTCAGAAAGTAATGCTGAGTTGATGAAAGTATTATGAACAATTTCTTCTATATTCGCCTTTACTTTTTGTTGTGGATTCACATTTGAATAACTTCGGTGACCTTCGTGGCAGAGTGGTAAGAGCTCTGACTAATCAAATCAAATCAAATCAAATCAGTTTATTAACTCAATAGACATTACAAACAGGAAAATATTTAGGGCATCTATTAAGTACAGGTAAGATATTATTATAATACAACAAAGTACCAGGAACGCATTAGAGATGGTTCGACATTAGGAAGACAAGATACTTTCTAAAGTCAATAGTATTTGCCCCCTGAACGTACTTTCACTAACATGAAAGATGTCATAGTAAGATGTCATAATCATATTATTAATTTTAAGGGTCGGCCATGTTAGAAATGGGCTTGCGCAAATGACTCGCTTTATGCATGTGCAGGGAACTAAACATATGTGTGAGAATATGTTTTATATATGATTTTTTAGATTACTGGAGAGTTCTGTAATTATTTGTATATTTACTTGATCTAATATTTTTATTCAATTCAAAAGTTCCATATACCTATGTTGAATAATTTTTTTCTTCCTTATAAAAATATACTATTTATTTTGTACTTGTATATTCGTCGATGATTATATACAAAATTCACAAACGTGCAAACACTTAACGAGAATTAATAATTGTGAACTTAACGAGATGGTAAGTGCCTTGCGCGTACTCAGCAATCAGCATTTTAAGTTGATCAAACTTTGAATTTGAATTTTGAATTCTACAAAAAAATTTGAACTAATCAGCACTTTTAATCAACTATGTCATATACATTATTATGACACGGTAATCCATTTCCGCATGACATTTTAAGCAAAATAAATACTTGTATAATACTGCATTATGCTGTTTAAGCTTTTGAATAAAATTTAAGTTGACAGGCTACAAAATTTAAAGTCTATAATGTTTTAAAAAAAAGAACCATTAACGTCGTATACCGTTGCACACAGTGACACACAAGAGGATCAGGAGAGAATACAATAATTAATGTTTATTTTATTCATACGCGCACACTGAGCAAGTTAAACTAACTTATTGGCTATTTTGCATGCCATAATCCGATCATTAATATTGGGAAATGGAGGATCTTATTGATAAACAAACAAAATGGATGCTATAAATTCTCTTGTGCGCAGAAATAATATATAAAAAGTAAGTGCGATGCATAAAATAAACGGCGGAAGACATTTAAATGATACTACGTATAGCCAAAACGTTTTTGTTATTTATTCTTCGTAGAGTCTATGAGAATTCCATCATTTTTGTTGCACAGTGGCAACAGCTATGACTTCTTCTTTCCGTGTCCTGTCAGGTCTCCCCAACGTTGACTATCACCCTTGAGTAGGCCTCCCCGTCCTGGGCAGCTCGGAACATTTCCCCAACGGTCCTCAGCCCCGTCCACTCTCGAATGTTCCTCAGCCAGGAAACCCTCCTTCTCCCAACACCTCGTCGACTCTCAATCTTGCCCTTCAAGATCAGATGTAATAGTGCGTACTTTTCGCCTATGACTGCCACATCGAATTAGGCATTACCCATCACACATGTGTAGGGTGTTTTTTTTAGAGGTTAGGTTTTTAAATTCGCTACATTGTTTCTACAGAATGTAAATTTGACAGTTGACAGATGATTTGTAATCAATACGTTTTGCCATTTTATCCAGTTGCTCAATAAAGGTGTAGAAAATTGAACTTCACGATTGCGCTTCACTCGAGTTAGCCGTGGCGCGCATATGCCCGAAATCATATTTAAACAATAATGGCATAAAATTATCTATTAAAAAAGCCAAAATCATAGACATTAACATTATTTTAATGTGTAATTTTTATTTATTTTGAATTTGTATACCTCTAAAAAACACCTTTTATGTAACAATATGCATAAGGGCGTTTTTTTAGAGGAATACAAATTCAAAAAAAAACACGTTTAAATAATGTAAATGTCTATGATATTAGATTTATTTAATAAATAATTTTATGCCATTATTGTTTAAATATGATTTCAGGCATGTGAGCGCGACGGCTAGCTCGAATGAAGCGCAATCGTGAAGTCTAATTTTCGACAACTTTATCGAGTAATTGGGTAAAATGGCAAAACGTACTGACTACAAATCTACTGTCAAATTGACAGTCTGTAGAAACAATGTTGCCAGTTTAAAAACCAAACCTTAAAAAAAACATCCTATATGAACTACACTGAAGATGGAGACTGCGACGATCTCCTAAACGTCGGATGAGAAAGACAAGTTACGCGGATATTCCCGAGATCTCAAAAAACATATTAAGTGTTACCAATAGTAAAAATCTTTACAATATATAGTTTACCTTCTTCTTCTCCTTCCTCCTAGTTTAGATCGTATAACCTGTGTTTGTGATGGTGATTTGTCCCGAGAAGATGATGTGCAGCCATCTCTCCATCTTTTTGGCGGCCTTCCTGGTAATCTCTTGCTACTTGGGTTTTCATCTGTAACAATTTTTGCAATTCTTGTATTCTCCATCCAGTATCTCCAGAAACGCTTTCTGCTTCTTCCCCATCTTACTATGACCTCAACACCACATACAGACCTTATCGTTTCATTGCTGATCCGATCTCTAAGGGTTTTGCCTGCGATGGAGCGTAGGGTTCGCATTTTTGAAGAAACAGTAGAATGAAGCAGAAGCAGAAATGAACGTTTACCAACGGTAAAAATCTTTACAATTATTCGATACAGTTAAGTTTATATTAATCACCCTACGTATTTGAACGTACGTGATACGTTCACTTTGATTGTACCATTCTGCGCTATCCCGTATCACGTATGCGTTTGAGAAAAAGTAATGTACCTAAAATGTACAAACTGTTAGGGATACGCGTGTGTGCCAACAACACGTGAGTACAAGTCTTTACAAGTATGATAGTTTTACAGGGGGCAGGCGAAGTGGGCGGCCGAGTATTTGACATTTCGTAATTTAAAAAAAATAAAAGTAATATCTAATTTAATTTCATTTAAAAAACCTGCTTTTTCTTACACGTTTCTCGGAAAATAACCTGAAGGTAGGGCGGTTAAAATGCAAATTTTCCAGTATATTAATACAAAATTAGATATAAAATAAAGTAAAAAAATATGTTTTGTGAAAAGTTATGTTCCATTCCTTGTTATCCTGTTTGTAGAGTTTCAAGCAGAGCGTATTCTTGTGTGTCTACAATATATTCGTAATACAATTAAAACCAGGATATCAACGAGTGGTAGTATTCAAACCTGTGGCATCTAATGCTACAAGATTTTATTGTACCCGGAAACCGTATTCATTATTTTTCGATATCCTGTTTATAGATTATTAATAGTTTCACCAGGCTCGCTCACACCAGTATTCCGATGCCAGAGATCCTTGCTAAAACGATTACTGTCAATATAAAGACACAAGTGGAAATTGTTCCTAAAAATATCGTTTTATTATAATCAATACCCAAGTAAATAATGAAAAAATATTTTTTTTTCAAGAACTTCTACCAAGAAATTTCAATTAACAACATCAATAATACCCAAGTAGTTGTATAAAGTAAATAGTTTAGATAATATTATGATTTAATTACCTGTGAATATTCATATCCAGGAAGGCTGGGAACAATGATATCAAACGCTAAGCCTTGCTTATTCCCTGCAGCTAATAACAGAGGTATCATTTTGTGAAACTCTACAAAACTTCCTGGGCAGCCATGCAGGAGCAATAAAAGAAAAACTCTTCCATTGTTGATAGCCTTTTGCTTTATGTGGATGAAGTGGATATCCGCTTTATCTATGGATGTTGAGATACGATTCTACGAGTCTTTAAAATCGTATTTATTTTTCCAAAAATCTATAAATTCTTTCAGGTAGATTCCATTAAAACCATAAGTGAATTTAGTGTCTTCTAGTGGTTCCGTAAACCTGCCGTATACAAATGTGAAAAGCAATGGGAAACTACCATATTAAAGGCCCAAGTGGCATCATAAAAACCAGTAAAAATGTTAAACTTTGCTGTGTAATTCTTTGGATTGAATCTTGCGAAGAAAAAAACCTATTAAAACTAACTAATTAACCATCATGCCGTCTCCCCGAAGGGGTAGGCAGGAATAAAGGACTGGCACAGTTTTCTTTCCTGGCATACTTCTCTTGCTTCCTCAACATTCATACATTATGTCATGCACGCACGTCGATTTATCCGACTATCCGATATACCAATCCAATATTTATAGAAGAAATATAAGAAGTTTGATTAGTCCATTGTTTTGACCGAAAAACTATGATACTTTAACATTATACACTGTTCAATTAAAAAAACTTTGTTTAATGTATCACAATTGTATTTTAATTTTTCGCGACAGCTGTTTCGTCAACCTATGTTGATATCATCAGGTGTTACAATTCACTATCGCGAAAAATAAAATTACAGTGTGATACATAAAACAAAGTTTTTTTAAGGATTAATTGTATCTCAATAGAGACGAAGATGTAAATTATTTGGAAACGGAATATGGTAGTCGAGGCGTTTACAGGACTGATGACCTGTCATTGGTTGGGTTAAGCGATCACTTTATGTTTAACAACATTCACCATTCCGCCCTTCGTACGTTAACAACAATCACCATTCCGCCCTTGTTACGTTAACAACATTCAACATTCCGCCCTTCTTACGTAATGGGTAAAAATCCAGTATTTGTCTATAAGTATTTGTACACAAAAAAACAAATTCTATTATATAAAAAAGTTTTTTTTTAAATTTAACAGTGCATTAAAATTTAAAACTACTCGTATAAGAAGTTTGGCGCAAGAAAACATTATCAAGAGAGTTGACCTATGTAACATCAAGAAAAAATAGTAGCCATTTCTTGGAATTCAAATTGGGTTAAGTTTTTATTACACTCAGTAATTTGACTCGTTTCACTAAAACACAACATTAAATCTACACTTTGGCAGGTACGAGGAAAATATTCTTCTGAGAAGACAGGCGGAACATCATCCCGGTCATCAATCGAATCGGTAATCTCATACATTGCCGCTGTGCCATTTAATACAAATTATAAATATTACCTTTTGCAATCGCTCGAAAGATTAATGTTGTTCAATTATATAATATTATTACTGGGAAATTTTCTTTCCCCTTTTCAAGCTATCATTTTATAATTACTATAAAATAAAATAAACAATATTAATATAATAATAAAAAATGCTAAAATGGCAGTGCACCGACCCTTTTGTATGGAAGCGAAGCATGGAACTGCAGAAAGAAGGATGAAAGAATGTTATTTTACAACGTTTTAAAAGTGTTTAATTCTAATTTGAAATTTGTCAAACTACCAAGAAATAGCTTCTTTCCAAAAAACAAATTATATAAATTGTGACAAATTTGTTTCGCCTTGCGAGGGCATTCTCAAACTTGAGTTTGAGTATTTTTTTAAGTAAATAATAATTAGAAGCATCAGAAAGCAGAATAAACGCAGGAGAAATGAGACTTAGAGAGTGTCGAATGAAAATATAAAAAGTGAATGAGGTGCGAGTGGTGGTGTTATGAATAAAATAATGCAAGGATCATTAAGATGGTTTGGACACATGGAAAGAATGAATGACGAAAAGAATGGTTAAAAATCATATGTTAACGATGTTAATGGGACTAGAAAAAGAGAAAGACCGAGGAAAACGTGGCACGATCAAATAAATAAAATATTGAATGTCGGCCACATGAGGAATTAGAGTTAATTAATACTGCATTTTTTATTTGCAGACATGTTTCGGCCACAAATTTAAAAAAATTGTTTTGTAAGGAGGACCGAAACATGTCTGCATTTAAAAAAATAATTGTTTTATAAATACAAAAAAAAACATAATACAAAGTGAAGGCGAAGGGTAGAAAAGACTGGTTGGCTTCAGTTCTAATTACCATCGTGGTTTAAATCCTTATTTTTTATTCATACATTTAAAATGTCTAAACACGCAAGTGCTTCACATGATTTATTTATTATTAACTAACTAACCATCACGCCGTCTCCCCGAAGGCGTAGGCAAAATAATGGACTGCCACACTTAATGCGGCACTTTATCTTTCGCTTTTCGCCCCCGCGGGAGAGTGTGATGGGTTGCGAACCTCATTGCCACCAATAGGCATTTCCCGAAAGACAATCGAATCTCAGAATAATAAACTGTACATATAAAATTTTGCAATTAAATGTCAGATAAAATGTTTTAAACCACCTTTATTAACAAGCGATTTTCATAGCCTATATAAGATTATATAGCTCGTAAATAGCTTTAAACTATAATAACTGGCTTAATATTTTTTTAAAACCAAGTGATAACTCGCATAAAGAACATAAAAACAGCTGTCAACTTAAGATTTCTTTATGAAGAAAAAAGAAACACAAAACTGTATTTTTTGTTTTTCACTTTTACTCCCACTCAAGTCTTTTGTATCGTTAACATCTACGCACGTTTTCGTAGCCCAGCCACAATATTTTCCCTCCGAAATGACGTCCAGTTTCCGGCACAGGTATTTCCTGCCTTTAATGTTTCCTTTCCCGCCGAATCGAATACAAGATGGCGGCCGAGACCACGTGACGCCTACACTGAGTAGGCCCCCACTTTGGATGGGGTATATCCAAACTAAGAGGGGTTAAATCCAATGCTTGGTTTTTATTAAACCATTTTAATTTTGAAAATATTTTTTAAACATTGTACACAACACACACTTTTTTTTCACAAAAATTCTATTTAAAAAAACTTCATGTTTCGGACACAGAAGCCCTTCATTTAAAATATAAAATATAAAATAAAATAAAAATCATGAATGTAGTCAGTTTTGACAGAAATTAAAATGATTTATTTCGAAACGTGTAAGCTTTTGTTATAACAAATATTTTTGAATAAATTTAAAATAATAATTCTTATTGAAGTTCTTATTGGGGTCTTATTGGGGTCCAATCATTGGACTTGACGTTAAATTCATTTGATTATTTATAACATTTTCTTAATTTTAAATTGATAAAATTTTGATATTATTTTAAAATTTATTTCTTTGGTTTATTTTAAAAAGAAACAATGTTCAATGATTCCGCAACACAAAGTTATGGCGAATATTGAAGAAGTATTTAATATTTGATGATGCAATTATATTTTTTTGTATAGTATACGAGTATATACGTATACAGCTTTGATTTTTCAACAAAGAATCAACATTTGACAATTTTAACTGCTTATGAAAAAGAAAAACAAGCATTGTCTCGTCAAACACTGTTTATTACTTAATTGATATCAAACATTATACACCTGATTTATTTTTTTCTAATATGTTATAATAATTTTGAACACCGAAGTATTAAAGGAGTAATATTCTGGTCAAAATTCTTTGGCATATAGAATGGAATAATACTCCTAGCGGCTTCTAACAATATGTTGGTCGACAGCCTTCACATTGTGTTAATAAGGTAGTTTGCTAAATGCCGAAAATCATTCTCCATAGATGGCGTTAGTGGGTCGGTTGTATAGGTTAATTCTTGAAAAAAAATTCACTAGTGCAACCAAATCTACATAGATGGCTGACTGAAACTGCCACGTGAAGATAAATATGGATTTTGAAGTATATATACATCTTCCAAAAATTTGTCATGCATGATCACAAATAACAAAGGTGGAATGGGGAATGTTGTAATTACATAAAGCGTGCGCTTAACCCAACCAATGACAGGTCATAAGTCCTGTAAACACCTTGATCATCCATGTTCAGTTTCCAGTTTACGTCTTCGTCTCTATTGAGATACAATTAAAAATTAAAGGAATGTTTAAATAAAAACTAATTATTTTTAAATGCCTTGAAAATAATATCGTCATTTAGAGGGGAGTTTTGAGAGTCATATAAATAAAAGTAGTTTTTTTAAATATATTAGATTATAAGTCTTTATTTAATGTGAATGAAAACGTTTCGTTTCTAAAAGTTTTTATTTATTTAAGCGATTGACATGTTTTACCTTGATAAGGTATTATCAAAATTGCTAAGGCATTATCAAGGCGAAACACGTCAATTCCATTTAGCAAAATGAAAAGTTCACAAAATAGATGATTTCATTGTTATCAATTATTTGATATTAAGATTAATGACATCGTTTAAGAAAAAAGGCGTAAGCACTGTGATATTTCATTCTCAAATCGGAAGGAGAATTAAAAAATTGTGTAATTGACTTTATTTATTAAATAATTTTAGAAAAGAAAAATATATATTTTAGAGCTTCCTTCCTTCATAACGGATACTTCAAGCAATATTTTCTATCGGTTTTATTCAGAATATGGCAGCGACTACAAAAATCAATCTGCATTAAAATAGCGAGTGGAAGAAAATTAAATATCCATTATTAAAAAAAAAAACAATTGCAATAACCAACATAATTTTTTAAAAACATTTATACATGCTGGGTGAAAAATAGTTAACTGATAAACTAACTCTTTTTGCATGCTACCTAAAAATGTGTTTAGGGGTGGCGATGCGTCATAGTTTATTTCTGTTGGAGTTATTTAGGAGGGGCGGGAGGGGTGCGGACAGGAGGGAGGGAGGGTAGTTAGCAAGGGGTGGCTTTAATAACATTTCAGTAGCGATTTTCCACGGGCAGGTGCGGCAAATCAATCTTGGAACCGGAGCGTAGATTCTTTTCACAAGAAATCGTTTAATTTTGTGTTTTCAGGAATATACACTCGATGGTGAATGCTATTAATCATACTGTACTTTTAAAGGTTAATGATAGTTTATTTCTTACCGAGTTTTTGTTTAATTTGACAAACTTACGTTTTCCCAAAGCCGTTACAACGTTTAACCAATATGAATGTTCGAACCATTTCATTGAAAAAGATCATTAATTTTATAAATATAAAGGAGTTGAATTTTTCGCATGTTAATAATAGAAATATAACTTTGAACAATCTCGAAATTTTAGAACTTTAAAAAGAAATTAAAAATTAAGTAAATATTATAAATAATCAAATAAATTTCACGTCAAGTCTTTGATTTGTTTCCTTTGTTGTAAGTTATAACCTGAATAATAATTAAATAAAACGATGTTTGTTTCGCCAGGCTCGCTGGCATCGACAGACCAATCTGTTAATAAACATCGTTTTATTTAATTATTATTTAAAATGAACTTCCATCAAGAGATTTCAGTAAAATCATTTGATAATCTGAATACCTGAACCTCAACAAGAACTTAAAATTATTATTTTAAATCTATTTTTCATTTTTATACACTTTGCATATACAAGACTTGTATTAAAAATAAAATTATATAGACATGTTTCGGACAAACAGACCTTCTTCAGTAAAGATACATATTTATAAAAATATTATAAAATTGTTGTTGTTTAAATGATCTGACAGATGTTATTACTTATTATTATTTTAAATTTATGCATAATGAGTGTTTGTTATATAATAACAACAACATAAACGTTCCAACATAAATCATTATAACATCTGCAAAAACTGACCATATTTTACAATATTATAAATATTTATAAAATATCACTGATTAAGGGCTAGTTAGTCCGAAACATGTTTGATATTTAATTTTTATTTTTTAATAAGTGTGAGTGTTGTATACAAAGTATATAAAAAAAGAAAAATAATAGTATATTCTCAACATTTTAAATAGTAACACTACGTATACGTAATTAAAGGAAACTATAGTAACATTTTCTTTTTAACTTAAACATAAAACGACAGCCTTTCTTATTCTAACTTCCCACTGATATTTTTTCTTACTGTTTATGATCTCGTTTAAGAGATAACGTTAAATGAACAAATTATGTTTTGTAATTATATAGAACGGTGCTATCAAAGTCATTAGCTTTCACAGGTCTATAATTAATCTTGCAGTTTATTTAACCATTAGATGAGTTTATAATATATGGTCCAAATGTGGATTGTAATCAGTGGCGTCTATGACAGATACCTAAAAAGATTTTATAAGTACACCTAATAAATTTTTTAAAACATCACGCTAATAAAATAGTAGTTAATGTATTTTGAAAAAAAAAACACTGTTATAATATGCATCACCCGGACGAATGTCCAGTGGGTTCTAAAAAACAAATATTGTAGTATTAAAAAAAATATACTAGTGTTTTAAACTATATTTAATTATGTCACATAGCAAATTAAGTGCTACGTACGAAAATAAATATATTTTCGAATGAACTATTGAAAAAAATGCTTTTCAATTTTAATAATTCGATTCATATGCACCCCTCTTTAATTAATAAAGGAACAATTTGAAATTAAATTAACCATTAAGCGTATAAAAAAAGGATACAGCTTTGGATTTTTTGATTGCAGTGAAACTGGTTGTTAAAATTACGAATAATAACAAATAAAAATAAAAAATATAGTGCTTTATACGAAGGTATAACTTGAAAAACTACATGTAGAAACATTTTTTCCCTACATTTTACTAAACCCATTCACTTCACCAAAAACTACTTGCTTATTTGCTGTTTTAAGTTTAAACCACTTGGAACCTTTATAATGTCCAGCCTTCAATTGACAGCAGATACTTGGTTAATAATAATGGTAAAATTTCATAAAATGTAATTCTGTTTCAAATCCTATACCACGTTTATTTTCATATCTGCCAAAACACACCACATTCATGGAAAATTTGATTAAATATTTACTTTATACATAATATATTTACAAAAACTAACAAAACACTGATAAAGGGCTTCTGTGTCCGAAACTTGTTTGTATTTAAAAAAAAATAATAAAGAAAGTGTTGTTTACTCAGTTATAAACAATTATTCAATGAATCTACTCACAAGTAATGACGAATATAGAAAATGGAAAGAAAGACTCAAGACAGAATAGTAAAGAAGGTAAGATATGTAAACGGCGTGAACGGAGCTAGAAACAGAGGGAGGCCGAGGAAAACGTGGCACGATTAAATTAATCAAATATTGAATGTCGGTCACGTGAGGAGTCGGAGAAATCGACGTGCGCATGACAAGATGTATGAATGTAGAGGAATCGGAGAGAAGTATGTCAGGACAGAACAGTGTGGCGTTCCATTTCTTCTGCCTACCCCTTCGGGGAGACGGCGTGATGGTTAGTTAGTTAGTTACGTTTATTTATACGAATTCTTGGAAATATATAATCAAATCTATATTGTGGAATACCTGCTAAATACAGCTTGTGACAAAATGCTTTTATTATGCTTTTTTTGATCGAATCCTGTCGTGTTTGTCCAACGTATTTAATATTGATGCCTTCGTCAAATGAAACCACATACTAGTCCAAAATACAACGAGGCGAGCCCAGGACAGTCTCGGGGCATTAATTATTAAATGTTTATTCCGACGTGACAATGACCAAAAGGATTTCAACAGTAAAGGATATCCTTTATGAATATTTAATGACGTGGTGTGAAGGAATGCGTGCTTGTATCCGAACATACAAAATGAACACCACACATTGATACCAAATCACTTTGTATGAAAACACATTCAAACATATTAATATATAATGTGACAATTTTATTATAGTTTATATAAATATTTAATACAGCATTTTGGATATTGAATAGACAAGTTATTAATGACGGCTCTTGGTCTTACGCTCCAGTTGATATTGAACTTTTTTTTTAAATGTTTGAATGTATACAAATCTCTTCTTCTTCTTCTTCGTCAGCCCTTATCGGTCCACTGCTGGACATAGGCCTCCTCCCTTCCCTTCCACTCGTCTCTATCTCCTGCCAGCTGTAGCCACAATACAAATACTTGTAGACAAATACTAAATTTTACCCATTGCGGGTTAATCATTTTTAAGGATTAATTGTATCTCAATAGAGACGAAGATGTAAATTGTTTTTTGGGAACAGAATATGATGGTCGAGGCGCTGACAGGACTTAGGACCTGTCATTGGTTGGGTTAAGCGATCGCTTTATATTAACAACACACCCCATTCCGCCCTTCTTACGACAATTTTATTGATATTTAATTTAACTAACTAGCTAACCATCACGCCGTCTTCCCGAGTAGGTTTGCAGAAAGAATGGACCGCCACACTGTTCTTTTCTTTCAGACTTCTCTTACTTCCTCAACATTCATACATTGTGTCACGCACAAACGTCGATTTCTCTGACTCCTCGCGAGACCGTATTCAATATTTGATTCATATTTATCAATATTGATATTTAATATTTTCATTAATTAACAAGAATTTTTAATTATCAACGTAAAAATGCTATTGAAATTATGTTTACAATCATTCCATTATATACACAATAATTTAAAATATAATAAAGCTATTTTAAACAAAAGTTTAACAATTTTAAATGTATCATGCTACTACAAATACAATAAACAGTTAATTGAATTTAAGCTAAGGCAAATATGGTCAAACAAAATGATTGAGAGTTAAATATAATAATAGTAGTAGAAATAAGAAAAAAATTAAGTTTCGATTTTAATATTCAACACATCATAATGCTATAAGGTTTAAAAATTCATAAGTTTATTTCCAGCATGCTCGGTTTCGCGAGCGTCGTTATAATTAAGAGATCGTAACTACATTTTATTATATATGTTGTTTCATATTTTTAAAGTTTGAATATATGTACGAATACGAAAAAACGATTAAAAATATTGTGAGTTGTTAAGTGATTAATAAGGTTAAACATTAATGGCCACCCCTGTTTTAAAAGCGATATAATTGAATCAATGTAATATGTCATTAATGGAGAATTACAAAATAACAAATAAATTTATCAATTTCATAACGATTCGTGTAGGTATGATTTATAAGAGTTATGACAAATACAAGAAAATTGTTTTGAAAACATTACCATGAACTAATTAATATACAAGTTTATTACCATGGCATTTAAAAATACCTACACTCTTTCCTAGTGTGCCACGTATTGTGGCTTAAAGCTCTGTGAGCAGTGGCGGCTAGTAATATTTTTTTAATTATTGTATTAATCTATTGATTTAATTTTGTTTCAGATATGAAGCGAAACACATGGCATAACATTTTTCCCACTGACCGAGGATCGGTAAGTCTATTTATTTATTCTATTTATTTTGATTTTAGTATTAATACTCCTTTTATGGTGCAATATTAATCATTTACCCACGTCACTGGATTCAATAAATTTATTAGGTTTTAATATAAATTTAATGTTGAAGAATATGTAATAAGTGCAAGAGAAGTACATACAACATATACACACGTGTTACCCGCGCGACAGTCGCACCGTTAATAAAGTGGCGCATTACTGGTGACTTGTCATCCATCACCGTGTGACACGTGTCAGTAAAGCACGTAATTTTAATTGTTATCGGTCTTGGAAGAAATAGTATTAGTATTTATTATACAATTTTCAAACTGAGAACTTATTATGCAGTCTCCAAAATAGCTCGTAATTATGAAGACGCAATCGGGTCATGTCTTGGCTAGGATCCATACCCCCTGAATCAGGAAGCAAGCATTCTAATCCATAGACTACTACTTAACTTTAAATAATATAATAAATAATTTCGTATGAAGCACTCGATTTGTTATGTGGCATTGGACTTGGATCTTCTGAATTACAGAGGTTCAGCTCATGTGGCTATTCCTCTTACGTCTGATGGGAACATTGTTGGAAGGTGATTTGGTGGGTTGTTAGTTTATTCGGGGGCATGATTTGTGTGGCCCGGAGTGTTCCTCTGAAGGACAATCGATTTTGGGCGCTTGTGGCGGCTGGAAGTGTTTGGGTCGTAATTTGAGAGGTCTTTTATTGTGGGGTTGAGATGTGAAGGGAGTCCTTTGTAAAAACGTTCGACAAGTTTCAGAATGAATTCATCTATCATCGGGATTCCCGATTCTAGGTGCAGTTGAGTAATCCTGGTCCATGAAGGCGCACCAAGCGATAAACGGATAGCCTTATTTTGCAGGATTTGGAGTTTTTGTATGTGACTCGAAGCTTCATAGCCCCAGATTAGGGCTGCATAAGTGAAGATCGGCCTTATAACCGTTTTGTATATCAGGACTTATGTGGCATTATGAAAACTAATTTT
Organism: Lepidostoma basale; assembly: GCA_022606425.2. NCBI lineage: Eukaryota > Metazoa > Arthropoda > Insecta > Trichoptera > Lepidostomatidae > Lepidostoma > Lepidostoma basale. Next base: position 198,833 of record JAHDVF020001036.1, read on the forward strand.
AAAACACTTTTCTACTTGTTTTTTAACCATTTTATTTGTGTTTTATCAAACCAACCGATTTCGCTCTCGCCGGAGCTTCAAAATTGTTAAATAATAAACCGTTTTGTAGAAACCCAGAAAAAAATCAGGCGGGAGCGAAACCGGTTGGTTTGATAAAACAAATATAAAGTGGCGAAAAAAACATTAAAAAGTGTTCAAATATTTTATTGTAAATGAATAAATGGTTATTTTATTTTTAGTATCAGGACTTTCTATTATATAGAAATTAGAACCACCTCTGATATAATATACAGGTACATAAATAACAACATTAAACGTACGTTAAATTACAAATATTTATAGAAAATCGAAACATTGTAATAACAGCGTATTAATAATCGACAAAAGAACTCACGGTCAAAAGTATAGTCCAAAATTTAAGTCGGTCTTGTGCCACGGAAAAAATACATAAAATTACTAAATAATGGGGCTGTTTCGGGAATCGGAGAATTTTGAATCGCTCTACGGACCTTGCTTACGGTATCGTTCCGGAATAATGGCCCGACGTAACATTAACGTACTACGTTAAGTGCCCGTAATACAGCGCGGCGTGGGTTTATATGAAAGTATTGCGTGCTAAGGGCTATGCTTGCTTTGGCCAAATTCTCCCCAATGGGTAATATAGCGAGTTTTTGCCGATAAAATGTATTAAAATAGTTTCCTTCAGAAGCAATTTTCAACTTGATGCAAAAAGGAAGAGATTTGGTTTTAATAAACGCCTATGTATTGTTTAATATGATACACAATATTAACATGGATTATGCTTTGTATTTCTGGGGTTTGTCTCATTTTAATAATCGATTACACGAATAGAAAATCGGTGTAAAATTTGTCTATTCCATCATTATAGTAATTGTTTAAAGTATTCGTAATTAATGCGAATGGAATCGTCTGGTTTCTAATAGTATTATTTGAAAATATTTATAAAACGATTTTACTAGTTTTTATACCAATTAAGTTATGTCAAAACCAATCGGTTTCCTTCCAACGGAGCTTTGCTTGTTTTGCAACCCCTATTGTAATTAATTTAGTTTATTTCGTATCCCTGGGGAAGCTCCGGCGGGAGCGAAACCAGTTGGCTTTGACAAAAAAAAACAACCAATGATAGGTCATAAGTCCTGTAAGCGCCTCGGCCACCATATTCTTTTCCCAGTAAACAATTTACATCTTCGTCTTTATTGAGATACAATTAATCCTTAAAAAAAAAATATTTATCCGCAATGGGTAAAATCCAGTATTTGTCTACAAGAATTTGTATACATTCAAAATGTTGTAATTAAAGTGTTTTAAAATTATTTGTCGTATTGCCACACTTCAAATGAAATGCTTCATACGAAAATATTATTTGATTTTTTGAAAATGATACGTTTTGCTTTACTGATGTATCATTTTCAAATGTAACTAGAATCAAACGCGTTACTGTTAATATACACGTACTAACAAAGTAAAATACGGTACTTAAGGTAGTATATTTGGCTTAATGGATTGTTAACGATAATTAATTGTTAAGAAAAAGTACAAATTATTTTCTGCTCTGCTGTTACGACTAATTTTTCTTTCTTATTACTCGGTATTTTGTTGGTAGGCTTCTGCCTCTTTAAGACCTAGGGTCTTTATGTCCCACTGCATATTATTCATCTATTATAGGTGGTTTTAGATTTTCTCTCTCGAGATCTCTCTCTCTCTCTTTTTTTCTTACTAGCCACACTTTTTCACTACATGTTCATGGCGTTTATTGATCACGTGGGTCTCTTCATTTCATTTATGGTAGCAACTTTGAAACTTTGTCTCACATATTTGTTACGCGCCTTGTCTTATAATGTGACATATCCCGAAAATCGCAGCATGCGTATTTCTGTAATATAGAGTTTCTGTTAATATATTAATTGAACTGCTAAGAATTTGTTGTATATTTTGAAACTACAAAATACATCAACAGAAATGATTAAAAAATTTGTGTATAATAAGCTATGATTTATATATCTGGGTTAAAAAATCAGTGCCGTTGGTGGGTGTGAGAAAGAAATAAAAAGCCAAATCGCCAAAGCTAAAAATGCTCACTCGATTAAGCAATCTGGAAAGATCGTTCAATATTTATTTATTTATTTATGCTGTTGAAACTTGTCAATGAAATCTCATGACTACGCCAGAATTGATACCTTTGAAATGTGGTGTTGGCGTCGTATGCTGAGGAAACCGTAGACTGCAAAAAGACGAACTACTCAATCCTTAATGAGTTCAAAATAACAGAAAGACTATCAATAGAATGAAGTCGGCAAGTATTGTGTTTCTTTGGTCACATTGCTAGGAGAGGGCTGGGTAACCTGGAAAAAAGTATTGTCACAGTTATTCCAGTCAAAATAAGTAGAGGCAGATCTCTTGCGCGGTGCTGTGACCAGATTAATGAGATGACCGGGGAAGTCCTCTACTTGGCTGCGGAGAACCGAAAGGATGCGTTTTGTTTTTACCACGAGCATCTCCGTGGATCACGACCCAGAGTAATGAGTAAACAACGAAAGAAGAAGGTAATAAAAACCGGAAAATACCGATCAACATGAAACGAAAAGTCTATGAAGCCTGCGTTCTGCCAGTTGCTACATATGGTCTTGAAACTGTAACATTGTCCAAGCAAAGTGCCGAGAAACTACGAGTGACCCAAAGAGCCATGGAAAGAACCATGTTAAGAATAAGCCTAAGCGAGTCAGAAACGATACGGTGAGAGAAAAAACAAAGGTCACTGACATCATCCACCGGGTGGCGACTCTAAAATGGCAATGGGCAGGTCACGTAGCCAGAAGCTCAGATGAAAAGTGGACAAGAACAGGGAAACTAAAGGAATCCGTGTTGATGGAAAATATTTTAACTCTCTACGTTTCGCCGATGACATCATACTTGTGAGCAACACTCCGGAGGAACTAGCTGAATTGCTTAAATAATAAAACGATGTATCCAAATCTGTGGGTTTGAATATGAACCTGGCAAAGACCAAGGTGATGGGCACAGAAAGGCTTGAAATCAATGTGGATGGCAACATAATTGGACTTGGAGACCGCGGACGGCAAAGAGAAGTGCTAGGCGACCGCAACTATAACGTGGAATAATGATCTGAACAGACACGTCGGAATAACCTGCACAAGACAGAGTGGCATGGAAGCGAATGGAGGAGGCTTTTGTCCAGGAATGGGCGGGAATATATAGGAGGAAGAAGAATAAGAAGAATAATATCTACACTTAAGACATATTTAAATACACGTTAAAAAAATGATTGTAATCTATTTTCCTGCGCATCGAAGATAATTTAATGTTCTCGAACGAACCACGCAGCCCTAGCAGTAATCAGACTAAAGAGAAATCTTTTCTTTGAATGTTAACGAGGCCGTTAGTTTAGTTCTCATTAATAATATGGGAAATTTATTAGGTGGTCGGTTCGGAGTTTACCGCGCTGTTCATGGGGTGGCGGACTAGAGGCTTCCAAACTTCTAATTATTTCCTGCAATAGTAATGAACTATCTTTAGTATTCACTTGAAGTACGTATTTACTAACATAGTTCAATTAATTAATAAGTAACTTAAAACCAAAATTTAATATGATGTTCGCCATAATTTGTGTTGTAGATTTTTTATATTTTTATATTTTTATATGCTTTGTATACAACGCTTACTTTTTAAACAAATTAAAATTAAATATCAAACATATTTCGGACTACTCAATCCTTCCGTAGTGATATTATATAGATATTAAACATATTATAAAATTAATACGAATGAAACGTCAGTTTTCTAGAAGTTTTATTATATTTTATGGGAATGATATGTTTCGCCTTTCTAAGGCATTATCAAATGTCATTATCATGGCATTATCAAAGGCGAAACATGACATTCCCATAAAATGTAATAAAACTTCTAGAAAACTGCCGTTTTCATTTATTATTTAATATGGAGTTTTACATCATTGTTCAAGAAACAATAAATATTATAAAATTGTTTACAAATATGGTCACATGGTCAGTTTTGGCAGATGTTATCTATATAATATATTTTTAATATCTTTTAATATTTTTAATATCTATATAATATCAGCCTGATTTCAGGAACAGACCAAGGGTCTATAAGGAGAAGAAGAAGAATAAGAATATAATATCACTGAGGAAGGACTGGGTTGTCCGAAACATGTCTGATATTTAATTTTAATTTCTTTAAAAGTGAGTGTTGTATACAAAGTATATAAAAAAGAAAAGTGTAATTTAATACCATTTTATTATTATATTTTTCTATAAGGGAAGTTTATTGTAAATTTTAGATAAACTTAAGGCGTAAACACTGTTGAATTCCATAATGACGATTTTTTTATGAATTAAAACAATGTATTTTCCACTTTTAAGTTTATTTTTCTCGACATGTTTCGAAGACTTACGTTCATCATTGGGAGAAAGATAAAATTTTATTGTATTGTTATTGAACGATATAAACTTATAATTATATCGTTTTCCCGATAATGAAGGTGCAAGACTTCGAAACATGTTGAGAAAATAAACTCTAAAGTGGAAAAAACACTTATTTTATTCATAAAAAAAAATAATGCAAATATTGAAAATTTATATTTTTTTAAGCGTATGTTTAGTTAAAAATCCACATCTTTAGGGAAGAATCCAGGAGGTGGCAGCAAGCTGGTCGAAGACACAAACATTAGTCGATTTTAACTAAATATGCATTAAAAAATACATGTAGATTTTTTATTTTTATTTTCATTATTCCAATAAATATACGTTAGGAGAAAATCATAAATTAAAATGTCAACGAATGTGTCTTCGTTACATCTAAGATTTAGCTATTTCCGTGATCATAATAATTGAGTTTGACTGTATTTAAAAAACCCTTTTTAGAGCTTTGTATTATGTTGATTATTTCATACTTTCATTGTGAAATATAACTAACTAACTAACTAACCATCACGCCGTCTCACCGAAGGGGTCGGCAGAAAGAATGGACTGCCACACTTTTTTTCCTGACATATTTCTCTCGCTTCCTCAACATTCATACATCGTGTCATGCACGTGCATGGCCGGCATTCAATATTTGATGTATTTGATCGTGCCACGTTTTCCTCGGTCTTCCTCTATTTCTGGTTCTATTTACATGGTTAACATATAATTTTTTTACTCTACTTTCTTCATTCATTCTTTCCATATGTCCAAATCATTGTAATGATCTTTTCATTATTTTGTTCATAACACCATCATTCGCACCGCATTCACTCCTTATATTTTAATTCGACACTCTGTCATACACAGGTCGATTTCATATCTACTGCATTTATTCTACAATCATCCTTCTTTTGCCAGTTCCATGCTTAGCTGTTTTCGAGTTTGACTGTATTTAAAAAATGTTTTTTCTGAGCCTTGTACATTGTTGAGTGTTTCATACTTTCATTGTGAAATGTAAACTTCTAAAATTAGAAATTGAAGTATTTATTGGGTGGTAGGGGTAACAAACGATTACACACACAAAACCTTTGATACCATAAACAATTATTAAAATTCATGACTCGGTAACGGTGTTTGAGAGCCGGCTGTCTGGCTTGTCTGCCGTGTTTACCCGCCGGGCGGGGGGAGGCGAGTGAGGGGCGAGAAGCCGTCGCCACGGCAACGGCGCCCAAACAAACCGACGCCACACGCGAGCGCCGGGAAGCGTTGACTCTACCGACTGTGTACATTATGCCGAGAAAGGGGTTTAATGATCAAATTAATCTACGGGAATGACTGACAACTTTTAAACGAGTGCCTGGCGGGGATTTTAAAAGAAAAACCTTTATATGCAGTGATAATACTACAACAATGCAACGGTTTACACTGTCAATATGACAAGAAAATGTTCAAACTCATGTTTACGATAGAATTGGTTCACTACCCACATTCATTGACATCAATAGAATGAATTCACCTCATTTGGTGTTTACTTTATAGCTAACCAACTAACCATCTCGCTTTATCCGGAGGGGTAGGCAGAGAGGATGGACTGTCACACTGTTCTATCCAGACATAATTCTCGCGCTTCTTCTACATTCACAATTCGTGACATGCCCGCGTCGATTGTTTCTATTTCGAACATGACCGCCTTTCAGTAGTTGATTAATTTGGTTATGCCATGTCTTTTTTAGCCTTCTTCAACTTCTTTTTGCATTCACACTACTTGTATATATTTTTTAACCATTCTTTCTCCATCCATTCGTTTTACATGTCCAAACCATCTTAATAACCCTTTCTTAAGATTTTATTTAGGACGCACTCATCCGCCTTAAAATCCTTTCTTACTTCATCATTAAATATTCTATCATGCTTTTTTTCGCACATTCTTCTTAGTGGTGTTAGGAATGTGTGAATGTAGAAGAAGCGCGAGGGTTATGTCAGGATAGAAGAGTGTGACAGTCCATCCTTTCTGCCTACCCCTCCGGGGAAACAGCGAAATGGTTAGTTATTTAGTTATAAAGTAAACCCCAAATAGGGTACCTTCATACTATTGATGTCAATGGACATGGGTAGTGAACCAATTCATTCAATTTTGTTGATAATTTTATACAAATAAATATTTTTTGTTTATAAATAAATCATCTTCTTCGTCGTGACTAGTTATGTAGACTTAACGAGAACGATATTTCTCATATTCTCTTGCTATTGTGGTGGAAGGTTTGGCCCACTTTGTGTCGTTTCCAGGGGTGCTGGGTGTTGTAACACTACACGTGAAGGCACCTCTCTTTCCACTTCAATAAATGAAACACCAAAAAAATTAACTTGAACACCGCGTTATTTTTTAATTTTATTTAAACATTTAAAAAAAATATTTCTAAGACATCCGTGAATTTTTATTAAAAATAATTGTAATATTTATATAATATTTATCATATATCACTGATGAAGGACTTGTGTGTCCGAAACATGTTTTGTTTTTAATTTTTATTTTTTTAATAAAGTGTGTGTTGTATAAAAAGTATATACTTAAATAAAGAAACATTTAACAATAATGTTCAAGAAACGATAAATAAATTAAACTTTTTTTTTTATTGTTTCTTGAACAGTGATGTAAAACTCCATATTAAATTGTTAATATGTATGAAGAAACGATAGTTTTCAAGGAGTTTTATTATAATATTTATGTATGACATGTTTCGCCATTCCAAGGCTTTATCAAATGTTATACAAATTTGATAATGCTTTAGAAGGGCGAAAACATGTCATACATAAATATTATAATAAAGCTCCTTGAAAACTATCGTTTTTTTATACATATTAATAAGTTAAACTATGTTTTTTAAAAACCAGTTTCACTTATGTATTTATTTTGACAGCGACCGGTTTTGCCAGGCTCATTGAAATCGACAGACTGGTCAACTGATCAACTAGTCTGTCAAAACTAGTGAGCCTGGCGAAATAACGACGAAAGTGGAAGTAATTAAAATAAAAACACTGCTTTATTTCGTTGTATTGTAGAATTTATATTATTTCAAATGGTTGATACACGTGAAATAACAACTGCTTACTTTCTATTTCGGTTAGCCCAATACTACTTCTTATCTTAATGCCTAGTTTGCTTTGTTTTTAAACACGGTATTTTTTTAAACTTGATATTTGACTTTGATATCAAGTCGAATGCTTTTTTAATGGTGAATTATCAGCCAACGGAACAACCTGATTTTTATCAATCGTAGTTGGGGTTAGCCGAGGAGTTGGGGGTGAGAAAAGAAATGTAAAAAAACACGGCATTAATGAGAAACTGAGTGGTGTAACGGGGTGAGGTGGCCGCACTGTTATTACGAATGTAAATCTGTTTCCGTTCCACGAATTTCTCTACAAAATTGTGGAAATTTGAAATGTTTTGTATAAATTTACATAGTACACAAGTCATAATGGTTGAACCAACATTGCGAGTAAATTAAATATTGATTTTGGAAGTGATTATCAATTCAGCCGTTATTTTTTAAAGTGGAATTAGTATTATTATTATAATAATAAACGCGATTGTTTAATGGTTTTACTTGATTTAATTAATATAATTACTTATATAAATACCAGTTACAAATTTGTTTCGCCTTGTGAGGGCATTTTCAAACTGAACCTAGTCGCCAAACAATGTGTCCTTGTATTGATTTAAAAAACTTTAGGATGGGGGAAGAATTTACATAGTGCAAATCGATGGGACCATTACATTAAACAACTTTGAGGTTTTTACAAGAACTGATTGGTCATTTGAATTCATATAATGAAGAATTTATATAATGCTAGTTGATGGGGCCATTACACTAAACAACTAAGATTTTTCCAAGAATTTATTAGACAGGCGAGAACTTGATTGGGGTACTAGTTCTGTAACACTCATAGAGTGGATGTAATGGATTTCATTAATTATTCTATTCTATTATGAATGGTGCACTTTAAAAATCAAGGACCAATATACCAGTCATGTGCTTTAAAATGAACCGTTCCGTATTCAATTACAATGATTCTAAGTTTGAAAACTTTGCATGTTTGTTTTGGTTTTGAAATTGCCTCCCTCAATCGCCCCATGCCTTCTACGACTCACCTCTCGGCTACCCACCCCTAAGACTCCCTCAGCGGTGTGGCGGTACAATGGGTACCCAGTACGGGACCTGAATGGATATACTCCAGGTAGTACCAGTCAGTATTAAATTGGAAATTGTACCCACATGTATCGGCTGCGAATTATCAGTATTCATAGCAATACATGGGTTTCCTTATAACATTTGTTATTCAAACTAACCAATCATCACGCCGTCTCCCCGAAGTGTAAGCAGAAAATATGAATCGCCACACTGTTCTTTCCTGACACCCTTATCTCACTTCTTCGGTCTACTACCACTACTTTTAATTTTCCCCAGATCCAACATTTACTCTCTTCCACCCCAACTGTATTCCGCTTTCATTGTACTTTCTGCATTAAGATTTTTTTAATGTTATATCATTTAAAAAATCTTAATGCAGAAAGTACAATGAAAAAGTAGATTAAAACTAGTTTAGTTAGTTACCTAAGATTTCTGAACCATTCTTTAATAACTTATTAACTAACTCATACTCATAATCACGCCGTCTTCCCGGTGGTAGACAGAAATAATTGCGAAATACACTGTTAAAAAATTAAATGAAGGATGAAAGTAGAATAAATGCAGTAGAAATGAGATATCTTAGATAAATGTGTGGATTGTGCATGATAGAATGTCGAATAAAAATATCAGAAGCGAATAAGGTGCGAATGATGGTGTTATGAACAAAAGAATGAAATGATCATTAAGATGATTTGGACACATGGAAAGAATGAATGAAGAAAGAATGGTAAAAAAGTATACATTAACGATATAAATGGAACTAGAAATAGAGGAAGACCGAGGACAATGTGGCACGATCTAAAAAAAATTATATTGAATGTCGGCTACGTGTGGAGTCAGAGAAATCGACGAGCGTGCATGACACGATGAGTGAATGTTGAAGAAGCCGGGGAGACGGTGTGATGGTGAGTATACATAAGTTAGTTAGTCTGGTTTTGTCTTGACATACTTCTGTCGCTTCCTCTAGTGCAAGCATATCGATTTCTTTGACTCCTTACGTAGTCGACATTTAATATTAGTTTTACTCGATCTTCATCTATTTCTAGTTCCATTTACGTCGCTTATACATACAATACACTCTTCATCATTTTGGCTTCATTACTTCTTTCCACGTGTCCAAACCATCTTAAAGCCCCTTTAATTTTTTTGTTCATAACACTTTCATTCGCACTACATTCCCTTCTTATAGTTGCATGGATAAAACAGTATTACAAAATCCCTCTTTTAAATAAACAAGGGAATTCCACAGTGTTAATTTAATACACCAATAAACAATTTTGTTTTTTAATGGTTGAGGTATTAGTTTTGTAAAACTGCATATTAATTAATAATAGTTAACACGATTGTTTAGTGGTTTTACTTGGATTCCAAGTAAAACCACTAAACAATCGTGTTTACTATTATTAATTAAATTTGTTTGTCGTATTTTCCATAAGTGGCGTTATCAAACGTAATATTTTATCAAACATTTGACATTTGCAAATCAAATTAACGTTAAAAAATTACATTTCCATTTAAAGAAGACTTTAAGGTATAATAAATATTGCACACAATAAAAGCTTTGATCCAATGTACGAACAAGTCAAAATATGATGCGAGTTTTAAAATTTTGAACATTCTTTGAATGTATAAAAATTTCCATAAAATAACGCGTGAGTCATCCGGCATGAATCAGCATTTTGTAAACGTTTCTTTTATTGCGTGCGAACTCGTTTTCGCAAATAAAGGAACTGAAAGTAACGAATACCGTTTTGCGAATTGTTGGATTACAGTTTTTCCATTATGAAGACATCACAAGAGCTAAGTCAGTTTGTATAGGGTACCGTACAATTGTTTATCAGTGCAAAGAGTAATAATACGATATAAGTAAGATTAATACTGCAATGATACTTAAATGACATACATTATAATGACATTACATTAAGTTATTCTTAATAAAATACGATTATGGCTGTTTTTTTTGTGAGCTATTCAAAAAAGTTTGAAATAATAGTAATTTATTGAAGTTCAATAATTACTAACTAACTAACTAACTAACCATCACGCCGTCTCCCCGAAAGGGCAGGCAGAAATAATGGACTGCCACACTTTAATCGATGCGGCACTCTATTCTTCTATTTTCGCTTTAGTTTGAAAAAATATATAATAAAAAATCCTTTATATTATTTCGATTCCATTTTTGAAATAAATATAAAATTCTTATGCGACCAAAATTTATTTGACTCATATCAAAAAAATCCTGGTTCCTGATATTGTAAAAATATATACGGCCTAGTTCGCCATTCATCACGTTACTATAAATAAGGTAACTAATGCAAACCGAACCTTTACTAAAATTAGCTTTAATAATACCAAAAACACCGTGCTTTTGAAAGTGTTTATTACAAGAAAACAGCAATTTTCCAAAAAAAAAAATCACAAAAAATTAATAAATGTCGAGACATCATAAAACACGTTATTTTTACAAAAAAATATTTTCTATAGAAAGCTTTTGATGTATCACTCGTTCTAATGTGACTTTTTACAATGTAAACACGCAGCTTTCAAATATAACCCCGAAAGCACGAAAGTGAAAGCTCAGTCTAAAGTCTGAATAAATTAAGGCGATACATTTGACACGAAAGCTCGCCGTGAGACCACTCATGAAGCTTCCTGAATAGCCAGTGTGATATATGATTATAGTTTATGGACTGTACCTGTTTAAAGAAGGGGTCATTTTTTTATATTATTATATTAATAATTTTGTAAAATATCGAGCCATTACCATTAATTATGATTTACTTGCCATAACAAAAAATTAATATTTTATTTTCCGCATTAATTGTGATATACTTGTATTAACAGTTATTATACCTTTATGGTTTTTATGAATATACATTTGAACACTTTGATAACCAGTAACATTATTTTAAACTGTTAAATTAAATAACTTTGTTTTATGTATCACAATTTTACAAAAACGATTGTGATACATAAAACACAGTTATTTAATTTAACAGTTTAAAATGTTAAGGTATCCTAGTGTTTCGGCCAAAACAATGAACTACGAGTATTTAAGATTTATTATTATTTATTATATATAAAAATAATCTAATATACATATCTTTTTAATAGTGACATATTTGTCTTGCTTGGACTTAATCAAATGTGTCTTCATTGCTTATATGAAAACATTAAAACGGAAAAATTGCTAATTGCTTATTTTATTAATCACAAACTCTCACTTCAGCGCTGTGGAAAAGTAGTCCATTTTATAAAATCTTGTAAATTATATCCTTATGTGATTTCAAAACTTACGTGTTCAAAAATACCCAATACAATTTACTTTATATTGAGAAAAACGTCATTGTTACTTTTATATAATTAGATTAATTAATATAAACGAAGACATTTCTTTTCTAGAAGTTTTATTAAATTTTATGCAAATTACTCGTTTCATCTTGCTACAGCTGTTGATAAAGCCATATGCCTTAGTAAAGAGAAACGTGACATTTCCATTAAATATATTACAACTTGTAGAAAACAAACGTTATGTTTTCTGGAAGTAGTTTGTTTGTTCAACAAACAAAAATATATGATCGGTTTATTATCAAAATGTAGTGCATTTATTAATATTTTGTAAAATAAGACGTATCAGCCGTTTAGATAGACCTGTTTTAGACAATTCTTTAGGCCAGAACGAGTAATGTTATCTATTTAAAATGTTGAACAATTTTGAAATAAAATAACTGAATTTTATACAATAATGTATGCAATATATATACATATATAATTTTATGTATATGATAAGGGCTGGCTAGCGCAGAGGGGTGTGAAGTAAAAAAATCAGTATTCCTTTAGAACCTTGCCCATGATTGATTATGATGAACTCACTCAAGATTGGAGGCGAGATTACCCCTAATGACAGTGCGTGACTGCTGCCAGGTCTGAGGGTAAGAACCCCCCTCGGTGTATTATTGTACCCTTGGCTCGATAAAGGAACACACTTAACACATGAGCCCCAGCACGCTCGGCTTTCTGAGAATTTGAATCGTTTTTATAATAGGAAAATAGCACTATAGAACGAAGAGTTAACAGTTTCGTGCAATCAGTGTACAAGTGAGTTTACCTACTACAATATTTTTTCGATTTACTAAATTAATTTACACGGTGGAATTTTCTTCGAAGCGAAAGAAGGTATTATGAACAAAATTATGATAGGATCGCTGCGTTGGTTCGGACATATGGAGCGCATGGGTAAGAAAGAATGGTTACAAAAGTATACGTTAACGATGTAACGGGAGTACGGAGTCGAGGTAGACCGAAGAAAACATGGCCAGAGGTAGACCGAAGAAAACAGGTCGTTGCAGCTATTCGGGAAAGGTCAGCTATTCGGAAAAGGTCGGGAATCTTTTAGATGGCCTCCCGACACTTCTTAACTTTATCCAAGTCCTCCATTAAGTATTCTGGGTGTCCATTTGGTACTGTCCTGTCTGGCTATATAGCTAGCCCATTGCCACTTCAATTTAGCTGTACGATCCATGATGTCGGCAACTTTGGTCCGGCGTCTAATTTCTTCAAATTTCATAACATTGATCTTTTTATGAATGAATCCACTGTACACCAATGTATCACAACAATTCTCTTTAGTAAAACGTGTTTATTTTTCTTGTGGCATATCTGGTTTCTCCGATGTTGGCCATCTTTTCTACAACGGTTTCTCTGTCTTGGTTTGTCTGTCTTCCTGCTTAAGTTGGAGGATCTGATATCTGTCTCCATGCAAGATATGATTGAGATAGGAAATTTTACGGACCATAATGCATTTCAACAATCGTGTTCTGTAAAAAGCTCTCAAGGAACTCACATTTACCGTGACACGTAAGCTCGTCGATTCTTCTGATTTTTAAATGACTATCTTTTAGTCATTGATTAATTTGACGACCTTCGTGGCCAAGTGGAGAGTACATTGACTGCCACTCCGAAGGTTCCGGGTTCGATTCCCGGCGAGGGCAGTTTGATTGTCACGTCTTTGGTTTGGTGTAGAATTCACGTGACAATAAAATGGCGATAGATTAGCTACCTATCACATGTCACGAGAATCACTATGATAGCTATACTACCCATTACATCGATTTGGCTCATGCTGTCATGATGTAATAAGCGATTCAACAAAATAATAATAATAATAATTTGTTTATGCCATGTTTTCCTTGGCTTTTTTTTACTTATTTTTCCATTCACACTGCATGTATATATATTTTGAACCATTCTTCCCTAATCTATTTGTTCCATATATCCAAACCATCATAGTACGCTTAGACTTGGATCTTCTGGCTTACAGAGGTTCAGCTCTAATGGCTGTTCCTCTCACATATGTAGAACTATTGTTGGAAATGTGATTAGGTAGTTGTTTATGAGGAGGCTAAATGTGTGAATAGGAGTGATCCTTCGATAGAGAGAGAGCAAATGTAAGACCAGTTAGGATCGGCATTGTAGAGTATGATGATCTTCAGTCTTACGTTTTCACCTACCATTCATTCCTTTCTTTTATCTTCTTTCGGTATTCTATCATAAATTGTATTTCCGCATATTATTTTTAGCGATCTTATTTCTACGTGATATATTATTCTTTCATCCATATTTTGCCAACTACAAGCTCGACTTCCATATTAATAAGTACAGCAACATAAAATAAATTTGCCTGCTGTTTTATCTTTTCAACGAAATTTTATATTGTTATTAAAGTATGCAAAATGTATTTACGTATATTTTAAACATTATTATATATTTTAAGCGTACACCGAACAAGTTGTATGCTCATTGCCTAATTAAATTTATTGTCTGTCGGAAGTTTTTATTGACCAATAAAATGTTGGGTTTAAATATCGAGAGACGTAATTAAAAAAAAATAACGATCCGTTACAAGGATAATGTTTCACTTCAAACAAAAAAACGGGCGTTTACTGTCTTTGCTATTTATTCAGATTTAAAGCCCATTTGAGACCATTTGTGTTTAAACGAGCCCATTTCAATAAATATGTTGTATTTTATATCCAAAACTTGTTTCCGTACAAAAATATGATTTCTATAATCCTTATTCTTATTCCTTAAAGTTGTCATCGCAAACAAAAACCTATCCAAAAAAGCTAGAATGGCAGTGCATAATGGTGTTCTTCTACCGACCCGTATGTATTGAAGCGAAGCATGGAACTGGCAAAATAAGGATGAATGAAATGAGATCTCTTAAACGAATGTGTGGAAACTCTGTGTATGATAGAGTGTCGAATGAAAATATAAGAAGTGAATGCGGTGCGAATGATGGTGCGCTTTGACAGTTGCCAAAATGTCAACTTCGACACTATTTTCGACTATCAATTTAGAGAGTCGATTGTTTTGGCCGAAACACTATGATACTTCAACATTATTGTTTGTAACACCTGATGATGCCAACATCGGTTGGCGAAACAGCTGTCATAAAATTCTCAAAAAATAAATAGTAAATGATATCATTATGGTGTTACAAATTTTAACAGTTATCAATTTTAAATTTTAAATTGAATCATAATATTTGTTATAACAAAAGCATAAACGTTGAAAAATAAATCTTTATAGCATCTGAGAGATCATGTAAACAATTTTATAAAATTTTAAATCTGTATTTATCTTTATAATATGTATCACTGAAGGACTGGTTGTCCGAAACATGTCTATGTAATTTTAATTTATTTAATGGAAGTGTTGTATAAACAAAGTGTATAAAAAAAGAAAAAGAGAAAAGTTATCAATTAAGACTAATAATTTAGTTTGTTTAAATCTTTGACGAAGCTCCGGCGGGAGCGAAAATAGATTGTTCATTAAAACAAATAGAGTGGTGTATAAACAAAATATTAAAGTATTTAAATTTTTTTAATAATGCTACACCACAAATGAAGTATTTCATACGAAAGTATAAAAGTTTTTTGATTGGATTAAGCCTGTTTCAGTAACAAGCGCCCGAAATGCATCACGTAGTTACAAAATCTCACGTTTAATAAGCCTGCCTAATAATAACTAACAGTATATAAGTGCAGGTTATGAAACAATAAATAATGATAACCTTTCAATAGCGAATTCGGAGAAAGGAGGTGTTTGGGACGAAGGTCACCCGACTAACGCAAGCCTTCTTATATCGTGTGCTATAGCTGTAAAATATTAGTTACTCCACTATATAACACTTTGTTACATTATACATTATAATATTCATTTTAAGCCCAATTTTTTTAGATGATAAAAACAAAATGAATATGACAAAGACAAAAATATTGACTAACACACAAATTGAAGACATATAAATCCATAATAAAAATATAGTGGTAGATAAATATGTGTACCTTGGTCATCTGTTGGCTTTTGGAAGAGGGGGTCAAGTCACACTGGCTTTGGTCTGGGGTATAATTCACGTGACAATGAAATGGCATAAAAATAACATTTTGCGTTAAATTATTTTTATTTTGTTATTTTACTTTATATCATTGTATTTTATATTATTTGTTTTAGATTTATTTTGTGGGTGTTGAACGATCGAAGTGTGCGCGGGAGAAGCCTATTGGTGGCGATGAGGTTTGCAACCCATCACACCGCGTCTCCCGCGGGGCGAAAAGAGAAGGATGGAGTGCCGCATCAGTAAAAGTGTGACAGTCCATTCTTTCTGCCTACCCTTTCGGGGAGACGGCATGATGGTTAGTTAGCTAGTTAGTTAGGGTCAAGTCAAGGAGATTTATAGGAGAATCCAGCTCGGTTAGCCTGCATTCGGAGGGCTGGGCAACATCTTCAAGTCGGACATGCCACAAAATCTAAAAACAATGACATGGACGTTAACTAAAGAACCAACGCACAAAATCAAACTTGCACAACGGGCCATGGGAAGATCTATGTTAGGTATCTCGCTTAGAGACCATATACCCAACGTGGAGATTAGCTGCGTTGGTTCGGACATATGGAGCGCATGGATAGAGAAAGAATGGTTGAAAAAGTATACGTTAATGATGTAAATGGAGTACGGAGTCGAGGCAGACTGAGGAAAACATAGCATGACCAAATTAATCAAATTTTAAAGGTTGGTCATGTAAGAAGTTGGAAGAATCGACGTGCGTGTATGATTCGCTGTATGAATGTGGAGGAAGCTAGAGAGGTGTGCCAGGATAGTGTAGTGTGGCGGTCAATTCTCGCTGCCAACCCTTACGGGGAAACGGCGTGATGGTTTGTTGTTCTTAAAAATATGTTTATTAATAATGTAGGAAACTAATCTATTCATAATATGTCTTTTGAAGGATTTCATATCTGTCTTTTGAAGGATTTCATACCTGTCTGTTTGAAGATCCCATATCTGTCTGTTGGAGGATCTCTTATCGGTCTGTTGGATGATCCCATATTACAAATTAGACGCTTTCATATTACAAATAGGACGCTTTCATAAGTGATAACATAAATTAAATAAAAAATATAACACATCACAGTTGGATTCAAAAGACTACTTGTAATCATATTGTAAATATTATTATAAATATTCGTCTATTTAATTAATTAATTTATATACTTGACCTTGTTCATGGCATCTACTCATTCTCGAATATCTCATACTAAGATCTTGCAATTACTATCATGCACCCGGACGCTTTATTGTTTGAAGTTATTATACCTCATATTTTATGAGGCGGTATCCAAAAATAGCGGGAATTTATTTTAATACTTAAAATATAGGTACGTATGGTTCTACATCTCGGGATGTTGGGTTATAAGACGCCAAATTGAACATAGACTGCATGTTGCAGATATGACGACGTTAAGATGATCTGAATTAGAAGGCCTGAAGAATAAGAAAGGAGTAATAATAATAATAATTTTAATAAATATAATAACACTTTGTATTTCAATTCTTTTTATTTTCACCTAACACAGACAGTCTGTGTTAAGTGAAAATAAAAAGTGTTGTAATATAAAATGTATTTATATTTAGTCATATATGAACCACAACACAAAGTGAAGGCGAATATAGAAGAAAATAATGATTAGGCTGATTTGTACAGCGCCATTTTCGTGAATAACTCAAGGGCGCTTTGGTAATGAAAGAGAAGTTTAGATCAGGCATAAGAAGGTTGAAATTCGGATGAATTATGTAGACATGATATTACTGAATATAAGTGTGCGGGCGTGAGTGCAGAAAAACGATGTATGATAGAATACCAAACGAAGAAATAAGAAAGTAATGTTAGGCAGATGATTGTGTCGTATGTAAGATTAAAAAATAATTACTAAGATGGTTTTCATATACGAGTATGGAACGAATGAATGAAAAAAAATGGCTAAAGAGCTGTATACAACAAGTGCACATGGAAAAAGAGGCTATGAATAGCCGAAGAAAATATGGGATGACCAAATTAAAAATATATTATATTAAACGGGGGCCATATTCGAAAAAGGAAAAATCGACAAGCGCGCATGTTACGATGTGTGTAATACAATAGAAGGTCGAAAGGTATGTCAGGAAAGAGCAGTATGGCAGTCCATCCTCTCTGCCTATTCCTCCGGAGAAATGGTGCGATGGTTAGTTCGTTATTTCGTTTCTACACATCGAAATCGAATCGAATCGAATGGAATCGAATCATCGAATCGAATCGAATCGAATCGTCGAATCTTAATAGGGTGTTAATAAAACGTTTATTAAATTAATTAAAAAATCATCTCTCTGGAGTAACACAGTGTTCCAAGATTATTTATTTTGTTATTGACGGAATTAAATTAGATAATCAATTAAAAGTGACATATTTCATTTTATTGTGGAAGGGTTACAAGTAACGAAGTACAAGAAGTAGTGACAACACATAGAATAATCTTGAAGCGATTTGCAGAAGTTTGGGTTTTGGTGGATTTTTAAATTTAGAAAGAAAAAACTTTAGACGTACAGTATTCCAAAAAACCTTAGTCTTGTCAATAGTTTGCAAGTTTTGTCATTCTAGGTATAATTGCATTATATCCATAGTTTGTTTAATGTACATTCTCGTGAAAGAGTTTGATTTGCCTTTGATTTCGGGTGGGTATATTGATGTGCTATGTAGCCCTCAATATTATGTATAGCGCCTCATGTACTGTATAACTGCGGTATATTTTAAGTGTTTGGGAATTTTATTGGACGAGCTGTGGCTAAAAAAAGTTGCAGTTTATTAGTTTCCTTATTGTCCGCGGACTGCAGAGCCTTTATATTGTATAAACTTAATTTATAAAAATAAAAATAAAACGTAAATTATATAAGTGATGTAATATACTAAAATATTAGTCAAATGTTAATGTATTGTAACTGTAAACTTTTTAAAATTAGATTAAATGTGAAAATATTATTGGGATTTAATGTTTTCTAATTCGATATAAGACTTTTTTATTGTTAATTTTATGTTTGACGTAGCAAAGTTTGACGATTCTTAAAAACAGGCTTTTAGCAACGATAATGTGGAATTTCTTTTAAAATTAAAACACAATTTGGAATTTATGATTATCGACTCATTTCGAAGGTTTTGCACCTTCATCACCAGGAGAACGATTTTAACACCGGTGTTTATATCGTTTTCCATCTATAAAAACAACTAAAAAGTGGAAAAACATTGTTATAATTTATAAACATAATTTTATTGTGAAATTCCGCAGTGTTAACGCTTTACGTTTATTAAAAAATAGTAATAATAATGATTATAGTTTAAATGACGATCAATTCTAAGTAACCATTACACCGTCTCTCGAAAGGCGTAGGCAGAAAGAATGGATCGTTACACTGTTTTTTCTTGACATACTTTCTTGCTTCCCCAACATTAATACACCACGTTATGTACTCATGTCAATTTATCCGACTAGTCACGTGATCGACCTTTAATATTTGCTTGATTTGATTGTGCCACGTTTTCTTCGGAATTGTGCTTTGCGTCTCGAACCAGTAACCCTCGATATCTAGACGTTTTGTATTCAACCAATCAAGCAACGCGATTCATCGAATCGAGTCTAAACATTAATTGTTTTAAAATTAATAAACTATACATAAATAAAATACATTCAGATGTTTCTATTTTCTTAATCCAGTAAGTTTTTTATATACCTTAATACAAGGGTGTACACTTTAGATAATCGAATACAATACTCGTAAACATAACAATACGTATGTAAGGGTTCATATAAACTTTACTTTGAGCGTGTAGTGGTGGTCTGTTAGATCAATAATTTCGTATGTAATGCTTCGAAGAATTTCAATAGTTACAAATTTGTTTGTTTATTTCTGTTACGTAAGTTAAAACCTCGAATAAATGAATGTATGAAAGAGACAAATAATATGTCAATAGCTTGTAGAAATATATTTTACGTCCTGGCGTGTCGCTTTATATTTGATAACAATTCAAGATAAAACAGCTTACACATTTAATATTAATGATAACGTCTGTTCTCTAGAAATTTTGAAATGACAAATATCACATGGGAATCAGTATAGCGGACAGGGTGAGAAATACCACTATTAAAGCCAGAACAGGGGTGTCGGACAACATCGAAAGAGTGGCATCGCTAAAATGGCCCTGGCTAAGCCATGTCGCTTGTAGCTCTGACGAGAGAAGACAAAAGCCTCATTTTCTGGTGGCCTAGAACTGCAACCTAAAATGCAGTACGTTCTCAACTTCGATGGAGGGACGACATTAAAGAGACCGCCGGTACGACATGGATGTCTGTTACCCAGAATAGACAGACATGGAAACAGATGGAGGAGGCCTACGTTCAGGAGTAAATGGATATAGGCTGATGATGATGATAATGATGATATCACATTATCAAATGGTATTATAGTATTTGATAATGCATTAGCAAGGCGAAACTTATTATTCCCATTAAATATAATAAAAAATCAATATGAATGAAAAAAGTCTGTTTTTTTAGAAGTCGCCTTTCTAACTCACTATTAAAATTGACATTTTTAAATGCCTTAGAAAGGCAAAACATGTCATTCCTATAAATTGTAATAAAACTTCTAAAAAACGTAGTTATTCGTATTAATTATTAAATAGGCATGCAGTTTTATATCATTGTTCAAGAAACAATAAATATCATATATTTTTTATTAAACGTTTTTATCGAGATTAAATATTTAATTCGTAGTTTTATATGACTGTTCAAGAAACAATTAATAGGTGACAAAAATAAAGATTTATAAATATATAAAATATATATACTCGTATATATATTTTAACAATTATATTTGAAGCCAACTTGTTTCGCTTGTATCCAAGCTTCATCAAGGCAATATGAAAACTAAATAAGAATAAAGATTTATATGAATATAAACAATACTAATTAACTCCAAATTTAAATACCATTCCGTTGTTAAAATACAAAGTGTTTTTTTTTTTATACATTTATGAATTTAAAAATGTCTAACCAGAAGGTGAGAGCTTAAAAAATATTTGTTTAGGATGAAGTTTTTATCGATGTCTCTGTTACTTTAAAATTTACTAATTTCATATTCTCACTGTGACTTTAACAATTATACTTAAGTTAGTTACCATAAAGCTGAAAGTTAATAATGAGTGCCTTTATCAAAGCCTTTTCTACCAGGAAATAATCTGACAGCGAAGAGAAAGAGTATATTCACTAAACCATAATGCATAACGCACTCAGGTGCGCCTACATTGAATGCAGCGAATTCCGTTATGCAGAAAACAGGTGCGATATGCATAAAAGTGTTATCCAAGTTCAGTTTTTTAAGCAACGTAAAATAATAAAAAAATTATAAAGCAAATCAATATTTTTTAAATTCGCTTTATTATTATTTTATTTACTAACGTCAAATTATAACAAAGGTAACTTTCTGAAAATATTGTATTCATACAAAACTTTTTTGCGCTTTTGACAAACATGTTTCGGGACACAGACGCCCTTCCTCGGTGTACATATATTAACAATATAATTTAACAAATTTATACCTATATACAAATTAAACAGGTAGGGAAAAAATAAATAAAATAGAAATATAAAATGACTAAACTTGAAATTTTAGAAATTAAAAATGTAATAATAAATAAAGATAATATTATGAACAACCAAATAAACTTAATATGTCCGATATTTGATTTGTTTCCCTTTCATCATAATTCGTACTTAATTACAATTAATCTTAACACTAGGCTTAATCCCCCCTCACCTGTCTAGATTCCTCGACATTCATACCGTGCGTCATTGCCCGCCTCTTAAATTTGAATAATTTAATCATGCCAAGCTTCCTCGGTCTCCACGACTCCGTACTCCATTCACACATCTTTATCAGCATTTGAAATTTTGTCGTTCCTCTTTTTACAACACAAGTCCCCTCGAAATATTTTTGTTTATAAAAATATTTGAATAGTCCATTGTTTTGTCCGAAACACTATGATACTTGTGTTATAATATATATTTTTTTATTATTACTTTTAAAAAATATCGCAATAGTTGTTTTGCCTGCCGAGATTGGCATCATCAGGTGTTACAAACAACTGAATCAAATCAAACACCTGATGATGCCAACATCGGTTGACGAAACAGCTGTTGAGACATTCTCAAAAAGTAAACAATAAATAAAATTTATATTGTAACAGTGTTTTAAATTTCACAGTTAAACATATAACAATTTTTAAACAATAATTGAAAATCCAGACGCTGTATCTTATTTTCCTTAGCTTATACATTTTGTATTAAAATTTCGTATTGCTGTATTAGAATTCTTCACATCCTGAGGCTCACTCATTAAGAGGCGTTTCTCGTCTAATATTTCTCGAGAATTAAATTATTAGATGGAAATTCTGGTTTTATTGTGGAGAAATTCATATTTAACAGTAAATGCAACAATTTATACACACAATGTATCGCAATTGAATCAAATTTAACTCACCTAATAGAAAAAAAAGATGCCTTCGTTCATAAATATTCAATTCGCCTTCGCTCAATATTCAAAATCTATTGGCCCCAAACAGTGTCAAATGCCGTTCTCTGGACCATGGCAGGCGAAAAGCCAATATATAAAGCAAAGAACAAGTCGCTAGGCGCAAATGGCAGTGGATCGGTCAGACTCTGAGATGGAACCCAGCCTGCTCAGGGTGCACTAGACTGGTCCCCTATGGGAGGAAAGAGAAAGCGAGGCAGACCTAGAGCCACCTGGAGAAGAACCCCGCAGGACGAGGTTAAGGCAGCAGGCTTCACAGGGATGATGTTAGGCATCAGGCATGCGAT
>JAHDVF020001037.1:0-264470 GCA_022606425.2 Lepidostoma basale
TGGACGGACTCCGTTCTGCCAGAAATGCATACTCTAAGACCCTCAGGCTGGCCAAGACTACCTCTTGGCGGAACTGGGTCACTGAGGTGGGAAACTCGGATCCCTGGACAATCTGCAGTGTAATCGGGAAGGCGAGGTCTCTGGAGGGTGATTACTTCTCCACCATAATCACTGGCGACGGCCAGGAGACTTCTAATCTCTCGGAGACGCTGTCGGTGCTTCTGGACAAGCTATCTCCCTTAGAGACAAATAGTTTTGAAAATTCTTAGCACGAACTGGTTCGAGCCACGTGTCGTGTTCCTCCTCCACAGGAGAATGATAAAATTGTTGCGGCAGTCACCTTAGCTGAACTGGGGGTCATCGTTCGCAACCTTGGTTCAAATAAGGCACCCGGGGTGGACAAGATTACTGGTATGATTGTGAAAGCTGTCTGGGTATATGCTAAGGAGGAGATGCTTCTCGTCATGCAGTCTTGCTTGAGAAGAGGCGTCTTCCCCACAGACTGGAAGAGAGGTACCATCAGGGTCATTCCCAAGTCTGGAGACAAATCACGTACTGATCCTGGTGCGTATCGGCCTATCACGCTCCTGCCTGTCATGGGTAAGGTGTTGGGGAGGCTGATACGCAACAGGCTCGATGTCCTATTGACTCCTCCGTGCCCCCGCCAATTTGGCTTCACGAGAGGCTGTTCTACGGAGGATGCAATTAGGTACTCTCTGGACTGGGTGAATGATTCTGTAAATAAAGAGTACAAATATGCCCTTGGAGTATTCCTGGACATCAAGGGTGCTTTTGACAATGCGTGGTGGCCGATGATTCTCAAGAAACTGAAGGATCGCGGTTGCCCAAAAGAATTGTTCCTTATTATTTCAGATTACTTCTGCGGTAGGAGAGTTGAGATATCTCATGGGGAGACTCGAGTTGAGAGGGTTTCGACGATGGGATGTCCTCAGGGTTCGGTCCTTGGCCCAACCCTGTGGAACATCCTTTTTGATGATCTCTTACTCTTGCCTCTCCCGGGAATTTCAACCATTGTTGCCTATGCAGATGATGCTCTGCTTCTGGTGGCCGGCAGAAGCAGACGTGAGATTGAGCATATCTCAAATTCTTGTCTGCATATGATAGCTAATTGGGGAATTGACAATAAACTTTCCTTTTCCCCTGCCAAGACGTCCGGCATGCTTCTCCGTGGGAACCTAAATCGTAACAGGAACCCGGTCATACGGATGAATGAATCTAGCATCAAGTTTGAAAATTCACTTCGATATCTTGGTGTTCAGGTCGATGTGTCGCTCTCTTTCCTTGGGCACGTCAAGGCTGTGTCGGAGAGGTCTGCGAATTTGTTTATGCAGGTCCGGCGTTTGAGTACTGCGTCCTGGGGCCTTCGAACGCCAGCGGCTCGTCTACTATACCAAGCCGTGTATGTGTCAAGAATCACATACGCGGCAAGAGTGTGGTCGGGACGTCTGGTTACTCGGACGGTATCCTCGGCGCTGCTTAGAGGCCAACGCATACCTCTTCTTGCACTGACCGGTGCTTACAGGACTGCGGCCTCAGTGGCGCTTCCAGTTATAGGGGGAGTTCTTCCTGCCGACCTGGAAGTGCTTGAGGCCGTTGCTAAGAGGCGCCTTAAGCGGGGTGAGAGTGTGACCCATCTGGGTATTACATTTAACTCCGATGAGGATGGTTTCACCGCCCTGTGCAGGGGCTTAAGAGAGGTTTCTCTGTCGGCATGGCAGGAAAGATGGAACATCTCTCCTATAGGAAGGTGGACTTACTCCTTCTTCCCCTCTGTGACTGGGAGGATGGGTAGTGAGTGGCTGCGATTGGACCATCACGTTGTGCAGATGCTTTCGGGGCACGGCAATTTCCGTGCCAGGCTCCATGATCTTAGTCTGGCGCCGGACCCGGAGTGTGTGTGCGGCGGGGGGCCCCAGATGGCCCACCATATCCTCTGGGAGTGCTGTCTCTTGCAGAGTGATAGAGATATCATGATTGAGAATGTGACAGTGGATCATCGACCAATTTGGAATAGTGACTTAACAAGTAGCGATAAAAATTTCAGTTGCCTTCGTACTTTTATTCGTGCGTGGACAAAACTTTTTAGTGAAATGGATGTGTAATTTATTTACTCCCCTATGTCTTCTCGTGCCGTGTTGTTGTTTCTATAATTTATTTGGCATTATTTGTTAAAATTGTCTTTGTTTTTGGTTGTGTTATTATTGCTATTATGATTACTTTGATAGTTATAAATAAATGATTATTATTATCTTTGTCTTTGGTTATGTTATTATTATGGTAATATTGCTATTATAATTATTGTGATAATTATGAATAGTATGTTCGCTATGATTGTTACAATAGTTTTGTGCATTTTAGTTTTGTTTTCTGTTTCTGCGCCCCTGAGTTGCTGCTCATGGATGTTGCCACTGGCTCCTGTTCATTGCCTTGTATTTGACCGGAAGTCTACACTGCCCCTTGGTGGGTGTGTTCTGATATACTTTTCTGTTTATAATGTGTCTTTTATAAATACTGTTTTTAATTAATTTCTGCTCTTTCTAAAACCTGTCCTCTATCCATCCCATCCCAATTTATTCATTCTTACTTAACATCTTCCCGCCTCTCTCATACACCATCTTCTTCTTGTTTTAAAATTTAGTTTGTTATATATTTGTCCTATTGTGTATTGTGAATTAATGTGTGTTTTATATCATTTTAATGTGTTGTTTTTTTTTTATTTTTACTAATTTAAGGTGTGCTTTATATAATATTTACTTCTGATTTTATTTCATAATAAAGAGATGTGAGGCCGCGCGGGAGATATATAAGGTTAAAAGAATAGATTAAATGT
Source organism: Lepidostoma basale (assembly GCA_022606425.2). NCBI lineage: Eukaryota > Metazoa > Arthropoda > Insecta > Trichoptera > Lepidostomatidae > Lepidostoma > Lepidostoma basale. Next base: position 2,852 of record JAHDVF020001037.1, read on the forward strand.
GGTCTGTCACCCTTTTGATTGATGACAAGAAAAGGCTAAATTAAATTAACGTAAGTCCCGGATGGACAAGGAACAGGCCTAGATAGTGCAGCGAGACTGACGAAAGGGCGTCGCTGCGTCCTATAACAGTCTCGGGTGGTGGTGGGAACCTTATATAGACCCATGTGGCATCGTAAGAACCAACTAAGATTTTAATAGACTTAGATTGAAACTAAAAAAAAAAATAAGTATTACTCTTTGAATGTTGTGATTTTAATTTAGTGAAACTCGATTTTAATACGAGTGGGTGTTAAAAACGCAAATGTAACATTGATTCAATGTAAACCCAAAAAAAACAATTGCATTTTTAATACATACTCGAATTAAAATACTAATTAATACCTTAAACTTCACCATGTATAGTAAATAAATCGATAAATATTTCAATTATTATAATAATAAACGCGAATGTTTAATGGTTTTACTCGATTTAATTAATATAATTACTTATATAAATAGCAGTTACAAATTTGCTTCGCTTTGCGAGGGCATTTTCAAACTCTAAGTCTGAGAGTTTGAAAATGCCCTCGCAAGGCGAAACAAATTTGTAACTGCTATTTATATAAGTAATTATAATAATTAAATCAAGTAAAACATTAAACATTCGGGTTTATTATAATATTATAATAATTATAATACAGTTTTACAAAACAAAAACCTCAACAATCGATAAATATTTTAATGCATATCCCACAATACGCGAGATGCGCCAACTGTACATCGTATAGTTTACTATGATTTCAGTATGTTAATGAATCCCTCGAGTGTGGTTTTATCACCGCCAATTGATTAATGTTCCGCTTTCATCCGTTCATTTTATTGTCCCTTTTGTGTTCACCCTGTATTAATTTGTAATATTTATTTAACATTTGCATTTCGCGACGAGAGCGCCGGAGGAGGAGCACAATCGTAATTGTCGCTGGGCGTTCGGGAAAATTTGATAAATTATTGTCTATGACAAATAAAAATGAGTCCTTGAATTATGGCGGGACAATGATATTGTGCAGCGCATACAATAACACCGTAGAATAAACTGCGGAACAATTAAAATAATTGCTTTGACTATTGCTTTTCTTTATTGATCCACAAAAGGCAGATGTGACTGGGGAATAATTCTGACTTGTGTAGTAATTTTATTTAATTCAATTTATTTAAAAAAATCACAATTATTACAAACATGACATTTTCCAATTTATGTATATTTTAAAATAAGTAACTAACTAACTAACTAACCATCACGCCGTCTCCCCGAAAGGGTAGGCAGAAAAAATGGACTGTCACACTTTTACTGATGCGGCACTCCATCCTTCTCTTTTCGCCCCGCGGGAGACGCGGTGTGATAGGTTGCGAACCTCATCGCCACCAATAGGCATCTCCCGCGCACACTTCGATCGTCCAACACCCACAAAATAAATCTAAAACAATTAATATAAAATACAATGATATAAAATAAAATAACAAAATAAAAATAATTGAACACAAAATGTTCTTTTTAGATGGTGCACATATTGTCTATTTAATTCATGTTCCACCTATCTTTTTTTTTTAATTTAGCACAATGTATTAACACATAATGTTTTTTTTTTTTAAATAAGTACAAATTTTAAATAAAGAAGTAAAGAGAAACAATATAGTAAGAAAAATACAAGGACCATTAACGAATTTTTATGAATTAAAACACTGTTTTTTCCACTATTGAGTTTATTTTTCTCGATATGTTTCGAAGGCTTACACATAAAAATAAAACGATATAAATTGTTCTTATTTTATTATTTTATTCAGTTTATTTTGTTCTCCCGATAATGAAGGTGTAAGCCATCGAAACATGTCGAGAAAAATAAACTCAAAAGTGGAAAAAACATTGTTTTAATTCATAAAAATTCGTCATTATAGAATTCCACAGTGTTAACGCCTTAAGTTCATCTAAAACAGACCGTTTAAATCAATAAAAACAATTAAAAAGTAAAAAAGCAAATTAGAAACAATATAGTATAATTAGAAAAACAAGAGAAGCAAATAATTAATTTAATATATAAAGGGGGTAGTCTCACTGTCGTGAAAAATGACCACATTCGAAGAGATGCGGTTTATAAAGATTATTGCCCTGCTCACGGGCATTACCTTAGATAGATTGGTTCTACACATTGACAGGTAAAATAATCTATGTTGCCGTTGTCGCAGATAATTGTCAGGACAAACAAAGTCAAGTCTTTAAAATATCCGATTTATGTATTCGACCACGAATCGGTTGAAAAAAATTAACACCAAAATTGATAGTTCGTCTAATTACCAATATATGGTAGTCTAGCATACCTCGCAAGAAATCAGTTGGATACAGCCAGGGGTAATAGCCGTATTCTTTGAATTGGAAGAATCTCCGTGAATGTAAACACTTTTCGAAGGTAATTTAGAATACCATCATCATCGGGAAAACTATGGAATTTTTCAAATCGTTTCGCAATTGATTTAGGTTAACATACTACAAATGAAACATATCGTGTTAAAATAATCATTATTATATCGAAAAAAAAAGTTGTTTTTCACATTAAATTTAACCATCACGCCATCTTGTTGAAGGGGTAGGGATAAAAAATGGACCGTCATACAGTTCTTTCCTGACGAACTTCTCTCGCTTCCTCAACATTCATACCTACTTTCGTATGAAGCTCTTAATTTGTGATGTGACATTTTAAGAATTCAATTAAACATTTATGCATTTTGTTAACAACATCACATTCGGTCGGTAGTTTTAAAGTTGTCTTAAAACAAAGTGTTTAAATGTTTCGTTTATTTCTAAAACATATTAGTTATTAACTAACTAGCTAACCATCACGCCGTTTCCCCGGAGGGGTAGGCAGAGAGAATGGATTGCCACATTATTCTATCCTGGCATAATTCTCGCGACTCTTCTACATTCACACATCGTGACATGCACGCTCGTCGATTGTTCCTACTTCTTACATGGCTGCTTCTCAGTAATTGATTAATTTGGTCAATCCTTGGCCTTCCTCGGCTTCTTTTCCCATTCACACAACTTGCATATAACTTTTTAACCATTCTTTCCTCATCCATTCGTTCCATATGTCCAAACTCTCTTAGTGACTCTTTCTTATTTTTATTTATCACGCATTCATCCGCCTTACATTCCTTTCTTACTTCATCATTCGATATTTGATAAAATTGAATTGAATTGAAAATTGAATATTCTATCATACATTATTTTCCGCACATTCTTCTTAGTGACCTCATTTCTACGGTATTTATCCTACTTTCATCCTTCTTCTGACAACTCCAACCTTCACTTCCCTTCCATACACACATAACATATGTTAATTATTAGTTTTGTTATTCCTTGTAATTAGATATACGAATATGAGTACTTTTAAAAATCGAATCCGTTTTTTTAATATATTAGAAATGGGCTACTTACTCACACCCAGTACCTACGCAATAAGAATTATTGTATTTGTAGGGAGTTTCTGTGATAAAATTCAAAATCCACGTATCCCTAGCTAGCGCACGCCAGCCCCATTCTAACAAGTTATAACGGTATTGTAGTAACGAAAATGGTATGGAAATGGAGTCCAAATATCCATTTTGGGGGGACAAAGTTTGAATAAACCATTTCCATATGGAGACTTTAGTATACAGAGGAGGGAGTCGCCATTGTGGGGTACATTGAGACGATGCTATCGAGACGACATGGAAATTTTGGACTTTTACCGGATTGTAAATTTTCTTTGGATTGTGACTGCCCTTGTGAGGGTAAGCATCAAGTAAATGAGAAAGGCGATCTGATAAGTATTGTCGAACGGCGGATATTTATTTTGACTTTTCGATCTTGTATTGATCCGAAATAAACCCCTTTGTATTGCGGTTGTATCATTTATTCAAATATATCTACATTGACTTGTTTAAATTTGATACAGGATAGTAAAAAAAAATTTATTATGTTTTAAGAAAATGTAAAATGTGTACCGTTGCACTAAATATTTCACGAATTTTTGTGAATTGAAACACTGTTTTTTCCACTTTTGAGTTTATTTTTCTCGACATGTTTCGAAGGCTTACACCTTCATCATTGGGAGAACGATATAAACTAACCAAATTTATTATAAACTGAGTGCAAGAACCTAGAATTATACGAGTATATAACATGTGTTAGTTAACTTGGCTAGTAGCCATGTTTTTATAACTACTTCCACTTTTGTGTTAATGTCGATGCCAGTGAGCCTGGCGAAACCGGTCGCTGTGGAAATAAAAACAAAAGCGGAAGTCGTTAAAAAGCATCGTTTTATTTAATTATTATTATTTAGTTTACTGTAACAAAATATAACATTATTCCATCTACGCTTTTTGAAATAATAATACATATGAATGTTTTAAAATTTAGGTTTATAATCATATTTCAAAAAAACTTGGGCTTAAGGACGACTATTCGTATTTGGCAGGACCTTGGAGTAGTCTGTTATGAAGGGCTCTCTAACTATTTGAATGCTGATATTATTTCGCAGTTGTGGAGCATTGTGCCTGTTCACCGCAGTGCCTTAATGAAGGAGTATCTAACGGAGAACAAATAACAGCCCCGATTGTCACAATTCTGTAACATACGAGTTCCGTAACAGGAACATCCCGACAATGGGGCGGGTGTATGTGATGGGCTGAGTGTCCTGGAAATCAAGTCAGTATCGGGACATTCATCAGTCACTCTTGGTTCGCGAACGGACAAGTTTACTTAGAAGTAAAGATTCAAAGCAAAAAGTTCGAATTAAAATAATGACACTTATATAAAATATAATCAATTTGTTTAAAATTAAATTAAGATTATACAAGAATGTACGAAGTATGCAATAAGTATGACCTTGTGATGAACGTGTCAAAGTCTAAAGTTGTGGTATTTGAAAAGGAAGAATGTATGACGGATTGTGACATAAGTGCAAACGGTGAGAATTTAGAGCAAGTTACCGAATTTGTTTATCTGGGAAGCATGTTTACAAGAGATGAAAGAATGGAGAAAGATATCGGAAGAAGGGTTGGAGCTGGAAACAAAATAAATGGTTCACTCAAAGTCATTACCGCAAATAGAAATATATCGACTGAAGCAAAGATGGCAGTGAACGATGGAGTTCTAGTCCCGACCCTTATGTATGGAAGTGAAGCTTTGAGTTGGCAGAAGAGGGATAAAAGTAGGATAAATGCCGTAGAAATGAGGTCACTAAGAAGAATGTCCGGAATAACAATGAATGATAGCTAACTAACTAACTAACCATCACGCCGTCTCCCCGAAAGGGTAGGCAGAAAGAATGGACTGCCACGCTTTAATCGATGGGGCACTCCATCCTTCTCTTTTCGCCATCGCAAGAGACGCGGTGTGATGGGTTGCGAACCTCATCGCCACCAACAGGCATGAATGATAGAATATCTAATATTCGTTCCATATGTTCAAACCATCTCAGGTATCCTTTTTTTAATTTTATCCATGATGCCTTATATTTCTTTCTTATTTCATCGTTCGTTATTCTATCATATAACGTTTTACGCACATTCTTCTTAGTGATCTCATTTCTACGGCTTTAATCCTGCTTTAATCCTTCTTTTGCAAGCTCCAAGCTTTATTTCCATACATGAGGGTTGGCACTAGAACTCCATTGTGTACTACCATAATTGCTTTGTATGATAGAATATCTAATGACGAAGTAAGAAAGGAATGTAAGGCGGATGAATGCGTGATAAATAAAATTAAGAAGGGTCACTAAGATGGTTTGGACATATGGAACGAGCAGATGAGAGAATTATGGTTAAAAATATTTATACAAGTAGTGTGAATGTGAAAAGAGGTCAAAGAAGGCCAAGGAAGACATGGCATGACCAAATTAATCAATTACTGAAAGGCGGTAATGTTCGAAGTATGAACGATGGACGAGCGTGCATGTCACGATGTACGAATGTAGAAGAATTAGGAGAATTATGCCAGGATAGAACAATGTGGCGATCCATCCTCTCTGCCTATCCCTTCGGAGAAACGGCGTGATGGTTAGTAAGTTAGTTAGTTTATTAAATAGTCCATTGTTTTGGCGAAACATTATGATACTTTAACATTATAAACTGTTAATTTTTATTTATTTTTATGTATCATATAGTCCATTGTTTTCACCGAAACACAATAATACTTTAACATTATAAAATGTTAAATTAAAAAAAATGGTTTTGTTTTGTTTATCAGAATTGTATTTTTATTTTTCGCGACAGCTGTTTCGTCAACCTATGTGGACATCATCAGGTGTTACAATAATTATTGTCACACCTGATGTTGTCAACATAGGTAGACGAAACAGCTAAAACTAAGATTTTTTAATTTAATGGTTATATTGTTATGAATTATATCATATTTAGCAGGGCGTCTTATGCGTTCCAAGTTAGTGAAATATATTTTTTTTTATCCAAAATCACCATGAATTATGAAGTATGCTATATGACTAGATTTTCTATTGTATATTGTGAGATTTTAGACTCGAAATAAGTTGTACTTTCGATGCTGAACCATTATTTCTCTTGTTTGATAGCTCAAGCTTATCGGCGATTACCTAGGAGCGTATCTCATTCAGTGGACCATATTGAATTTGGGAGGCCGGCAGTGTATCTTTAGACATAATGTGAGGCAAACACAATGGATAATACGAAGGGTTGGTCCACCTGGTACAAGCCGCCCACCCTGACCAGATTACTCTATCTACTCTTCGTCTAGCGGCTGCTGTATCGAGGGTAGATTCATACAGACAAGTAAAAATACTAATTTATTCATGCATTGTGGATAGACATCAATCACTGTTTTTAATCCACACGAAGTGTTCGCCCAGATTTTGATTAATTTTGCCTGATGTCATGTTGTATCTATAAGTAACATAATCTATAACTGTTAATTCAAAAACGTTGTTTTGTATCACAAATTGTATTTATTTGACTTTACAACAGCTGTTTCATCAACCAATGTTGACATCATCAGGTGTTACAAAAATATATATCAAATGTCAATAAATGTTCGGATTCGAAAAATTACGAAAATTTGACATTTGATATATATTTTTGAAACACCTGATGATGTTAAAATTGGTTGATAAAACAGCTGTCGTAAAGTTTAATAAATGCAATTTGTGATATAAAACAAAGTTTTTGAATTAACAGTTATAAAATGTTAAAATATCATAGTGTTTCGGCCAAAACAATGGACTATTTAACATAATCTAACTAATGATGTCAACATAGGTTTCGTCAACCTATGTTGACATCATCAGGTGTTACAATAACAAAAAAAGTTCAAGTACGTGTGTCTATTATCATTTTAAAATATATTTTTAAGTATCAAAAATAAAAAACAAATAATTGAAAATTCACTACTACAAGCCACACAGCGCATTGAGATGAATAATTGATAAAAATGACGCACTATAAATTACCCAATTTAACTTACTAACCATCACGCCGTCTCCCCGGAGGGGTAGGCAGAAATAATGAACCGCCACACTGTTCTGTCCTGATATACTTCTCTCATTCATACATCTTGTCATGCATGCACGTCGATTTCTCCGACTCCTCACGTGACCGACATTCAATATTTGATTGATTTGATCTGCCACGTTTTCCTCGGCCTTCCTCTATTTCTAGCTCCGTTCACGTCGTTTAAATATGCCTTATTTACCATTCTCTCTTTACTCATTCTTTTCGTGTGTCCAAATCACCTTAACGACCCTTTCATTATTTTGTTCATAACACAATCATTCGCACCGCATTCACTTCTTAAACTTGTATTTGACACTCTTTCATATACAGATTTACCACACATACGTCTTAGAGATCTCATTTCTACTGCATTTATTATACTTTCATCCTTCTTTTGCCAGTTTCATGCTTCACTTACATACATAAGGGTCGGCACAAGAACACCATTATGCACTGCCATCTTAGCTTTTTTGGATAGGCTTTTGATTGCGATGACAACTTTAAGTGCACCATTTACTCTGTTGCCTGTTCCAACCCTTCTTTCAATATCCTTCTCCACTCTCCCATTCTTTGTAAACATACTTCCTAAATAAACAAATTCATCCAATTGTTCCAGCTTTTCACCGTTCACACTAATGTTACAGACTGTCTTCTTTCAATATCCTTCTCCACTCTCCCATTCTTTGTAAACATACTTCCTAAATAAACAAATTCATCCAATTGTTCCAGCTTTTCACCGTTCACACTAATGTTACAGACTGTCATATTTTCTTATTTTTCGAAAATCATTACCTTGGACTTATTCACCTTCATCATCAAATCGTATCGCTTGCATACCTCATACATACTCTAGGTGTCTACACCAGGGCTTGTAGTTCATGTTCACCTTAACCATATAGCTTGAAACTTGTGGGATCAGGGAGTGTGTTGATGGCGTTACTAATCTATCTTCAGATCATTATGAATATTTAGCACTCATAAAAAAGCGATACAAAAGATTCATATACTCTTTTTTTGTATCCTACAGCAGGTCATCTAAACTCAATTGCTGCAAACGATTTGATTATTTGATTTTTTAGCTATGATATTGATTCTCTTGACGTGTGATAGGTAGCTTATTTATCGCCACTAATATATGACCTAAGACAGTGTGACAATCACAGATTTCTCTGACTCAGAAAACGTACCCTATCCATTCCAAGCTACCTTACTGTATAATCAACCGTATACCTAGATTGATTCTGTACCTCAATTTTTTCTAAGAGATTAGTCCTTGCTATGACACAAAGAAGAAAATATATATATATATTAACAGATTATTCCTTTATTAATTAGTACTAACAAGTTACAATATATTGTTATAGAATCTCCATATACAAGTGACCATTGTTAAATTTTGAATTTTTTTATGAAACTTAGATATAAAAAGTTAACATGTAAATTGAATTTTTAATGATTATTCAAAATGTTATTACAATAGTTAGTAATATTAAAATTTTTGGGTGAATATTTATTAATTTATTTAATTTAAAACATGTCATTTTTACACATTTCATTTATTTATTCTAAAATAGCTAAATTTTATCGACCGACCTTAGTCGTAATTTAAAGTTTTATTTGCAAGATTTTTTAAATTTATAACTAGTGAATATTAATCAAATCCTATACCTAAATTAAAACAATTAAATTTATAAAGTATGCTCAAATTTCTTAACTAAGTTAAAATATAAAGAGTATGATTTGGTCTCAAAAGCGGTATTAATAAAGAGATTTATAAACTAGTAACATAATCGTACGTAAGCCCGTGTTTATGAATACGCTTACATGAAATATTAAAGTGAACATACATGAGTATTCTAAATAACAATGTTTCTCGGAAGTTCGCAAAAAGTATGTTTCCATTGTTTAATGTTTCATATTTAAACATGTTTTCCAAATATTCCATCCACCCCTGGCGCAGGGGAATTGTATAGCTCAGCCCAGACTCATTTCCCTTCACGTTATTCAATTTGAATACAGTTTCCCTCAATGGATTGTTCCCGTTGTACGCCAGTGGTGTAGCCCGAAGTGCTTGTTGTCATAATTTACAAAATTATTACGAATAATGTATGTAAATTATACACGTGTCTGTCATTAAGGAAATTAATACGCCTTGAAAGACTGTTGGCCGTTGGTAGATGCCTTCATGATGACTGTATGTTTGATACAATTATACTATATTCTAGACCAGGGATGGCGAACGACTGACTCGCGTGACCCGCGAGAGAAATTACGTGACCCGGGGGAGAAATTCGATACCGAATTCTGGGTCGTTTTCAGGGATATTTTTCGTCAGCGAACCTTTTATTTAGCTCGTCAGCGACTCGTCGGTCAGTAGTCTGAAAAATCGAATTGGTCGCTTCCAAATTCTACTGGCGGGAAATAAGGATATAGATCTGATACTGATGTTTCTACCAATTTATACGGACCACAAATAATAAAATCAGACCTCAGACAATCGTAAAGCATGCGGCCCAGACGACATTGAGACTTTTTAACGCAATACGAGTATATGACACAGAGAACATACCCCACGACTGGCTGAAGTCCACCTTTGTGACGTTACCTAAAAAACAACATCCTAAAATATGTGGAGACTACAGATTGATCAATCTCATGAGTCACGTCCTGAAACTATTTATTACAAAAAATACATGCCAGAATACGTGGTAAATTTAAGCAAGACTTCGACGATACTCAGTTTGGTTTCAGGAACGCGTTTGGAACACGCGACTACTAACCGAAAGTCGCTGATGATTTAAAAAAAAAGGTCGCCATCGACTTCCTACTAAATAAAAATGTGTCACGATTTTTATTTTTATAAAAACCCTAGCCAGCGCTTTTTAAAATAAATTTTACACACTTGCGAAAAAGGTTCGCCATCCCTGTTCTAGATTATAATATCATAGCTTTTATTGCAAATAGTAAGTCCCTTTTCTTATACGTGACGTATAATAAATATAATATTCCAAATATAATTTTAAAAAAACCTATTCGTGACTAATTGATAGCGGGGATAAACGATGCTTTTGAATAGATTAAAATTTTAACTGTTAAAAATATAATAATGCTGTGTTTTGTTTTCCGTGAACATGCTCTTATTTATAATTAGATATTTAAAAAAAAAAACTAACTCACCATCACGCCGTCTCCCCGAAGGGGTAGGCAGAAATAATGGACTGCCACACTTTTCTTTCCTGACATATTTCTCTCGCTTCCTCAACATTCATACATCGTGTCATGCACGCGCGTCGATTTCTCTGACTCCTCAAATGGCCGACATTCAATATTTGATTTATTTGATCGTGCCACGTTTTCCTCGGTCTTCCTCTATTTCTGGTTCCATTTACATCATTAACATATAATTTTTTTACCATTCTTTCTTCATTCATTCTTTCATATGTCCAAACCATCTTAATGATCCTTTCATTATTTTGTTCATGACACCATCATTCGCACCGCATTCACTTCTTATATTTTCATTCGACACTCTATCATACACAGAATATCCACACATTCGTCTAAGAGATCTCATTTCTACTGCATTTATTCTACTTTCATCCTTCTTTTGCCAGTTCCATGCTTCGCTTCCATACATAAGGGTCGGTAGAAGAACACCATTGTGCACTGCCATTCTAGCTTTTTTGATAGGTTTTTGTTTGCGATGACAACTTTAAGTGCACCATTCACTTTGTTGCCTGCCCCAACCCTTCTTTCAATATCCCTCTCCACTCGCCCATCTCTTGTAAACATACTACCTAAATACGCGAACTCAACTACTTGCTCCAAATTTTCACCATTCACGCTAATGTTGCAGACTGTCGTGGTTTCTTCCATTAGATATTTTACTTTACATAATCCTCTTTACTACTGCAAGTGAAATAAAATAAGTTTAGACTAGGTATATAATCATGAATACGAATGAAAACGTCTGTTTTCTAGAAGTTTTTATTACAATTTATGCGAATTATATGTTATGCCTTACTAAGGCAAAAAATGTCAGCAACATTTTATAATGTCTTAGCAAACCGAAACGTGTCATTCGCAATAAATATAATAAAACTTATAAAAAATAGTAATTTTTATTCGTATTGATTACTTAATATATTTTTTATACCATTGTTCAAGAAACAATAAAAAGAACATAAAATGTAAACTGTTAAAAATTGTTTCATTTCGTTTAAGTTTTTAAATACAGATTGAAAAATATTTACCATAAACAATCATTCTTCATAGATGGCGTTAGTGGGTGGATTGTATAGATTAATCTTAAAAAAAAAAAAAAAAATTAATTAGTACAATCAAATCTACACAGATGGCTAACTGGAACTGACACGTGAAGATAGGTATGGATTTGGAGTATATATACAACTTCCAAAAATGTATCATGCATGATCATAATAACAATGGTGGAATGGGGAATGTTGTAATTACATAAAAGCGTGCGCTTAACCCAACCAATGACAGGTCATAAGTCCTGTAAACACCTTGATCATCCATATTCAGTTTCCAGTTTGTTTCTTCGTCTCTATTGAGATACAATTAAAAATTTGAAAAATATTTATTTATAAATGTGGATGTTATAATTGTTGAATTTAATTTGAATGATTTGCATTTTCCCAAAATATTTTTAAACTTTTGGGTGATAAGTTTCGGATGGTTCATCTTTCGTTTACAAATGTGTACACCGAAGAAGGACGAGAACCGGCCAAAAAATTGTGAATCCGTGATAAAAAGTTATGACAAAGAAGAAAATGATTGTGTTACTTATTTTACTGCTGGTTTAACAAAATAAATTTTATATTAATGTCGTACACAAATAACAAAAATAACATTTACGTACCAATTCGGGGGTGATTTTAATCTCCGTGCTTTAATTCAAAACTCAATCCAGAGAATGTATTCTAAGAGAATTGAGCAAAAGAATCAAGTGTATTGGAGTGGCTCGACAGTAATTACTCTCGATATGGGGGCAACTGGAATGCCCCAACCAAAGTAACCCCACCGTGCTCGCTCGCTTTAATGGGACCATTCATTATTTTTAAGTCAAATGTCAAAAACATTTTATAGAGCTCTCAAGAAATGTTTAGATTGAGATTTCTGATTGGATACGTATAATATAATGTTTTGAGATATTTATACTTGTAAGGATATCCGATGTTTATACAATCTTCAAGCCCTGTATAAGATAATTGATTTGACGAATTTATATGAATTAAAACACTGTTTTTACCACTTTTGAGTAGATTCCACTTCAAAAGTGAAAAAAAACAGTGTTTTAATTCATAAAAATTCGTCCTCATGGAATTCCACAGTATTTACGCTTAAAGTTTATCTGAAATTGATAATTGATTTAAATAATACTGGAATATTTTTAATTTATTATTTCCTTTTACATTTCCCACCATCTGGGGTCGGCCCTCCTCGTACGAAAACGCCAAACTTTTCTATTATGGCTCATTTCCACCGTCAGGGTCTCGTGTTATAGCTCTTTTTCTATGTTGGCCCACCATTGGGCGACCTCTTCCCCTTGATTTTGTGGGAATGCTGCTGGCTTTTTCACATACCACCGGAGTCGAGATTCTATCGTCTTGTCTGTTAATAGGGCAACCTTAAAGCTACCCCTCACGTATTCGTTCCCTACGTAGTCCAGCATTGTGACGCCTCCGGGCCACCTCAGCATTCTCATATAGGCAGCATGGACTCTACGTTCGTGGAATTTTTTGTTGGTCCAGCTTTATATAGCATGTCGGGCCTTACTGTAGTCATGTAAACATTTCCCTTAGCCTTGATTGACATTTTTTGATCAAATAGGACACTCGAATGAGGATCTCCCTTGAGCCAGGCGGTGTTTATCCTATGTTTGACATCAGGGTCTACGTTTGCATCCGCAGTAAGAACCGACCAGAGATACTTAAATTGGGACACTTTGGAAACTAGAATATTGTCAATATAAATTCTATTTCCGTGTGTCAAATATGTACATAAAATTGATTCAGTTGATATAAATTAATTAATACGAATGAAAATGTCTGTTTTCGAGAAGTTTTATTTTATGGGAATGACATGTTTCACATTTTATGGCAATATCAAATGGAAACAATGAGAACATTTCATAATTCCCTAGCAAGGCGAAACATATCTTTCCCATTGATTACAATAAAACTTCTAGAAAATATGTGTTTTCATTCGTATTAATTATTTATTATTTCAGAGTCAGAAACGATACGGTGAGAGAAAAAACAAAAGTCACTGACATCGTCCACTGGATGGCGACTCTAAAATGGCAATGAGCAGATCACGTAGCCAGAAGCTCAGACGAAAAGTGGACAATAAGACTGCTGACTTGGAGACCGTGGACGGCAAAGAGAAGTGCAGGGCGACCGCAACTACGGTGGAAGGATGATCTAAACAGACACGTCGGAATAACCTGGATGCAGTCTGCATAGGACAGAGTGACATGGAAGCGAATGGAGGAGGCCTTTGTCCAGGAGTGCACGGGAATAGGCTGAGGAAGAAGAGGTGAAGAAGAAAAATTATTTAATATGGATTATTGTTTTTTATAATAATTATTTATTATGGACGTATTTTATACTATAATTTATAATTCTTTATTTCAGCAAATTGAATCCACCATCAATTAAAAAAAAAGTAGATTTTTAAATTATTAATGACTTTACAAACAACATTTTGTTTAAATAATTAAAACATAAAATAAAATTGAAAATTAATTTATTATGATATACAAGTATACTCGTATGTAGTGTGCTTCCACTTGTGTTTGTCGTTGACCTGTATCGGCAGCTTGCTGTCATCTTCTGGACTTGAAAATCTTGTTTATTTTTTTGATAATTAACACAAGTTTTTTTTTAATGAAAAATAGTAGCTCTTAAGTTTATCATTATTTCTTGGTATATCATTATAACTCAGTATATCATTATTATCTCTCCATCATTCAACATTACATATAAATAATCTTAGTTTTAAAACATTTTGAATCACTTTACACCAATAACTTTGGATTACAGGTAACATAGATTTTTAATTCTCAGCATTAGCAAATCTGAGTATTTTATAAGTTTTGATATATTACAGATTCCAGAAAATGGCTAACTGGTCGAAACTTGAACGAGTGGAATAAAACTTAATATTCACAATCACAATATATTTTTTTCGTTTTCATTGACCACCATCGATTTTTTTGCAATTAAATATAAATATTTCTGATTTGTTTATCATAAATTAGGGTTATTTCCTTACACTTATTTGAAAATCGAACATATTTTATGATGGATAGATAAGAAATGTTCTAACTAAATAATCATACATGGATCACCACAATATCATTAAATTCAATTATTGTACATAACATATGATTATTATAATAGAATATTTCTGTTTATTTTAGTTTCATATACAATTTTGTAAAATTAAAAATGCATTCGTGAAATTTTATTATGTTTTATGGGAGTGACATGTTTTGCTTGCTATGGTATTATCAAAATTATTTAAATAGTACATTGTTTTTGCCGAAACACTATGATACTTCAACATTATTACTGTTAAAATTTAAAACACTGTTATAACGTCACAATTTCTTTTTATCACTAAGAGTGGCGCGACAACTGTTTCGCCAACCGATGTTGGCATCATCAGGTGTTACAATAAACTAAAGTTGCAAATGAAATTTTCATTTGTAACATTAGTTTATTGTAACACCTGATGATGCCAACATCAACAAAATTATTTGATTACGTCCTGGTAAGGCGAATCATACCACTCTCATAAAATATAATAGATCATACAGAAAAATGCTATCTTTCTGGGTGCTTTGTGTATGTAAGTTTTCGGTAAATATGTAAACTTGTATTAGTGTGACCAACCCTTATGTATGGAAACGAAGCATGGAACTGCCAAAAGAAGGATGAAAGTAGAATAAATGCAGAAGAAATGAGATCTCTCTTAGACAAATGTGTGGATACTCTATGTATGATAGAGTGTCGAATGAAAACATAAGAAGTGAATGCGCTGCGAATGATGGTGTTATGAACAAAATAATGAAAGGATCATTAAGATAATTTGGACATATGGAATGAATGAATGAAGAAAGAATGGTAAAAAAAAAAATTATATGTTAACGATGGAAATGGAACCAGAAATAGAGGAAGACCTAGGAAAATGTGGCACGATCAAATAAATGAAATATTGAATATCGGCCATGTGAGAAGTCAGAGAAATCGACGCGCGTGCATGACACGATGTATGAATGTTGAAGAATCGAGAGAAATATGTCAGGAAAGAAAAGTGTGGCAGTCCATTATTTCTGCCTAACCCTTCGGGGAGACGGCGTGATGGTTGGTTAGTTAGTTAGTTGTATTTAGTGTTTACAAACAATAGTGTTAATTTTAAATTGCACAAGTTTTGTCTTATCTAAAAAATAATTCCGACTTTTGTCTGGGTAATATAAATGGTTTTTGAATGATTGTAACTTGTTTAATTTCAATTAATTGTTTTCATAATTTCACTTTGTATATATAAATACAATGTAATCTACAATATTTGTTATCAAAATGCGTGAATCTTTATTGTATCACGTACCTATTAATTTGCTCTCTACAATATCAATTGCGTAAGAATTTATTTTCTTTTGAAGTCATCACAATTAATTCGGTTCTATAGTGGTAGAAGTCATGTCGGGGTAACGTTTTGTTTCATTTCAACCCCTTATTAACCCAAACTTTCAACTTTTTCATTTGACGTCAATATAAAAGGAATGGCGCTTTTTAGAAGGGAGGGATAAACAGAAGCGAATTCGTTTAATTACATGTATTGTATTATACGATATATTTTTAATGTATAAGAAATAGAAGAAAACTATAAGTTCTATACTATTCTGTACTTCTATACTATGTACTAGAAGAATACTAAGGTAGAATACCACAAAGTATTCTATATTAAAAAAATCTTTTTTATGTTTCTTTGGGTATCTTTGACAAGTTCAATACCGGATTAATTTAACGAAACTTACTAACAAATCATCACACAAGGCAGGCAGAGAGGATGGATTGCCATACGGCTCTGTCCTGACATACTCCTCGAACTTCTTCTACATTCATACATCGTAACATGCACGCCCCATGATTTATAAATTTTTTTCTTAACCATTCGTTTCATATGTCCAAACCCCCTCAGGGATTCTTTTTATATTTTAATTATGATGCAATCATCTACCTTACACTTCTTCGTTCGGTATTATCATACAATGTTTTTCCGCATATTCTTTTCAATGATCTCATTTCTACGGCACTTATCCTACGTTCATTCTCCTTTGGCCAGCTCCAAGCTTCACTTTCTTACATAAACGTTGGCTCAAGAACTCCATTATGTACTCCAAACTTTGCTTCGATGGGTATATTTCTGTTTTGCAGTGATGAATAATTAATTGATTATTTTACGATTTATATTATCAATTTGCAACGTGTGGAATCAAACATTTTAGATTTTGGCTCATAACTTAAGAAAACTTAATATTTTATAACAAAATAAAGTAACCAAATGCATTGTCCCCGATAGATATCTCCGACAGCGACAGCACAGATTGTTTTACCTACAGGCCGCCAGAACCAATCTGCCTCTGGTGACGCCGGTGGGAAGAGCAATTAGTCTACTGAATGCGGTCTCCTCGGAGATCGAAGTCTTTCATGTTAGTGAAAGTACGTTCAGGGGACAAATACTCTTGACTTTGGAAATTATTTTGTCTTCCTAATGTCGAACCATCACTAATGCGTTCCTGGTATTATGTTGTATTTTTATAATATTTTACCTGTACTCAACTGATGCCTTAAACATTTATGCTGTTTGTAATGTCTTTTGAGTAAATAAACTGGTTTGATTTGATTTGATTTGATCCCTCTCGTAAATTTAACATTATTTAAATTTGGACTCTTACTTTTATTTCTATGCACTACTTTGCAAATTCGTGTATATTGTCAGTTCAAATAACATTTAATATAAAATGAAAGTTTTATAAAGGATTTTAGTGTTTTAAACATTTTGTATATGATTTATTAAATGGTGGTGTTTTAGTTATGATCTTGTTCTAAATTGACTACTTACGAGTTCTTCTTCGATGTTTTTACAGCTCACATAGAGGCTAGACTCCATTAGTCCTCGCCTTCCAGTCTCTCAGTCTTGAAGTAGTTGTGCAGCGTCCCTCCTCACCTTATTCCCACTACTTACGAGTAAGTATAATATAATAAAGTAATATTTTAATGGAAATAAAAGTTTCAACGTCTTTAATGCGTTAAGGATAGTTATCATAATACTGTTTTCTCTCTTCGTGAGTACTTTACAAATTACAATTTCTATAAAAGCAAAAATATTATCCAAAAAGCTCTCAGCATTCCCATAAAATCAAGAGGTAGAGGCCACCTAATGCCAAAATGGTGGGCCAACATGGAAAAGGATCTGCAGCAAGAGAACCTGACAGTGAAGATGAGCCAGGATATAAAAGTTTTGCGTCTTCGTAATATCTCAGGTGATGGAAATTGCAAAGGGAAAGAAGAAGAAATGAACTTCAACATAAAGAATATTTTTAGTTTGATTACTTCCTAACAATCCTAATGCAACTGATTACTGTTGACTAGAGAAGTAATGAAAAAAAATTATGTTGCACAATAGGCCAAGGAAAGATCCATGTTGGGTATCACTTAGAGACCACTTAGCCAACGTGAAGATAAGAAGACGCATAAGGGTTACCGATATAGGGATATGCATTGCGAGGATGAAGTTGAAATGGGCTGGACATGTGTGCCAACGAAACAAGGTTACTGAATGGAGGTCAAAGTCTGGCAGGAGAAGTGTCGGGAGCCAAGCAGGTTGAGCGATGATATTGTGCGGACGTCGGGAATGGCTTGCGGAGAACACTGGTGAGAGACCGAAAGAGACGGTGCGGGGGTGGAGAGGCTTACTTCCAGCAGTGGATAGAAATAGACTGACGAAGACTATTCTTATAATGATCTCCAATTTTTTGTTTCGAAATAAACTAAATCAGTACATAAATCTAAAAATGAGGTAAGCTAATTGACGTCACTTCAAGAACCATAATTAGCTTTTAAGACCAAGCACACTGTGTCAGTACAAAAATTAATTGTCTTAATTTCCCTACTCCTAACTGATTCGTTCCTGATTTCCAGGGGTGTAGTCAGGGGAGCCGAAAGGAAAGTTTCAAACAGTGTTATAAAATGAATTTATTATAGTATTTGTTCAGCACAATCCCACCCCAACGGCCCACCCTCTATCTTTACAACTCTTTCTTTGGCAGCATTATATTATTTTCGTCCTTCCATATATCATGCGCTTTGTACCGGGGACTCTTTCTCGAATCTGAGTAGAACTATCAACCATTTTATAGGGCAGAATGACTCATTTATATACTTAAAATAATATTCAAATAATAATAATTAAATAAAACGATGTTTTTTAACTACTTCCACTTTTGTCTTTATTTAGACAGCGACCGGTTTCGCCAGGCTCGCTGGCATCGACAGACTCCGAGTCTGTCGATGCCTATTTTTTTACCATTCTTTCTTCATTAATTTTTTCCATATGTCCAAACCATCTTAAAGATCCTTTCATTATTTTGTTATTATATTAGATTTAAATATATTAATATATAGTCCATTGTTTTGGTCGAAACACTATGATAAATTAACATTATTACTGTTAAAATTTATAACAATGTTATAATATCACAATTTATTTTTATTCGCTGAGAATGTCGCGACAGCTGTTTCGCATCATCAGGTGTTACAAGAAACTAAAGAATTTAGTGAGTTTGTCTCATTTTAGTTTAGTTTATTGTAACACCTGGTGATGCCAACATCGGTTGGCGAAACAGCTGTCGCGACATTCTCAGTGAATAAAAATAAATTATTATATTATAACAGTGTTATAAATTTTAACAGTAATAATGTTAATTTATCATAGTGTTTCGACCAAAACAATGGACTATATATTAATATATTTAAATCTAATATAATAACAAAATAATGAAAGGATCTTTAAGATGGTTTGGACATATGGAAGAAAGCGCGGCACGATCAAATAAATCAAATATTGAATGTTGGCCATGTGAGAAGTCAGAGAAATCGACGCGCGTGCATGACACAATGTATGAATGTTGAGGAAGCGAGATAAATATGTCAGGTAAGAAAAGTGTGGTAGCCCATTATTTCTGCCTACCCCCTCGGAGAGACGGCGTGATGGTTAGTTAGTTAGTTAATATAATAAATAATATTTTCTTTGCCAACTAACCTCATTTAAATAAACTTTAAAATTCGCAAAGAAATTAAAAATATACAGAATTGCAAGGCTTACTGTATAGTCATAGAGCCATTATTTCGTTGCATGTTAGTTTATTTTTTGTGGGTGGAATATACCTATATCGCACAATTATGGAATATGTTGAAATTGGAATATTTAGCCCCGCCTACTTCTACATTTATGTACTAGTAAATGTGTTGAAATTTTTTGATTTGATTTCTCTGACTTCTCACATGGCCAACATTCAATATTTGATTTATTTGATCGTGCCGCGCTTTCCTCGGTCTTCCTCTATTTCTGGTTCCATTTACATCGTTAACATATATTTTTTTTTACCATTCTTTCTTCATTAATTTTTTCCATATGTCCAAACCATCTTAAAGATCCTTTCATTATTTTGTTATTATATTAGATTTAAATATATTAATATATAGTCCATTGTTTTGGTCGAAACACTATGATAAATTAACATTATTACTGTTAAAATTTATAACACTGTTATAATATAATAATTTATTTTTATTCACTGAGAATGTCGCGACAGCTGTTTCGCCAACCGATGTTGGCATCACCAGGTGTTACAATAAACTAAACTAAAATGAGACAAACTCACTAAATTCTTTAGTTTCTTGTAACACCTGATGATGCAAAACAGCTGTCGCGACATTCTCAGCGAATAAAAATAAATTGTGATATTATAACATTGTTATAAATTTTAACAGTAATATAGTAATATAAATGCACCTGTGCTTACATAAAACTGTTAGTTTGGGATTAGATTCCAACGGAATCGTGTTTACAATATTTCTATAATTTCTATTATTCAAGTAGATACATATAAATAGTATGTTTTTTTAATATATAGTATTTACGATACGTAACATATTATTTCGCCTTTGCCTATTGCGCATAATATTTATTTCAAATACCGTATATAAACAATGAAAAAAACATATATCTCATTGAACTGTTTTACAATGCTTCGAATATGTTTGTTTGAATTTCAAATTTTGAAATTTCTTTAACGAGGACAGGTGAATCAAAGAAAATGGCTGCTCGTACAGCTAGAGAAATCCAAACGTCCCAATACGTGTTCCACCACCCCCTTATGTATAATATAATATAATAACCAACCACTCTTTTCCAAAAAGGGTTTTCTTTGTCAATGTTCGCCTTGCCGTTTCCTACCTCCCTTCAATGCTCTGTGTGGATTCGAACCCGCACCGTCGCGTCTCGCCTACGAGGTATTCCATTATGGAGCATTGTGCCTACGACCAGTTGGTCGAATTTCCACAATATACATTATGTATTTATTCCTTTAAATTCCTTTCTGCTCATTCAACCCTTTTTACGAATCTACGTTTTAATGTGTGAAATTAATATACCTACTGGGATTATAATTCATCCGTAATAACATTTATTTAACGTAGGGTATTCGAGAAAAGGAAACTTCAATATATCTCAAGAGAAAAGTTTATGATTCATGCATACTGCCGGTGATGACGTATGTGATGGAAACTATGACCCTCACCAAGAGAAATGTAGAAAGATTAAGAGTCACGCAGCGTTCCATGGAAAAACATATGCTCGGCGTCAGTCTCCAAGATAAAATCAGAAATGAGGAGATTAGACGCCGAACAAAAATAACGGACATCATGGAACGACTAGCGAGACTGAAGTGGCAATGGGGGGGTCATCTGGCGAGACAGAGTGAGGATAGATGGACCCAGAAAATAATAAAGCGGAGACCATGGAAGAATAGGAGAAACGTCGGCAGGCCGCAAAAAAGGTAGGCCGACGACATTGCTGCCGTGGGGGGGGGGGAAGGGAATGTGACTACGGCTGGCAGGAGATAGAGACGAGTGGAAGGGAAGGGAAGAGGCCTATGTCCAGCAGTGGACCGATAAAGGCTGACGAAGAAGAAGAAAAAGAAGATTCAAGGAAAGATCAGCCCTAGTTTATAACAGCATTATTTATAAGAATTAGATTGATTCTTCTTCAGCTTTCTTACCTCCACTGTTGGATATAGGCCTCTTTCATTTTTCTCCACTCATCTCTGTTTTGTCTCTTCCGCATCCAGGTATTCCCAGTTATTCGGGCAATGTCGTCTTCCATGTTTTAGGTGGTCTCCTGACTTTATTAGAGAATTCTAATGTCAGCAACTTTGGTTCGGCGTCTAATTTCTTAATTTTTTTTATCTTGAAGTATTCATTTATTTGTCATATTTGAAGAAATTCATTTTCTCGAATCATATTTTTATTATTGAGATGCAAAATTTCAACGCCATTATCTTTATTACATGAATACTCTTTTTTAATGAGATGGTTTGCAAATTCAGAAAAGTTATTATTAGAGAGACATCTTATGTGCTCTTTTATTGTTAATTTAAAATTATGTTTAAAATAAAAATGATATTTGTATTTTTTTTATTATTAGAAGGTATTTGATCTGGATTTTTATAAATATGGTATGTTTAAACAGATGTTATAATGATTTATTTTGGTACGTTTATGCTTTTGTTATAACAAATATTATTGGGATTCAGGTATTAACTTACAGCAAAGGAAATAAATTAATGATTGGACTTGACGTTAAATTTATATGATTATTTATATATTTTCTTTATGTTTAATTGCTTTTTTAATTTCTAAAATTTGTTGATTGTTCTCTCGAAGTTATATTTCTAACGCCAATATCTTTATTAAATGAAAGCTCTTTTTTAATGAGATGGTTTGCAAATTCAGAAAAGTTATTATTAGAGAGACATCTTATGTGCTCTTTTATTCTTAATTTAAAATAATGTTTAAAATAAAAAATGTTTTTATATTTTTTTATTATTAGAATGTATTTGATATGTATTAAGTACCTAATATTAAAATATAAATAAAACCTTTGTTCAGGAATGGGGGCAAGGAGTGCACCTTCTTGTGTAATGTTACTAAATCTATAAAATCCGTCTCCCCTAGAAAAAAGTCCACCGTTAAAGCCGAAACACGGTAATGCCGACATCGATTCTTTACTCCGTTACGCAGAACCAACCTGCCTTTGGTGATGCCAGTAGGAAGAGCTATGCGGACGTTGAATTTTATTGCCTCGGATTTGGCCATTTTTGCAGTAGTGAGGCAGTGTTCATAAAAAGTATATTATACAATCTGGAAGGAGTGCTGCCTCACTGACATCGACATATTTGAGATCCTTCTTAAGTGTGTTGTATTTTACCATTTCTCTGTAAAATTGTATATTGTTGTTTTTGATTATCTCCAATTCAGTCGCCTAAATGTTGTTCATTTACTTTGTCACATTTGTGTAAAAAAAATGTAATAAAAAGTCCCAAATGCGTCCAAACCTTCCACCACAATCACAAATAAAATAGGAGAGGTGAGATATTTTAGGCCAAGTCCGACGATATGCTTACCACTGACTGGCATTGTGATGTCATTCATCCATACCAAGTGATGTCATTCATCCACGTGAGGTATAGCTATAACTATACCACCCGGCGCCCCTGGAAACGACATAAAGTCAGCCAAACTTTCAATCACAATAGCAATAAGAGAGAAAAGCCCACATTCAGGGCCATCCTTCAAACATCCTAGCAACTTTGCCATTGACACGAAAAATGAGAAGATCGTTGACACGAAGCCGAAGAAGATAATCTGAAATAATTTCATTTCATTTTTATTATGTGAAGACTTTATTGAATCAAATAAAATAACAAAAAATTCCATTAATGTTGTTATCTGAAATTTCATGGTAGAAGGTTAATGATCGTTTTTTTTTTGTAAATATACATTTAAAAAACATGTTTTACAATTTTTATTTTTATTTTCATTACTTGCATTAGAAGTTCAATGTAAATAATAAAAATTGGATTTCATTTTAAGTATACTTAGTTAATTCCACTAATGTTTATGGCTTCGATCGGTTTTGGCTTCTAGTGGTCACCAGAAGATGGCAGCGCGCTGCTGAAACCAGTCGAACCAATAAACATACCTAAGTGGAATTAAGTTAATATACAATACATTAAAAAATACTTTTTAAAATATTTTGTTTAAAAATGCAATTACCTACCGGCAACCCATAACGCCGAGCTTGACTTTCTGTACGACGAATTTTATTTTCAAAATTCAAAAAGTTTATGGAGCCACCAAATGTGTCAGTAATTTATATACTCGTACAAACCAATTTTATCGGATAGTTTAGTGCAAAATTGCTGACTCTATTGACATTTTAAACTCTTAAAATATATTTTTTTTTCATATTGGGTCAAGAGATTTATGTTCTTAAATACAAACATATTATTAATTTGTTACATGCGTTACCGGCATATATTTTTTTAAGAATTTGTGATGATTTAACAGATTTGTATTTTATTATTTCCGCTTTATTAAATTTTCTAAATAACATTAAAAAAAAAATTAGAAAGAATTTATCTTATTCCCGTGGTAAACAAACATTAAAATCTAAAACTTGCTTTTGATTATACTCAGGTAAGACGAAAAGGTCTTTGTAAATGTGAATGTCAAAGTATACGCGCTATAGTATTTAAAAAATACGTTTACGTTTATTTAAGTTTTTGTTGATTTAACAAAAATATAAAAATAAGCTTAAATAAATTTGTTCAAAACCGTTCATGTATATTTCAAAGCGATTATTTATTTGAAATTTCTATTGTTTCTTGAACAATGATGTAAAACTACATATTAAATAATTAATACGAATGAAAACGTCAGTTTTCTAGAAGTTTTATTTAACTTTTTGTGAATGAAATGTTTCGCCCTTCTAAGACATTATCGAATGCCTTAGAAGGGCGAAACATGTCATTCCCATAAAATATAATAAAACGTTTTTATTCGTATTATCTATAGATATCGTTTTACCTATGATGAGGATTATGAAACATAGATAAATATCAACTCAAAAGTGGAAAAGGGTATTGTATTTTAAAAAAATCTTACTATAGGTATTGAATTATAAAAAAATCATTTACTTTTACTAAAAATGTGCGCTTATCAGTTTTGGTTGATTTAATGAGGTTATTATTTGAATTTTAGATTAATTGACAAGCTTGCATTGCTATGCAGCTTTTTCGGTGTGTATATATAGGTATTAATAAAAATAAAATAAAGGACTTAATTTTTTTGCATTATAAATATTCTATCGGAAATCACATATGTAGTAAGTAGTACTGAAAAGTTTATACCTATCTATTTACCCACCATATTTATCTTTGAAGATCATATTTTCATCCGTAATACTTGTATTTTTACCGAGGTTAGGTATATATTTACCTAATATTTTTTTTCATAAAAAAATC
Organism: Lepidostoma basale; assembly: GCA_022606425.2. Classification (NCBI taxonomy): domain Eukaryota; kingdom Metazoa; phylum Arthropoda; class Insecta; order Trichoptera; family Lepidostomatidae; genus Lepidostoma; species Lepidostoma basale. Next base: position 28,068 of record JAHDVF020001037.1, read on the forward strand.
GGCAATGATGTATAACTTCATTAATTTATAGAAAATATGTCAATAGATCATTAGCAGAGTATTTTTCTTTTTTTTAATGTATTTTTGTTTATTGCTGGGAATTTTGATTTGTGAAGGATATGTTGATTGTAACAAAAACAGTTTGGTATGATTACATAAATCAATAGTTTATTTCAACAAAAACAGTCAGTTATTTAAATATACACAAATCACTAATAAAGTTATCGCCTTCCACGCTTAGTCTAATATTTACATACATTCACGTTTGACAATATTATTTAAATCAGAAAAAAACATGTTCACTTATTTAAATAACATTGCCCTAACTTCTCTAAAATTTCAATAAATAATAATCTAAGAATAATATTTAATATAATAATATAAACAACAATGGTATTCGTACAATTAGGTTATGTATAGTAGATAGGTAAATGACTCGATTTTATACATAAAATACTGTTAATAATTATGAAAAAGTTGATTACAATGTGTATTTTATATTAGGTAATAATAGAAACTACTTTATTTGTAATTGGTTGATTAATATTTTGAATTACCTGGTGGAATCAAAATTCTTGAGAATATTCATTTTGGTCGACTATAAAATTATCAACTAAAGAGGACCTGCGCGGTCCGCACAAAATAATAATTAATACAGATTCTTAAAATCACAATAAAGCAATAATTTCATCACATTTTTGGTTGCAGTAATGACAGATGTTGACGAGACAAATATAACGGAGTAACAGAAAACATTCACCAGTATCACTTGCCGCAGTTCTGCTTGAGATCAAAGTTTCACCAACGTCACTCGATAAATTGAAGTATTTGCACGTTAAATTAACTAACTAAAATGTACAAGGCTCTTAAAGAAATTCGTTAATAAATAACTCCTCAATAGATGACTGGAACGGGCCTGCGAAGTTGGTCAAGAGGGCCGTGGTCTCTCGGAGGGGACGACGAAGGGGGCATCTGGAATAGCGGCGGATGGAATGGCTTGTTCGGGGGGTAGAGGGAGTAAAAAGAGCTGACAACAGCCGCCGCTGAAGCCCCCGGGCTAGACGGCGCCTGAGGCTCGTTCTGTGACACAAGTTTTGAGAGATGAACGGGGTCGAAAGCTGATCCGAAATAGTGCGGCATCGGAGAATAGTTCAAGCTTTCCAAGCTGGGCATTCCGGTCGGTCCAGCGAAGTATGGCGGAAGGAATCCAGGGAATCCACCGGGGCCTGGAGGTGCTCCCATCCCGCCGCCAAGTCCTCCTCCAAGAGCTGGTTTGGGCTTCCTCCTCGGGCGGTACTTGTAGTCGGGGTGCTCCTTCATGTGCATGGCGCGGAGGCGCTTGGCCTCGTCGATGAAGGGCCGCTTCTGCATTTCAGAGAGCAGCTTCCACTCGGCTCCGAGTCTCTTGGAAATCTCGGAATTGTGCATCTTTGGGTTGTCTTTAGCAATCTGCCTGCGCTGGAGACGAGACCACACCATGAAGGCGTTCATCGGTCTCTTGATGTGTCCTTCCGGCTGTGGGGAGCCGCCCGGTCTCTGCGGCTCCATGTTGCTGTGTATGTTGAATGGATACCCGTGGTGACCCATCACAGACATATTTGACATCACTGACATTTTGAAATAAAAATAAACAAAGTCTCAAAAGTTCAAGTAAAAGTTTCACGATATACTCGGGAGACAAGTTCGCTAGAGGTTGTATTTCTACGAGCTCAAGCGCACGACTGATGCAATGACCTCACCGCTAGACGGTACCTCGACTGGCTGATAGGGGGCGGAGCGTAAAATTCTCCCGGCCAATCGCGGCGCTAGTCGCTTTTTACCCCACCCTTATGGTAAGTGAAGCCTTAGCTATCGCTGTCTCATGTCACAAAGCATAAACTTGTGTAGGTGTGTCTCGCTCACGCGGCGATCACAGTTTAGGGAAGAGCTTCACAGAATTAGAGTGGTCACGTGTATCGGGTGATTAGATTATAGGCTCATCTCATTTGAATTTCAATCGTATATTTAGATTACTACAAAGACACATGTTTTTTAAACTTTCGTTTTAAATAGAAATAAAAATACGATGAATGAACTGAAATTTATTAGGCGTTTTTACGCATTCCTATCATAACCGTTATATTATGTATTAAAAAGATTATAGAATATTCACCGAATTATCAATTAAAATAAATTAATCGTTGATATACGGACTTACTGAAAGACATTTTTTTCTAAACATTTGAAGCTTTGATTTGAAGCTGATACTATTATATATTATATATAATTTGAAGCTGATATTATTATAATTATGGCGGTTTATCGAATTCACATTAACGTTTATATAAAAATTCGAACATAACATTTTTAATTTATATTCGTAACAAATAATATAATTATTATTTTAAATTTAGGTGAGCTTCCCATACCAGTTCCAAAAAAGTTTAAACTAAACTTATTACTTACAAATACATTAACTACTGGGAGCAAATAAGCATTTTTCCGATTTCTTAATCTCTACTAAAATTAACGATAAAATAACGAACAAACCATCACGCCGTTTCCACAAAAAGAGTAAGCAGATAGAATGACCGTCACACTACTCTATCCTGAGACACTTCTCTAGATTCCTCCACATTAATACAGCGAGACATACACGCACGTAGATTCTTCCGACTTCAAACATTTAAAACCTTTAAAATTTGATTTATTTGGTTATGCCATGTTTTCCTCTGTCTTCCTCGACTCCGTACTCCATTCACATCGTTGAAGTATACCTACATTCTTAACCATACTTTTTTAATCCATGCGTTTTTATGTGACCAAACCTACGCAGTGATCCTTTCATAATTTTGTTTATAATACTTTCTTCTGCTCTACATTCCTTCCTAATATCTATTTCGCATGGAGCTTTTTCATCTTGTTAAATAAATAATTGTTCCCTTTGTAATAATTGTAGTCATTTAATTTATAATACTAAACACGATTGTTTAGTAGTTTTACTTGGATTTAATATATTATATATTGCGACCGCAATTTCGGTGGAATGATGATCTGAACAGACACGTCGGAATAATCTGGATGCAGTCTGCACAAGACAGAGTGACATGAAAGCGAATGGAGGAGGCCTTTGTTCAGGAGTGGACGGGAATAGGCTGAGGAAGAAGAATAAGAAGAAGTTATATGAATTGTGACAACTTTGTCACAATTTATATAGGTAATTTATATGAATTAAATCCATGTAAAACCACTAAACAATCGTGTTTACTATTATAAATTAATAATGTAGTTTTACAAAACTAATGCCTCAACCATCAATAGATTGTAGCCATATTTACCATCTTATTTTTTACGTGAAATTTGAAGATTGTAGAATTATAGTAATGACACGTTGATCTATTTAAATAAATAAAAAACCCAACCAGCTTCAAATTATCTAAATATATTATACATTTTATTAAAAACTCACATTTACTACTATAACTTGTGTTATACTTAATCTTTTGAATGAGCATTAAAATAAATTAAATATTATTTAATAACACCCTAGCAAGGCAAAATATATAACTCTGATAAAATAAAATAAAACCGCTTTATCAATAAAAAATACTAAAAATATGATATTTTCACCACCGTTTAAAAAATAATGAATTGAAAACATCCATTTCAAATGCTTTATTTATATACGTAACTTTGGATTTTTGCATATATTAATAAACAATTACATATTTAAAAAAATATCCTACATTATTTAAGTATATAATAAAATATTATTATATATATGGTATGGTAGTTTGACACAACATTTTTTTAAACAAAGTAGTTTCTTATGTACTACCATTAATGAAAAAGTAAACATTTTTATTTAAAGCGAAGTGCTTTAATACTTATAAAGTAATGAGTATAATCGAATAAATAATAATATTCAATGAAAGTTTTATGATAATATATATTTTTTCCTGTAACTCTATTTAATTCAGTTTAATTACAATTTCTATTTATTTACTAATAAATCACAACATTACAGATGTACAAATCTAGATCGTTTGCTATTACATAACAAGAATTTAATGCACCAAAGTTCTTTGATTAATTAACATAAATATAAAAAGCAAATAGTCCATTGTTTTGGCCGAAACACTAAAATACTTCAGCATTATTACTGTTAAAATTTATAACTCTGTTAAAATATTGATATTATATATTATTACAGTGTTATAAATTTTAACAGTAATAAAAAGCAAACAATAATCTAATGACCTGTAGTTGATTTAAATGTATATAAAAAGATTAACGTTAAAAAATATTTTATATAATAATATTACATGTCTTTTAAAATTTTAAATAGCCGTTACCTACACATCTTGAATTTAGTTGTTAACAGCGACATCTGTTGGAATTCATCGACAATAACATAAACAGGTAGGTAGGTACCTACAAATACGTTACATATTGAATGAAATTCCTCGCTCACCCTCCAATTTTGATGTTTACGGCAAATTATAATGCCGAATTTTTAGGTGGGCAGAATGAATGGACCAAAACGTACGATCGTACACGCATGTTGATTATGGCGACATCAAAAAAGGATGGATTTCAAAATTAGACTCGGTTGCGTCATATTTTCATCGAACTTCGTCTTTTTAAACCACCTTTACACCATTCTACAATCATTCATTCGTATTTTTGTAGCCAGTATTCTAAAGGTTGTTTAGAACTCTGGTTAAAAACATTCTTCTATTGCGTAGCACGGTGTTTCACAACAAGTGGTACGCGTAACCATAGGGGTACGCAAAATTGCATCAAGGGGTGCGCGCGGCAATCTCTTGAGTAAGATAATATAATCAGTAAAAAACAATTACGCAAACAACAATTGCCGAAATATATTTTTAATCGATCCTTCTTCTTCGATGGTCCTATAGCCCATATCGAGCCTTAGCATCCAGTATTCTTCACCTCCAATTCCTCCTGTCCTCCGCTTCGACCCTCCAATCTGACACTCGTAACAATTTCGCCCCATCTCTCCCAAATCCATCCTCCCATCGCCGCCTTGGTCGTCTTTGGTCTTCTACCACCTGGGTGCCACTCCAGGAATATTTTTGGGGTTCGCGATGACGGCCTCCTCTGCACGTGACCGGCCCATCTCAGTCTATTCAGTCTGACATGTGTGGAAAGACTAGAAGCTTTGTAAATATGGTACAGCTCGTCATTATTCCGCACTCTCCAGCCTTCACCGTCATTCACAGGTCCTAGAATCCTGCACAGCACCCTTCTCTCAAAAGTATTCATTTGCTCTGCGGATTTCGCTGTCATTGTCCACGCCTCACACCCATAAATCACCACTGATCGTCTCATACACGGTAATTTTGGTTTTCCTGTGTACATTTCTTGATTTGAGCACTGGTAGTAGAGATAAGAATGTTTTGTTGCCAATTGTGATTCTTCTTTCGATTTCCTTGTGATCTTCTAATTATTAATATTTTTAATCGATCAGTGTAATCAATACACTGTAATGTGTAACACGCATAGCCGAAATAAGATATTTATTGTTTTTTTTTAACAATGATGTAAAACTCCATATTAAATTATTAATACGAATGAAACATATTATGTTTTTCTAGAAGTTTTATTATTTTGTTTTATTATATTATGAATGTTTCGCCCTTCTAAGGCACTATCAAATGTGTTTGATAATGCCTTAGAAGGGCGAAACATGTCATAATATAATAAAACTTCTAGAAAAACATAAGTTTTTTCATTCGAAATAAGATATGTTTAATTTCGAATTTTCGGCCATGACAAACTTAAAAACTACACATCATCACAGAAGTCAACTTGAAGATGACTTGAGACTGAAGCAGACCAAAAAGCAACCAGACTTTTCAGAGTTGTGCAAAGAAAAACGTGCACATTTGTCACATAAAACTGATTTTCACCGTCATTATAACTGTATTTTGATGTATATAAATGTTAATTTTTTTTTCTTATTATTTAATTTTTCAATCCCGCAAGTAACACTAATTGGGAACCACTAGTGTAGCATATTAAATTATAATTTGTAAGTTTCAGAGTGAGGTCAATCTCAGATAAACTGTAAAAGAAGCATCTAAGATGGTAAGGCCACGTCATGAAATCGCCACTCAGCCGACTATGGAGCCATTATTACTTGGAGGGTAGTGGAAATGGATCAGCGACCCAGAAGACGTGGTAGACCCAAGTTGATGGCTCAAAAAATACCTGGTCCCACCAGACGCCACCCAAGACAATCATGCAGACGCCGTACAAGTAAAGCCGACCCCAAGTAAATAGGAAGGATGAAGTCTATTAAAGTATATACCGATCAACCTGAAACGAAAAGTCTATGAAGCCTGTGTTCTGCCAGTTGGTACTTATGGTCTTGAAACTGTAACATTGTCCAAACAAAATGCGGAGAAACCTCGAATGACCCAAAGAGCCATGTTAGGAATAAGCCTAAGAGACAGAGTCAGAAACGATACGGTGAGAGAAAAAACAAAGCTAAATTGGCAATGGGCAGGTCACGTAGCCAGAAGCTCAGACGAAAAATGGATAAGAAGACTGCTGACTTGGAGACCGTGGACGGCAAAGAGAAGTGCAGGGCGACCGCAACTACGGTGGAAGGATGATCTAAACAGACATGTCGGAATAACCTGGATGCAGTCTGCACAAGACAGAGTGACATGGAATTGAATGGAGGAGGCCTTTGTCCAGGAGTGGACGGGAATAGGCTGAGGAAGAATTAGACAGTTAGACAGTGTGATTACCACAATGTCTTTGGTCTTGTGAAGAATTAACGTAACAATAAAATGGCGATAGATTAGCTACCTATCACATGTCACAAAAATCAATATGTTAGCTATACCCTTTACATCGATTTGGCTTGCGCTGTAATAATGTAAAAGAGCAATTCAACCAAATAATAATTTACAAAAGTATACATAATCATATGATGAAAAAATTTCGATAACTACACTATTATCAATTATTATAATACCTACTTATAAACTAAAGTATTCTGTTTTTCTTTTGTTTAAATCTTAAGAGAACGAAGCACTTAACAATAACTATTTTGTAGGTACACAACCATTATCTAATTTACAAAACGTCTCTTTATTAGTTGTTTATTTTTCTTTTTAAAAATTTTAAAGTAAGTATTATAAGTCTAGAAAGAACAAAAGTCGCGACAACATGTCTAAGTTTCTTCTCCTTTGTTGTAAAACAAAGATGGTGCCGCTCTAACTGTATTTTTCATAAATTATTTACTCAAAGACACCCCTTTTAGTATCTACCTTCTTGCTGAGGGTTGACCTTTACTAAGTAAACAAAATTTTATGATTTTTTAAAAATAGTAACTTCGTTATAAGCATGTATAATTTCGTGGGCTAAATTTTATAAATGGGCAACCTAATATTTGTTATTTTTAGTTATTTTCATTGATGGATTGCTCGTCGAAGGAACTTTCCAATGCTATAAATATGTAATTAACTAACAAACTAACTAACCATCACGCCGTCTATCCGAAGGGGTAGAGAGAAATAATGGTCTGCCACACTTTTCTTTCCTGACATACCTACTACTCTTGCTTCCTCAATATTCATGCACCGTGTCATGCATGCACGCTGATTTTTCCAACTTCTCACATGGCCGACATTCAATATATAATTTATTTGATCGTGCCACGTTTTCCTCGATCTTCCTCTAAACATATCTTTTTTTTTACTATCTTTCTTCATTCATTTTTTCCATGTGTCCAAACCATCTTAATGATCCTTTCATTCTTTTTTTTAGAACACTTTCATTCGCACCGCATTTATTGACTTCTTATATTTTCATTCGACACTTTATCATACACAGATTTTAAACACATTCGTCTAAGAGATCTTATTTCTACTGCTTTTATTATATTTTCATTTTCTTTAGCCAGTTCCATGCTTCGCCCCCATATATGATAAATATGTATCTTAAAATATTATTTCTGAACTGAATTATTTAGCATTTTCGTACGCTAGAACAAAATAATGCTTTGTAGATAGTATATATTGTAGATAGATACATGAAGTTACCAACATATTTGAGTTACACCTATAGTTACTCTGTTATGCATAGGTATAATATACAACTGCACTTATCTAGTTATAGTATTAGTGGTATTGCCATGGCAATAGTGTGACCTCAAACACAACTAGGTAGCTATATTATTTATATTTATGTTGTTAATGGAGATTTCTTGGTACAGTTTCATTATAAATTAACAAAACAAATAACCAGGTTATATCTATAAAATATATAGGTAGAAGATAGATAAATGCAGCGTTCATATTTAGATATTTAGATTTAAAACACGTCCTTAACCACCCTACGTATTTGAACGTACGTGATACGTTCATTTTGACTGTACCATTTTGCGCTATCCCGTATCACGTACGCGCTTGAGAAAAAGTAATGTACCTAAAATGTACAAACCGTTAGGGATACGCGCGTGTGCCAACAACACTTGAGTACAAGTTTTCGCAAATATAATTGTTTTACAAGCAGCAGGCGAAGTGTGCGGTCGAGTCTTTGACATTTTGTAATTTAAAATAATAAAATTAATATATAATTAAATTTAATTAATAAAAACCTGCTTGTTTTTGCATGTTTCTCGGAAAATTACCAGAAGGTAGGGCGGTTAATTAACCCTTAATTACATCACGAAAACGGTGTTTTAAAAGTTAGCATATTTTTATTATATACATCTCTTTGCAAAGAATCCATTTTTCAAATAAAGAATATAGGCAAACAAAATTATGTGTTAAAACACAAAATAATTAAAAACTGATAATTTTATTTTAGCAAAAGGAATAAGAATGCCACAACGGAATTACCGATATCTACAAAGATTACATTAAAAATGATTGTCTTCTAAGAACTGTGGACAGCCCACATTGAGTTGGTATCATAAAGTTTTTACATTTTGTTGTCTTCCATTTCTTTCCTCAATAAACCTTTTTGTTAAACAAAAAAAGATGCGTTCGTTTTCAAAATAAATTTTGTAAAATTGAAAGTTTTATTGTGCTCGGAATATGTACAAAGTAATAAAATTAATAGTCTGGTTTATAGCATAACGGTATTAAAATATATTATAATAATGTAAATAAATTGTTTGTTGTATTATATTTTTGTTTCTTGAACAATGACGTGAAACTCCATATTTAAAAAAATGATGAGAACGTCTGCTTTTTTTATTAATATTTGTGGCGAAACATGGGTGTGACAATGGCATATCTTATCATATTCGTACGAGTAATACAACTTCTTGAAAACATGCGTTTTTTCAACATTAAATGGTAGTTTTCAGTTTTGTTTGTTTGTGTAGTTTTGTTTTCTAAAAGTACTTACTAACTTATCTATACGCTGTTGCTCTGCATGATAGGCAGAGAGAGTACGTATTTATCCCTGGAAACTTCTTTAGAAACCTCCTAATTTACGAACCGTTTCATGCAGGTATATCGATTGTTATTAACTCTCTATTTGTGACCTTTCGTGATTTCAATAATTAAGTGTTTTGTTTATTCTGATATATAATAGAATAATCCACATTTAAATATTTTATAATTGTTTATTTATCATTGGTAACATACAGCGATTCTAATGCATGTTTAAAAAATAAAACACCCATAGAAATAATAAAGTATGGCCAATTAATATACATTCTACTATAAATATAATTGAAAATATTAATTAACAGACGACAGTATTAATCGAAATAGAAATTAAACTAATAAAAACATAATATTTAAAGGAGTTAAAATAATAATAATACAGGAATAAAATAAAATGCAATTTAACATTATGGTTTCAATATTATTATATTATTAACATCTTCGCCGAAAGGTTGCTCCGGTATAAATATTGTACATATATTAAACTTCGATTTTGTGAGAACTTTAGGGTGAAAATGCTTGATGATTTTTTCCTCCAGCCCAATTTTTCGTAGAATTGATTAGTTATAATTTGTCATATTTCTTTATTATTATTTATGATGATTTATATTTTAAGTGTGCCACAAAATCATTTACTCCAAGGGTGCACTAGGAAAAGACTGACCGAACAGTGTAGTCTTTAGTAATAACTTAAGGTCACTATCTTCATACTTAATACTAACATGTAGGCTATTCTATGCCAACGGACCCGCAACGCTGAAAGCACTATTGTAGAAACTTGTTTTATTGGCTCTGACTGGAATCGTAATGTTGTTTGCATTTGTTTCTACTGATCGGAGTGAACGTTGCCTTTTCGTTGGTATGGGTGTCACACAGAGGTCAGATATCGCACGCTTAATAGAACACTGGCTTAACTCAAAAAAGCAAGTTTTGCTCAATCTGACATGAATCGGTGTTTTAACAAAAACAGTCGAAAAACACGTACGAATGGATAGTGTTTACATTTTGAACGATTATCGTACTACAAATGGATAGCGTTAACTTTGTGAAAAATAGATGGATAGCGTTAACTTACAAGCCTCTGTCTAATGTTAACTCAATTGTGACCTAATCCGTAATCGGTCAGTTTACTATTAAGCGTGCGATATATACGCTGGTGCTCTCTGGTGTCGAGCCTTAAACACAGTATTTTACTCGTACCTGGATTTTGAGCCAGTGAAGTTCCTTCAATAGCGGCGTGATATGACAGTATTTTTGTTGTCCAACAAACAAACTCGCAAACAGACTTGAACGAGTATACACAACTCGCGACCGTGAAAGCTATCGCATTTGTGCATTTCCACACGCATTAAATGCTGGTTAATTTTGCGTTACAGTGAGGTTTGATTTATAACGTCATTACATTATACAGTTACGGTTTTAATGAGAAAACTATAGAAAGCAACAGCAAAGGTATGCCGACAGCTACAAAATAAATGCGTTTCGTAGACTTTTCTAATCGCTTTACGGTCGACCCTTTAGCATTGTACTTTAGAAACTTAATTTGGACCTTTGTCTCCAGCGAAGGATTAGAGGGCTGCCCGTCTGAGCCTTTGCTGGTAATTTGTTTATTGCCTTTAGTTTTTTCTTACAAAGTACTGTTTATTACATTATTAGTGGCAGTGTCTTTCGACTGAGAAAGTGTGCCGAAAACCGCTACAAGACAGGAAACACGCCCAGGCCAAGTTACACCGAGAGCATGTATAATAAGTACATTCATTTATTAATTTAGTTTTACTATAAATATGAGATATGTCAAAAAACATGGCATGAAAACAATGGCCATCACAATATAATGAAAATGTGTAAATCATTAGAAGTATTTTAAAATAATATTATTTTAAAATACTTCCAATGTTTTCTAATTTAGCTAAGTAACTACCTAACCATTACGCCGTCTTTTCAGAGGTGTAGGCTGAAAGAATGGACCACCACACTGTTCAGTCCTGACATGCATTTCTCGGTTCCTCTACATTCATACATCGTGTCATGCACGCACGTCGATTTCACCGATTAGCTAATTTTATAAATAAATTAACACAATTGTTTTGTATTATATAAAAATATAACGCTTTTCACACAACCCAATTTTTTTTCTTTCGTATGAACATTTTTTTTATATATTTTTTTTGTCGTACGAATATTCATTTAGTAATATACGAAACACGTCACTTTGATTAATATTTTATAACTTATAGATTATATGCATATACACGTTTTCTTTAATTTTAAAGGGGACAGAAAGCTTGACTTCTGATTCAGATTTATTCTTTTTAATCATGAGCTATTTTCTGCTCACATTGGAGATTGCTTAATGAATTCTAACATCATTGATCAAAGAATCTACTGGTTTCAGAATATGAATATGGTTTCAGAAGCCTGATGTTACAGCGGGAACTTGGAGGCAAACAAGAAGAAACCAAGAGATCCGCACGAAGACCCAGCAGCCCTTTATAATGAGTATTGTGAGAGCCGGTCGCCTAGCATGGATTGAGCACTTATGCCGAGCCGGAGATACCAGAACTATCAAAATCCTGTACGCGTCTTGACGCATGAACAACCGGGTAAGACCTCTTGGAAATACTAGACGGCGCTTAATGAATAATGTTCTGGATGATCTGGCTAGGTTGAGGGAAACGGACAGCAGGGAGCAAAAGCCGCAGGATTGAAGAGCTTGGAATAAAATCACCAATGAGACTCTTCAAGGAAGTAAGTAGGTAAATAATACCATTTATTAACTAACTAACCAACCATCACGTCATCTCTCCGAAGAGGTAGGCAGAAAGAATGGACTGTCACACTTTTTTTTCCTTACATATTTCTCTCGCTTCCTCGACATTCATACATCGTGTCATGTACGCGCCTCGATTTCTCTGACTCCTCACGTGGCCAACATACAATCATTGATTTATTTGACAGTGCCACGTTTTCTCTCTACGTTTTCTCTCGGCTCTATTTCTAGTTCCATTTACATCGTTAACATATATATTATATAACCATTCTTTCATCATTCATTTTTTCTATGTGTCCAAACCATCTTAATGATCCTTTCATAATTTCGTTCATAACACCATCATTCGCACCGCATTCACTTTTTATATTTTCATTCAACACTCTATCATCACACCGTTGATTAAATTCTATGTAATCATTTTAAATCAAAATTTTAAGTCATTAATGAATTTTAAGTCATTCTGCCTGCATACTCTTGTGGTAAAACGGCCGTGCAGAGTACGTTTACAAACGATGCGGCGGGTTGCTGAGCTTGGCTGAGATCGCTCCGGGTATTTCTGAAAAAGGAATTTTATTGCCGCCATAAGTTTTTGGAATTTGGCTTACGACAGATCGTGCTTTCAAAATTTACAGTCTTTTAAAAGTAACGTTCCTGGCACCGCACTCTCAAACATGCCGCTATATTCTGGAAAAAGTCTTCAGTATTGTTTTTCGGGTATATTTTTATGATTTTATGAGCTGAAAGACAAAAACAGACATAACGGATTATGACTTCATTATACTCTGGGTACGGTGTATTGTATATAGATGCATTGTCATCTTAAAGTTCACAATGTATTGGTTATTATAACTAAATAACGTCATTAGAAACATAAGCTCTATATATAACTTTGCCAATGTTGAATCTGCTATATTTATTGAAACGAAATGTCTGTGTTGGAGCAAGTTACCGAATTTACGTATCTAGGTAGCACGTTTACAAGAGACGGAAAAATGGAGAAAGACATCGAAAGAAGGGTTGGTGCTGGGAATAAAATAAATGGCGCAGTCAAGTCATTACTACAAATAGAAATATATCCACAAAAGCAATTATGGTAGTACACAATGGAGTTCTAGTGCCAACCCTCATGTATGGAAATAAAGCTTGGAGCTTGCAAAAGAAGGATTAAAGCAGGATTAAAGCCGTAGAAATGAGATCACTAAGAAGAATGTGCGTAAAACGTTATATGATAGAATAACGAACGATGAAATAAGAAAGAAATATAAGGCATCATGGATAAAATTAAAAAAAGGATACCTGAGATGGTTTGAACATATGGAACGAATATTAGATATTCTATCATTCATGCCTGTTGGTGGCGATGAGGTTCGCAACCCATCACACCGCGTCTCTTGCGATGGCGAAAAGAGAAGGATGGAGTGCCCCATCGATTAAAGCGTGGCAGTCCATTCTTTCTGCCTACCCTTTCGGGGAGACGGCGTGATGGTTAGTTAGTTAGTTAGCTATCATTCATTGTTATTCCGCACAATCTTCTAAGTGACCTCATTTCTACGCCATTTATCCTACTTTCATCCTTCTTCTGCCAACTCCAAGCTTCACTTCCATACATAAGGGTTGGAACTAGAACTACATTGTGCACTGCCATCTTTGCTTCAGTCGATATATTTCTATTTGCGGTAATGACTTTGAGTGCACCATTTATTTTATTTCTAGCTCCAACCCTTCTTCCTATATCTTTCTCCATTCTTACATCTCTTGTTAACATGCTTCCCAGATAAACAAATTCGGTAACTTGTTCTAATTTCTCACCGTTCGCACTTATGTCCCAATCCGTCATACATTGTTCCTTTTCAAATACCATAATTTTAGACTTTGACACGTTCATCACAAGAAGGTTCATTACATGAAGATACAGTAGTATCGAAATCGAACAGAATAATTTAAAGAGGAAAAAGTGATGGAAATAAATTGTAAATGTATATTTTTTAGTTTGAATTTGTTTTAAACATGTAATAATATAATATATATATACATTTCAAAGAATCATTATGATGTTTAAAAACTGCTTGTTGTGCTGACAATAAAGTATATAAACTTGGTTAAAATGTAGTAGAATCCACATTTAGGCAGTTCAAGTGTTCCCAACAGCTTTTTAGTCACCCTTTGCAAATTCTATTAGATTAAGCCCCGAGTAAATCGCGAAAGCGTTATTAAAATAGGGTTGTTAAATGCAAGCTTTGGTGTAACTACAGGTGAGGGATGCAAAGCGGATATTAATTCGGAAATAATTGGCTGCGTCCACACTGAGGGTCTAAGGAGCGCGCAACGCCCTCGCGGTAAAGCAGGCCCATCCAAAACTGGTAATTCGTCAACACGAATACGTATCTTACGATCTCGTAGTTTTAACGATTCCTGAATTTTTTGTGTGATTACATTACCGCTTTGACAAATTGTATTTTATCTCGAAGCTACCTTGTGATTTAGCGGTAAGCTCATTAGATGCTAGATGAGAAACTAGGGTTGCTTGGCACCTGTGAGGCTGCGGTATTTGGAAGTTTAGATGGTTTATAACAAAAGCTCCGCAACCTGCAATCAGTATTTACACTAATTAAAACCCACCTAATTATTTTCTATTCATAAAATTTATATGACTTATAAAAGGTTACCTGCCATCAAATGAGTAGCTAGATTATGGTTTGCAAATTACTCCTCTAACCTAAGCAAAGGGTTCGTTTTCACGTATTCATAGTTCATTAAAAACCTACAATAGTAGGATTACTTATTAAACATTTTGAATTCAGAAGGGCTCTTAGACGAATGTGTGGATACTCTGTGTATGATAGGGTGTCGAATGAAAATATAAGAAGTGAATGCGGTGCGAATGATGGTGTTATGAACAAAATAATGAAAGGATCATTAAGATGGTTTGGACATATGGAAAGAATGAATAAAGAAAGAATGGTAAAAATAATATATATTAACGATGTAAATGGAACTAGAAATAGAGGAAGACCGAGGAAAACGTGACACGATCAAATAAATCAAATATTGAATGTCGGCCATGTGAGGAGTCAGAGAAATCGACGCGCGTGCATGACACGATGTATGAATGTTGAGAAAGCGAGAGAAATATGTCAGGAAAGAAAAGCGTGGCAGTCCATTATTTCTGCCTACCCCTTCGGGGAGATGGCGTGATGGTTAGTTAGTTAGTTAGAATTCAGAAGGGCTACCATTCTTAATAACTAACTAACTAACCATCATGCCATCTCTCCGAAGAGGTCTTCTTCTTCTTCCTCAGCCATCTCTCCACTGCTAGATATAGGCCTCCTAGATTTTCTTCCACTCCACTCTATTTTGGGCTTTTCTTTGCCACATTCTACCGCGACAGGGATAATGTCGTCGGCCCATCTTTTTTGGGGTCGGCCCACTCTTATTTTTCCATCCCATGGTCTCCATTTGAGGACTCTGGGTGCCCATCGCTCTGCTGCCTGTTTGGTGACATGACCTGCCCACTACCACTTCTGCTTAGCGACAAGGTCCATTATGTCTTTGACTTTTGTTCGGCGTCTTATTTCTTCATTTCTTATTTTGTGTTTTAGACATACGTCTAACAAATGTCTTTCCATTTTATATACCGTATTGGCAGTTAGTGTAATGGTTTCCAGGCCATAGGTGATCACGGGGAGGAGAGGTAGGCAGAAATAATAGACTGCCACATTTTTCTTTCTTGACATTCTTCTCTCGATTCCTCAACATTCATACATCATGTCATGCACTCGCGTCTATTTCTCCGACTCCTCAAGTGGCCGACATTCAATATTTGATTTACTTGATCGTGTCACGTTTTCACCGGTCTCCAATTTCTAGTTCCATTTACATCGTTAACATATATAGTTTTTTTACTTTAACTCCGAAGAAATTACCAAATGGTTGGTTAAAAATTTTATACGGTTAACAATTGATAAAATAATGAAATTCTAAAAAAAATACGATAACAGAAATTAGGCGTTATTAAAAAAATAGAACATCTTACCTTTATAATAGAACTATTGATTTAGAGACAATGAACTTATTTGTTATACAGCAAATTCTTCCTTATTTCCCAGTATACACAAATCATTAGTCAATAACAAGAGATTTGCCAGGTACACTAGGTTAATATTTGCTAGGAACAATACGAAATAAATGAAAATTGTTTAAGCTATTAAAATAAGGATTACAATAAAGTTTCCCATCTTTATTAAATTCTAGGAAGTTTATGTACATATTAAGGTAGTTTGGTGTTGCTATGCTACTTAATACTGTGTGCGTTAAAAAAAATATCAAAAATGGAACAAATTTGAAATATCTTCTATATACGCCATACTCTGTGTTGTTATGATGGTTTATTTCTATTTTTCTTTTTTTATACACTTTGTTATACATCACTTTTATTAAAAATAAAATTAAATAGACATGTTTCGGACAAACAGTCCTTCTTCAGTAAAGATACATATTTATAAAAATATTATAAAATTGTTGTCGTTTACATGATCTGACAGATGTTGTAAAGATTTATTTTGGAACATTTACGCTTTTGTTATAACAAATATTATGATTCAATTTAAAATTATGTATCTTTACTGAAGAAGGACTGTTTGTCCGAAACAAGTCTATATAATTTTATTTTTAATAAAAGTGTTTTATATACAAAGTGTACAAAAAATAAAAATATAAATAAATTTTGAAATAATTAAATTTTTGTGAATATAACGTATATTTCAATAATCAGAAGAACAGATTTTTTCCTCAGTGTATTTTTTTTATAATATTATTTTTTCGTTGTATTGGAAACAAATGATGATTGTACTCGTTATACACATATCATCTTTTTCTTGTCCTGTCACACCTCCGTGGTGCATAGGGCCTCAAGAAACTTTCTCCACCCGACTCTATAATAATAATAATAATAAATTGGATGATTTATAGAGCGCCATTTTTATGAATTAATCATCTCAAGGGCGCTGTAGCTCCATTTTGTGAACTAGTTGAAGATACATATTTTAGTTAATGTGAAAAATTTTGGTTCAGAATATAGATTTTGTTAAAAATAAACATTTTGTTAAAAATAAAGATTTTCTCAAAAATAAACATGTTGTTAAAAATAAACATTTTGTTTAAATAAACATTTAGTTAAGAATAAACATTTCATTAAAAATATTTAAAAAAAATTTAAATGAACGTTTTGTTAAGAATAAACATTTTTGTAAAAAAATAAACATACAGTTGAAAATAAATATTTTTGCTAAAAATAAAACATTTTAGTATGGGGGATGCACCTGACGCAGTCGATCACCATTTGCATCAGGATAGGATAGTTTGAACAGGTGCGTTCACGCACGTTCTATCACACGCCTGATGCCTAACATCATCCCAAGTGAGGCCTGCTGCTGTAACTAGTCCTGCAGGGCTCTTCTCCAGGTGGCTCTAGGTCTGCCACGCTTTCTCTTTCCACCCATAGGTGACCAGTTTGATGTGCCCTTAGCGATGCAGGCTGGGTTCCGTCTCAGGGACCAATCCACAGCCATTTGAGTCTATAAATAAAAAAGCGACTGGTTGACCTTTCGCCTACCATGCCCCAAAGAACGGCATTTGACACTGTTTTGGGCCACAGGATCATGAATATTGAGTGAAGGCACCTATTTATAAACACTATATAGGACGTATTAAAATTTCACTTAAAAAAATATTAAATTACGTTTTCAATGTGTGCGTAAGAATGAATTAAAACACTGGTTTTTGTTTCACAATTATGTTATCAGTTTATCAGTTTATTTATTAACTTAAAAGATATTACAAACATAATAACAGTTTAAGGCATCTATTTGAGAAAGGGTAAAGAATCAGGAAAGCATGAACGCATCATTAGTATGTGTTATAAAAAATAGCACTTATGCTTTCCACATTATAGGGCTTTGACATTGGTCTCCATGCTAATACACTTTTCTTTGGTTATTCTTTGTAAGATGAGCTGTCTGTCGATGTCAGCGACGCCGAGGAAATCGGAAATAATTTTTTTAATGTAATTATTTTCAACTGTTAAAATATAAAACACTGTTTATGGTATCACATTTTTTGTTTCGCGATAGCTGTTTCATCAGCCGATGTTGACAGCATCAGGTGTTACAATAATTTAATAACTGTAAAATTAATTAAATTATTTAACGGTTGAAAAAAATATTGTAACACCTGATAATGTCAACATCGGTTGACGATACGGCTGTCGTTAAAAAAAAATAATAAAAAATTAATATCATAAACAGCGTTTTATATTTTAACAGTTAATAATGTTGAAGTATCAAATCAAATCAAATCAGTTAATTTCATCAATAGACATAGTGTTCGGTATCATAGTGTTTCGGCCAAAACGATGGACTATTTAATTTTTGTCATGTACCTACTACAGGTATATCCAAACCACATAACACAACAAAAAAAGTCCTATATAATACAACATCTCAAAGAACTTCACTGGTTTAAGAGTCCAGAAAGAATCCAGTATAAACTCTGCTAGACAGTCTTCAAAGCGCTACATGAAATGGCTCCAAATTATGTATCCGAACTCTGTATAACGGACAGCCTAAATACAAGGAAATCCATACTTCGCTCAGCGAACTACTCGGCAATAGGAAAATTAGTTTAGCCAAAGCGTTGCCCTAGTACAAATTTCGAGGATTGAGCGTTTGCCGTAGCCGGTCCATCAGCTTGGAACAATCTTCCTTCACACCTCAGATGCATAAATGATCCGAAAGACTTCAGATCTAAGCTGAAAACCCATATTTTTCATATTTCATACCCAATTTAAGAAATGCATATTTTGTTCTATTATACTTTCTAATCGATCGCGAATATCAATCAGATGCAGCGTTCAAATTTAGATTTAAAACACGTCTTAATGCGCCCTTGAGGCGATTACATCACAAAAACGGCGCTTTCAAAGTTAGCATATTATTATTATTATTATTATTATTATATTAGTTGTCATCGCAAACAAAAACCTATCCAAAAAAGCTAGAATGGCAGTGCACAATGGTTTTCTTCTACCGACCCTTATGTATGGAAGCGAAGCATCGAACTGGCAAAAGAAGGATGAAAGTAGAATAAATGCAGTAGAAATGAGATCTCTTAGACGAATGGGTGAATACTCTGTATATGATAGAGTGTCGAATGAAAATATAAGAAGTGAATGCGGTGCGAATGATGGTGTCATCAACAAAATAATGAAAGGATCATTAAGATGGTTTTGACATATGGAAAGAATGAATGAAGAAAGAATGGTAAAAAATATATATGTTAACGATGTAAATGGAACCAGAAATAGAGGAAGACAGAGGAAAACGTGGCACGATCAAATAAATCAAATATTGAATGTCGGCCATGTGAGGAGTCAGAGAAATCGACGCGCGTGCATGACACGATGTATGAATGTTGAGGAAGCGAGAGAAGTATGCCAGGAAAGAAAAGTGTGACAGTCCATTCTTTCTGCCTACCCCTTCGGGGGGACGGCGTGATGGTTAGTAAGTTAGTTAGTTTATTATTATTATTATTTTAACGATTCTTCCAATATTTTTCTCACTGAGCTTTCGATCGTTCCTCATTTTTTAGTATCGAATATTTAAATTAAACCTTACAATGCAAGCAAGCTTAAACCGCATTTGTTTTGCGTTCATTTTAGTTTTCCCAGTTGCATACAATTAAAAATAAGTATTTCTCAATCTATTTTACAATACAATTAAATATTAGTCTTAAGTAACATTAGTAAGTATCAAGTCTCTAGTAAATTTTCATTTGTAAAAATAAAAACCACTGCCAGGGTGGTAGACTCTACTCTCATTCACTCTTCATTAGGAAAATGCCATTCATATCTCCACATAATTTCTCAGGGGAAGTCTTCATACAGCAACCAACGAACGAGGCTCGTTCTGAACTTGGTATTCGGTACTTCATTAAGTCGAGACAATATCATTGCTGTGGGACATGTTACGTCAAAAAATATACCATATTATATAAGACTTCGCAACAAAACACCCCAACACGTACACATTTTCCATCTTTTCATTAGAACCTTTCATAATCAAATTTGTTATTATTGAACACTTCAGGAATTTAATTAATTTCATAAGAAATATTACGTAAATGTAACAATTACGTTGTGAATAGGCAAACATTTTATTGTATTAAATTTGTATGAGTTTTATTTTAGACTTTAGAAATTAAAAAAAAAAATTATAAATTGAAATTAGTGAAACCATAATTTACAACCCCAGTTAAGACAACATTCCATTACATTGAAATTTTCAACATTGAATCCATAATACAATAAATTGTTTTTGTGTACTTTTTTAATTATTAAAAACAAGCTTTATACACTTACTGGTGTATATTCCTATATACATAATTTGTTGTCGATTTGACTATAAATTAATAATAATTAGACTAACTTGTATAGCGTCGTTTTCGTGGGTAACCCACCTGAAGGGCATTTTGACAATAGTTATTTAGTCAACATAACTAAGCATGGAACTGGCAAAAGAAGAATGAAAGTAAAATAAATGCAGTAGAAATGAGATCTCTTAGACGAATGTGTAGATAATCTGTGTATGCTAGAGTGTCGAATGAAAATATAATAAGTGACTGCGGTGCGAATGATGGTGTTATGAACAAAATAATGAAAGGATTATTAAGATGGTTTGGACATATGGAAAGAATGAATGAATGAAGAAAGAATGGTAAAAAAATTATATGTTAACGATGTAAATGGAACTAGAAATAGAGGAAGACCGAGGAAAACGTGGCACGATCAAATAAATAAAATATTGAATGTCGGCCACTTGAGGAGTCAGAAAAATCGACGCGCGTGCATGACACGATGTATAAATGTTGAGGAAGCGAGAGAAATATGTCAGGAATGAAAAGTCTTGCAGTCCATCTTTCTGCCTACCCCTTTGGGAGACGGCGTGATGGTAAGTTAGTTTATTTAGTGAAGGGAGCTACATCTGATAAGTGATTCTACGATCAGATATTGTTTATATTAATGCATTAAATGGACCTAAAATAACAATATTTATACCTGTAATTATGTTATAATATATACACAAACACTTGTAGGGCTAACAAATTTCAAAAGGTGTCCCAAACCAAAGAATTTTCTTGAAAAATGAGTAATGACTGTTTATTGTTAAATATTTGCATTGCTAATGGCTTCAAAATAATTAATATAATGCCTATTGCCTTTTTAACAAATATTACTTTGTTTGCGAATTAAAATTCGGAAAAACCGCGAATAAAGGGTTTCTTAGAAAAATACAGTAATTACCACCATACATAATATAACTCTTAATTATTTTGAACAATTAAAATATTTCAATTTCTGGAAGTTTCTTATGTTAACGTTATTTGTGATATCCTATGGTCTTACCCTTAATTCCATTGATTTTATAATTTAAATAACAAAAATTATCACTAAGCATATCAATACATATCAAGACATGTAGAATATATAGTTGTATCGAAACCGGTTTAAATATTATAGAAAGCAATCAAATGGTACTAACAAAGAAAATGAAAAATTTAGAAAATAATGAAATATATTTTTCTTCTTTGTTCGTTATACTTTGTGTTGTAGATGTTTTTTTTTGTTTTTTTTTTTTTTTGTTTTGTAGGTATATGTGCGGTGTATATACAACACTAACTTTAAAAAAATATATATTAGACATGTTTCGAACAACCAGTTCTTCTTCAGTGATACATATTTAAAATATTATAAATTTGTTTACAAAATGTGCTATTTGTAAACAATTTTATATATCTGATCGTTAGTATAATATTATAAAATTGTTTACTTTTTTGTAAACAATTTTAAATTTTAAATATGTATCACTGAAGAAGGACCAGTTGTCCGAAACATGTCGGATTTTTTAAATAAGTATAAACAAAGTATATAAAAAAGAAAAAGACCAATAAAATGTATTTTTCTTTAAAGTTTAAATCTAATATCTTTGCTACATAGTTCTTGGGACGCCACTTGGGCCTTTTTAATGTGGTAGACTCCCATTACTATACAGTTATTGGACTGCAATACTATTCTATCTTAACACACCCCTCTACTCTCATTCACCAAGTCATACATCCGATTCTCCAGACGTCTAACATGGCCAACCTTTAAACATTGAATATATTTGGAAATATGATACATCAAAAAATTAATTTGTATTTCCCGGATAAAATATGACGTAAAATTAAGTTGATGATTACTAGTGGGTAAGTTATTTGAGGTTAGCACACTCTGCACACATCATTGCCTCCTGAAACAATCGCAGATCACACTGCGGAATCACATCGCTCCATCCCTTGCCAGTTTCGTGTTAGCACTCCATTTTAATTTACTTCATAGGGTGGAAGAGGGGCGGGATTCCCGGGGGAACGAGGTGAAAATAGCTCCTGCATGCGGAAGGCGACTCTAGCTACTGACGGGGTAATTCAAGGGTCATTCAAATTTGGTTCATTTTCTAAATTAGGTAACTATTTATAATACATATTATTGATAAGAATAACGCATAAACTTAAGTAACTATGGTTTATTTTATTTTTATTTATTTATCATTTACCATGTACATAGTTTTAATACCTCCCAACTGGGGTAACCCGTTATAGGGAGGCCATATGAATAGTACAGTCCGCTCATTTCGGGAAGAATGTTTGCAACAGTGTGTGTGACAGTGCGTTTAAAACAAAACTAGACGCTGTTTTTATTTTATTTTTTATAAATAGAAAAAGCAAAAAATATTTCAATTATATTTTATATTCAAACATTGACACAAGCATTTTATTTTAATAAAATGATCTCATTTTCAATTGTAACAATCCCGAATATAGAGTCCATTAAAAATGTGATGTTGTTTATTGATTTTTCTTGGAAAAAACGATTAAGAATGTTACTAATACGAGTAATGATACTTTAATTATAAAATATTGAAAAAAGGAACGGCGGAGACTTGTTCTCGTTCTCGTATTTGGTATTCTTGTTCTCGTATTTTGGTATAAAGGTCATTATGGCTACTACTACTCCCAAATATTATATCTGAAACTCAATACTTGCTTTACAGGTATATCATCAACATAGCAAATGACGTTCACAGTTTTGCTGCCCATTTCGTCCGTAATATGATTGAACAGAAAGGGGCTCAAACTATCTCCCTGTCTTATACCTTTACTTGCAGGAGTTTTCCTAGACAGTTCGTTGTCAACCTTCATTTTTGTTTTGCAACTGGTATACAGATCTTGGACAGTCTCCACGTTAAGACTCTCCCATCTCTTTGTTGCCTGTCTGGCGACATGTTCTGCCCATTTTCACGACAGTTTGGCCATACGGTCCATTATATTTAAACTTACTTTACTTCTCAAAAATTCTCATTTCTTTTAATTCTTGCAGTGAAATTCTATCAGCATCGATTTTTTATACATCGGGGACTAGCCCGGGACCTTCGGTGTGATAGTTACAGCTGTTGCCACTCTGCCACGAAGGACGTCATGGTATTACATATATACTTCTTCATCTTCTTGTACTGGTTGGAGACCGCTAGGGTCTGTTTGTGCAGATTTTGCTGCCTCTTGAGATGTGGATTCCCAGCTATCTTTCCATCTCTTGGGGGGTCATCCAGTCAATTTCTTCCGTCTGGTTTCCCATGTAGAGTAAGGTGTGGTTATCTTTGGGTGACCATGTCTTCTTCTCTGTCTCCCCCATTTGACTACACCCTGTAAATATTCAACACCTGTCCATAAATATTTCCAAATGTATTAAATGTAAAAATAATATACTCATTAATTGAATAGCCCCTGAAATCCACATTTTGCACATGAAAATACAGTTAATAGATTGTGTACGTTTACGTCGCATAAAAACCTACCTACCCATTTTGTACCTACTCTTTAACTAGCTACACACAAAATATTTGAATGATATATTGAGATATCTCAGACGAAAGCGACGAATATTAAATTAAAAACAGGGAAATTTATAACAATAACACTTATTGGGTCCCAGACCAAGAAAAATGTAGGACTTTGGCATAAACTATAAATCCGTCCTAGTCCTCTTTCAGAAGAGCACTGCGGGCCACACATCGAGCCATTTCATATTACAACCATCAAATCACATTTCCAACAGACCTAAGAGATTCTATTCAGCCATTAGAGCAGAACCTCTTTTTACCAGAAGATCCAAGTCTAAGTCCAAGGGTACACGGATGTGATTGTGTATTGAACAATGATGCAAAACGCCGTATTAAATAATTAAATGGTATGAGTGAAAACGTCTGTTTTCATGAAATTTAAATATATTTTATGTGAATGATATGTTTCGTCTGTCTAAGGCATTATCAAATATCGAAACGAAACGTGTTATTCATATAAAATATGATAAAACTTCTAGAAAACAGACGGCTGTCCCTTGTCTCCGAGGATAACTCTCCTTCGTGGATGTGGGTCCTCATGTGGCTATAGAGACCAATTCTAGACCCACACATTCTGGGGTATCTAGAACAAGGGAAGACGTTGGCAGTGGAACCATCACCGTCTTACGATGGTCTCTCCTTTCGTCTCCTCCGCATATCTGCGGCGTCTTAACACTAATCCAGTGAGACCTGTTGCCTTAACCTCGTCATACAGGGTTCTTCTTCAGGTGGTTCTAGGTCTGCCTCGCTTTCTCTTTCCATTTACAGTCTAGTGCGCCCTGACCGATGCAGTCTGGGTTACGTCTCAGGGTGTGACCGATCCATAGCCATTTGAGCCCAACGACTTGTTCACTGATGTAAACCATTTATAATTAAAGTTATTATTCAATTTTAATAAATGTTGATCTAGATATCAGAAGATGGTAGCGAGCTACTAAAAACGAATACATTTTTTAATCATTCAATGGTTTTTTTAATGAAAAATAATCATAACGTTGTAAAATAATACTTAACCTCAATACAATATGTTTCGAGCACAGAAGCCCTTCATCAGTGTATTATATGTATAAATAATATCAAATTTATTTATTTCCTTTGTCATCTTTATTGATACCTGGACCCTAATAAGAACTTAAAAATATTATTTCGGAAATATTAAAAAAAATAATCGTTTCAATATCTGTCAAAACAGACCACATTCGTGAAATATTTTTTTAAAATATTAATATATAAATAATACAATACAGTGATGAAAGGGGTTCTGTGTCCGAAACATGTTTATGTTATTTTAATTTTAAATTTTAAAATAAAGTGTTGTTTTGCAAGGTAATTTATATTGTTCAATATGAATCCGCAACACAACGTAATGGTGAATACGATTTTTTTTCATTAATCTTATTTTTAAATTGGGTAAATAAACTTATACACGTAGGAAAGTTTCAATTTGTGTAGGTACTGAGGTTAAAAAATGCCCCTTTTGAAAAGTCGTAATTAAATGAAGACAATGTCACAGTGCACATTTCGCAGTAGGAAGGCGGGAGGAGGGTTTCCGACCATGATTGAAAGGGTAAAACCTCCAGGAGTTGGCTTCTTAAATAATCAGTCTGCCGTTCTCTATTCCGCGGGAAACCAAATAATATGACTTCCGCCTCTGCTGCGCCCTTTTTGTTGCGTTTCCCCTTTGTTTCAGCCCTCTTGGGGCCGCCACCCCTTAACCCTACGCACACCGCTATCTTGCGATCAAACCATATTTAATCAAGGGTTAAATATTGAACTTTCCGTATGCACTACACAAGGTAGGGGTTAATTATTTTCGTATTTTTTTTTACTGAGTTATTTACTATAAACGTATTTGAAATAAACATATAAATCATTTCTGATTTATTTAATAATGTATTTACCTATATATGTATCTATAAATAAATATTAAATGTCGGCCAAGTAAGTAGTCGCAGAAATCGACGTACGTGCATGACGCCTTGTATGAATGTTGATGAAGTAAGATAAGTTTATCAGGAGAAAACAGTGTGGCGGTCCATTATTTCTGCCTACTCCTTCGGAGAGATGGCTTTATGGTTAGTGAGTTATTCAGTTAGCAGTATTTTGGTTTTTCATTTCAATGTTTGTCAAAATTACTTATTGTTACGCCTTATTAAACTTACTTTCTAACTAATTAACTAACTAACCATCACGCCGTCTCCCCGAAGGGGTAAGCAGAAAGAATTGACTACCACACTTTCCTTTCCTGGCATATTTCTCTCGCTTCCTCAACATTCATACATCGTGTCATGCACGCGCGTCAATTTGTCTGACTCCTCACGTGGCCGACATTCAATATTTGATCATGCCGCGTTTTCCTCGGTCTTCCTCTATTTCTGGTTCAATTAACATCGTTATCATTATGTATAATTTTTTTACCATTATTTCTGCATTCATTCTTTCCACATGTCCAAACCATCTTAATGGTCCTTTCATTATTTTGTTCATAGCACCATCATTCGCACCGCATTCACTTCTTATATTTTCATTCGACACTATCATACACAGAGTATCCACACATTCGTCTAAGGGATCGCATTTCTGCTGCAATTATTCTACTTTCATCCTTCTTTTTCCAGTTCCATGCTTCGCTTCCATACACAAGGGTTGGTAGAAGAACACAATTAAACCTACTTTCAGTATTATAATTCTGAAATTCGCTATTTAAATTTGAATAAAAACCTGTATTCTACGAACACTAAAGTCTTAACGATGTATATTAAATAAATTATTTATTTCATTTTAGGAAGGCAATACCTTTTATTGTATGTTTAAAAAAAGTTTAAAAAAAAACTTTTATTTCGTTCATAAAAAAAGGGAAAAAATACTTTTTTATTTATTCAACGTTATTTTGTTCCGTTTTTTCCCAACTATCCTAATTTCTTAGAATTGATGTGTGCTCATATATTTGTCTAATTAAGAATTAAGTTATGAAGATTTATAAAAACGATCATTTTCTAAAAAATATGTTATGTGAGTGACGTGTTTTATCTTGATGTGGCATTATACATCTCACAAAATAATTAAAAATTGGTTAAAATAAATAATCATGAAAATATTTTACAAAAAGCTAAGTCAAAAATAGCAATTATAAAATTTAATCAAACTGACTGCTATTCAAAAGACATGAAAATCAATATTTGACAAGCCATTTTATTAAAATGAGACAAGTTTATTAAAAATATGTAATGACAGTTTTATTTATTGTAAATCATAATGACAGTACTCAATGGTATGATAAAATATTTAATGATGAAGTAAGAAATGAATGTAAGGCGGATAAATGCGTGATAAATAAAATTAAGAAAGTATCACTATAATGAGGGAAGAATGGTTAAAAAGATATATACAAATAGTGTGTTAAAAAATAAGTCGAGGAAGGCCAAGAAAGACATGGCATGACCAAAATAATCGATTACAGAGAGGAGGCCATGCTCGAGGTAGGAAAAGTCGACGAGCGTGCATGTCACGATGTTTGAATGTAGAAGAGGCGCGAGAGTTACGTCATGATAGAATAGTGTGGCGGTCCATTCCTCTCTGCCTACCCTTCCGGAAAATCGGCGTGATGGTTAGTTAGTTAGTAATTCAATTGTAAATATTTCATGGTTTATATACAAATTCGTATTATTTTAAGGGTTAAAAGCTCCGCTCCATCCACTAACTGTTCATTATCCAGATTATACAAGTTTTCCGTTTATATACCGTTTTCTCATTTGGGTAGATCAATTATTGTGATGTTCGAATCCGTCTGGGATCAGGATCAACCGAAATGGATATCCGGAGAACAAAGGTCCTTGCCGAGTATAGAATGTAAAACAAATGTCCTGAAGAGAAAGCCCAGGATTCACGATGCAGCGAGATGGCTCTAGTTAAAGGTAAATGAAAATCAGAACAGAAATTTCTCTTTCAACGTTTTACAATTATTCCTATTTTCATTACTTCTCATTGTAAAGTATTAGGTTTAAAAATATCCCTTTTTAATTATTGAATATATTTTATTTGTCATTATTTAAATAATATATTTTATTGGTTGTTGAGTGTTTGTAGTTTATTCTTCTTCTTCTTCCTCAGCCTATTCCCGTCCACTCCTGGACAAGGGGCTCCTCCATTCGCTTCCATGTCACTCTGTCTTGTGCAGACTGCATTCAGGTTTTTCCGACGTGTCTGTTCAAATCATCCTTCCGCCGTAGTTGCGGTCGCCCTGCACTTCTCTTTGCCGTCCACGGTCTCCAAGTCAGCAGTCTTCTTGTCCATTTTTCATCTGAGCTTCTGACTACGTGACTTGCCCATTGCAATTTTAGAGTCGCCACCCGGTGGATAATGTCAGTGACCATTGTTTTTTTCTCTCACCGTAGCGTTCTGATTCTGTCTCTTAGGCTAATTCCTAACATGGCTCTTTCCATGGCTCTTTGAGTTACTCGTAGTTTCTCGGCACTTTGTTTGGACAATGTTA
This sequence comes from Lepidostoma basale, assembly GCA_022606425.2. Classification (NCBI taxonomy): domain Eukaryota; kingdom Metazoa; phylum Arthropoda; class Insecta; order Trichoptera; family Lepidostomatidae; genus Lepidostoma; species Lepidostoma basale. Next base: position 56,742 of record JAHDVF020001037.1, read on the forward strand.
CAGTTTCAAGACCATAAGTTCCAACTGACAACGCAGGCTTCATAGACTTTTCGTTTCAGGTTGATCGGTATTTTCTGTTTTTTAAGAATGTAACCCATGTTTCCGAAAGCTGCCCAGCTTAGTCCAAAACTCACTCAAGTACAGGGACTCACAATTTTTTTATTAAAAAAAAACAGGAATTTTTATATTTTCTTTGATATGAAAGATTTATTAATAAAAATTTGAAAGGAAAGAGTTTGTATCGGATCAGTACCTACTTGTTTTCTGCACATTTATGAATTGTAAACATTTAATCTATGAAACTTAACGAAAACCGCTAGTCAAATATTGATTTTCATATTTTTTGAATAGCAATCGGTTTGGTTAAATGTTATAATTGTTTTTCTTGCTTTTAGTAAAATATTTTCATTATTATTTATTGTTTCTTATAAAAATGGCGTTAAACTGAATATTGTATAATATATTGATGAAAAAAATATATTTTTAATTATTTTATGAACGGTAGGTATGCCATATCAAGGTAAAACACATCACTTACATAAAAATTAATAAAAGTCTTAGAAAACGACCCCTTTCGTATATCTTCATAACTTAATTAGACTAATATAATATATGAGCACACATTTGTATAAAAAAATTGAGATATTTGAGGAAAAAAGTAAAAAATGATGTTGAATAAATTGTCGAAATTAATGAATGTACGAGTAGCTTGAAAATGAGCTGTTTCAAATAATTCGTACACGTTTTTAGAAAATAACGATTTATTCATTAATACTCGTATGTCTTAAAATACATTTTTTCATAAAGTAAATTGAAATTACTCAATAAATTTATCAAATTACCAATAGTATCAATACAACCAGTGCAGTGTAAACAAAAACAAATGAACGTGAGAAAACATGTTTGCATTCCAATTTCAAAAACAAATATCAAACAATGAGTAGGTACACGGTGACCACAGTTGTGAAAAAGTTGTTACAACGCCCCCTCTCTCAATTTGCCATAATAACTGCCTCATTCAAGCGACTGCGCGTGCGTGGGCGGCACCAGAGACCCGAACCACCGTCGACCGCCAATTTCACGCAAACATAACCTATAATTTGTTTACCAGCATCGTGTAACGCGGTGTGCCGCAGCGGTAATGTGAATCAACTTAAGTTCTAAGTTTATGTGCTCAAATAACAAATAAGATATAGTCGTTTTCATTGCATCTTTATGAATTTTTGTTAATGTTGGTATAACATTTTGACGTGTAGTGGTTTTGGCGGCGATGATATTTTACCTAATAATCACAGACATGATTTAAGCTGAGGGTGACATCTGTGGGCGACTGAAGTAAGCACGCCCACTAAGTTCACGCCGACCACAAATTATTATTATTTATTTAACACAATGGAAGGGCATGCAAGGCTACTTTGTATTTTTATTTGGTTGGTGTGGGAAATAAACTCATTAATGCAATGGAAACAATCTAATTATTACGTTGGCACCTTTTTGAAATACAAAAAAAAAATAAACATCGAAAAGAAAATGATTCTAGCTTACTAACAATCACAGAGGTTTGTAGGGGTAGGTACCTACATTCTTGCATCCTGACACCCGTCTTCAGGTATTCGTACAACGTGTCATGCACACAGTTGAATGTTTGACTTTTGACATTGAAAATAAGATAAACTATGTGTTTATTGACCTTTCTAATTAATAATAATAATAATAATAATTAGGCTAATTCGTATAGCACCATTTTCGTGAATAGCTCACCTCAAGGGCGCTTTGACAATGTTTTTAGTCATGAGAGCTGCATGTGACACCAGCAATCAGATAACCGTTGTTTACATTTTATGCGATATTTTGAAAATGTGGGTTTTTAGGTGAGATTAGTTGCCTAAGCATTAGATGCCTAGGTCCACGTTATACGGAGCATTCTGCGGTATCTCCACATCTCGAACGCTTCCAACCGGTTCATTACATTCACTTTCAGAATCCAGATTTCGCAGTCATATAGTAGAACAGACCATATATATAACATTATGGTACATAATTATTTGTCGGAGTTTCAAGTTAAGATTATCATTGCATGATTTGATTTTTTAATAAATAAATCAAATTGAAATTGTAATTGAAAAATAATCTACAAACAGTGAAAACATTGTTAAAATTTATAAAATCTAATATTAATGGAATTGTATATATATGAGTTCATTTATTATCACAGTGGTTTCGAGTTTATAAAAATCTTCTTCTTCTTTCTGTGTCTTGTCAGGTCTCCCTAACGTTGACTATCACCCTTGAGAAGTCCTCATGGTGATGACCTGGGGAAAAATATCCAGAGTGGTATCCCCTTGCCTTCTCTGGAGGATTTTCTGTCGGGGTTACCTTCCCTTAGCTGGGTGTATCCAGTTTTATAGCGCTGGAAGCTCGCCATTCGTCCTCTCTATCTGCTATGGCACTAAGTAATATGTGCCACATTGCCCGGGGTTTGCGGGGTCTTTAAAAAGACCTCTCATGGATGCTAGAGAGTTGGACTTGATAGTAGTGTTGCTGTTGTAGGTAAATGCAACATGGCGCCTAACGACATTTTGTAGAGGCATATTTTCCAGCAAAACATACCCCATCGTAGCCCTACTACTACAATTTGGAACCCCTATATTAAAAAAAATATTACAAAAAATAGCTTGCATAAAAATTGTTTTGTCATTAACTCGTGAGACAATAATGCAACTACAAATTTAATATAAAGCTGTGAAAAATGGGATTCTCCTCGTTGCTTTATGGGTATACCGGGTGTGACAAATCAAACTCATAACGAGTAACCCTCACAAAAGCAAAATACACACCTCCTTTTGACGTTCAGATTCATTCTGGTGTGCGACAAAGCAGGCGACGGCGACGGGGAGCGCCACGAAGTACGTCAAATGTTGCAAAAATAATTACTTTCAACGACAAAAAGGGGCGGGGCGGTGGGTGAGATTTGACACTAAGGGGGCCCTTGTATTTTTTGTTTTGATTCACCTCTGTGCGACCACCATAACAAAGTTATCTTTGTGTGAAATATTTATTCTCATTATACATATCGTCACCCCAGAGCAATAGTGAGATAAACCAATGCCATCTTGACATTATAACAAGCCGTAATGTTCCTTTGATATTGTTTATGGTTTGACTTGGTGGAGGCCTTGCACTTATTTGAGTCTCCTAGGCCCTTGGAGACTCAAATAAGTGCAAGGCCTCCACCAAGTCAAACCATAAACAATATCAAAGATGGCACTGGTTTATCACACTATTGCTCTGGGGTGACGATATAGTACCATAGATTCCCACCTTTTTGGGAAAGTTCTTCTCTTGTTGCGCATCCATTACTGAATAATAATAAAACAACAACAAAAACAACAACAGCAAAAAAAAAATACAACAACAACAACAGCAGCAAAAACAACAACAATAATAACAACAACAACAACAACAAAAACAACAACAACAACAGTAACAACGTCAATGGCCAATAGTCCACTTACGATCTTATGGCTCTCAGGTAAAGATATAAAATCTCACTTTCTTTAAAAGGACTCTAAAAACGTTAATTTTGACCAATAGTTCACATATGGCTCTCAGGTATAACTATAAAACCTGACAATCTTGAAGAGGACTCTTAAAACGTTTATGTTGACCAATAGTCCACATACGACCTTATAGCTGTCAGGTGTGAAACCTGACAATCTCGACGAGGACTCTTAAAATGCTGAATTTGATCGATAGTTCACTTACGGCTTTCAAGTATAAATATTGAACCTGACAATCTTGAGGAGGACTCTTAAAGCGCCTATTTTGACCAAAAGTTCACTTACGACCTTATGGTTCTCAGGTATTATTATGAAACCTGATAATCCAGAGGAGGACTCTTAAAACGCCTATATTGACCAATACTCCACTTATGACCTTATGGCTCTCAGGTATAGTTATGAATCCTGACAATCTTGAAGAGGACTCTTAAAACGCCTTTTTTGACCAATACTTAATTCGACCTTATGGCTCTCAGGTATAGATATGAAATCAGACTATTTTGACCAATAGTGCTCATACGACATTATTGCTCTCTGGTATAGATATGAAACCTGACAATCTTGAAGAGGACTCTTCAAACGCTAATTTTGACCAATACTCCACTTACGACCTTATGACTCTCAGGTACTCAGATATTAAACCTAACAATCTTGAAGAGGACACTAAAACTGCTTATTTTGGTCAATATTCCACTTACAACCTTATGGCTCCCACTTAAAAATATGAACTTGATAAACTTAAATAGGGTCCTAAAACTGCTAATTTTGGACAATAGTTCACTTAAGACCTGATGGCTTTCAGGTAAAGCGTCAAAGTTGGCGACGGGGAACGCCACGAAAAACGTCAAATGTTGCAAAAATAATTACATTCAACGTCAGAAAGGGTCTGGGCGGCGGGGGTGAGATTTGACACTGTTTCGTGTTTTTGATAAGGGGCTCTTTTATTTATTTGTTTTGATTCACCTCTGTACGACCAGCATTACATTGTGAAACGACAACAACAACAACAACAACAACAAAAACACAAAAACAACAACAAAAACAACAGCAACAAAAACAACAGCAACATCAACAACATCAACATCAACAACAGCAACATCAACAGCAGCAACTTCAGCAACATCAATAACAACAATACCAACAACAACATATCAACAACAACAACAACAACAACAACGTCAACAACATCAACATCATCAACAACATCAACATCAACATCAACATCAACAACATCAACATCAACAACAACGTCAACAAAAACATCAAGAAAAACATCAACAAAAACATCAACGATAACATCAACAAAAACATCAACAAAAACATCAACAAAAACATCAACGATAACATCAACAAAAACATCAACAAAAACATCAACAAAAACATCAAAAAACATCAACAAAAACATCAACAAAAACGACAACAACAACAAGTTTGTTTAATGTCTGTTTGCTCCATTTTACTCCTATCCTTCGAAGCGTATTTGTAGTTGTAGCTTTATCATATCGTTAAAAAAATTAAATGCGGCAATTTTTCCAAATGTAAATTGAATAAATATTACAACATAATGTTTTATGAATTGATATCCAATGAAACAAGGCATTACAACTTATGTGCAGTTTATATATGTAGTTCTCGAGAAAAAATGGATTAATTAGTGGAAAATTACATAAACTTATAAATCCCCATTATGGAATTCCATAATGTTAACCCCATAAGTTTTATTTCAATTGTACAATTATATTTCTATGATTTTTTTTGAGTTTCTTATTTTTTAATATAATCCTAAAAATGATAAGCCAAATACATAATTACGCTTTAATGATTCAAACTTACTGAACAAACTATTTGACAATATTTATTATTAGGACTCCGATTTATGTTCCTTAAAAAAGTTTAAAAAAAATTCTATATGTGCCAAAATATGCTTTTATATTCTCTTACCTTATATTTACTGTTAACTAGAAAAAAAAAAAAAATTTATTCATGACAAACTATTCCTTGTATCGTACAATTCCATATTTTCATATATTTTCGGGGGAAATGATACATAGTCGATTTTTTACACGATTTTTTATTGAGAAGGAAAATTGAACTCTTGAACTTGTAGATTGTGCTATCATAGATTTTTTTGTCGCTGAAATTAGATCGTTTACCACAGGCGAAAAATTTTTTAGCAACCCTTTGCACCATGTGCGGTAATTAAGTAACAAAAACCATTTCAGTATAAAACCTTCAAAAAGCTGCACTGTCTCATATCAGGGTACATATCTTCTCTGTCATGTCCAGTTGTCCTTGCCACAACAGTAACAAGTTCAAAAATGACACTACGTACAATATGGACAAATATATGCCATTTAATTGCTCTCACTTCACCTCGATAACCCTTAAATATTCTGACATTTACGCTAAACCCTGAAATATGCTTTTATGTTCCCTAATTACTAAAGCTAAAGGGGGTATGTAGATCTCAAAATATCAAAAAAACGGCGTCTTTTTGAAAGGAAAGTCCAGGAAAAAATATGCTTTTATTATCGAATCGATTCTTTTTTTTCATTTAAAATTTACGAATACCAAGTATGCAATATTTTTATTGAAAGCTCCCACAAAAAGTATGATCCTTAATTCAACACTCAAGTAAGTGAGTTCATACAAACTCGCACACAATCCTGCCCCATTCGGCCACCTCCCAAGGAACTAACAACGCGACTTCCATTGATCGCCAACACTTCCGCGGTCCCATTTGAATGACAATCCAACAATCCCATTATGGCTCAGAGAAGGAAATACATAAGAGAACGCACATAAATCTATATATTCAGCTTTTCCATCGCCTTCCGCTCACAATGTGGAAGAAAATTGTGTATTTTCAATCTCGCATAATACAACACTTTCGTACCCGCTATCGAGGGGCTCGCTCGACTGGCAGCAGAGGCAAAGGTTTATTGAAGTTTTACAATTCGATAGAAATTGTCAATTTTCATTTTAGTACAATTTTATACATGCATATATGAATAGCTAAATAGTATGTAAAAGTACTTTTGTCTAATCTTTCTAAAAAATCATGTATAAATTTAGTACATCTTGAAATATTTCTTCTTCTTTTTCTTACTTCGTTTCCTTATTACTGAGGGTCGTGATCTATGGATAAGTTAAATCTGCAGAATACCACTCACGGCACTGAGAAGAATGACTATTGAATGAAGTGGAATATTTAATATTAATTGAGGTCAATTATTTATATGACACTAACTAATGAAGTCGCTGTTTCTGTATTATCCGTGGTCAGGCTGTGCGGTTGCTACGTTTTAAATGTTTGAAGAGTTAAAAGCCTGCAAATATAGTTTAAGTACATAAAAACCCAGTTAATAATTGTTTCTTGAACTATGAATTTAAAACTCCGAATTTAATAACTAATATGACAGAAGACTTCTGTTTTTTAGAAGATTTGTTATATTTTATGGGAAAGACATGTTTTGCTTTGCGTTATCAAATGTATCGAGAATTAATGTAAACTATAAAAAGTCGATATGAATGAAAACGTCTGGCTTCCTGGAAGTTTATTATATTTTATCAGTTTAAAATGTCTAAAGTGAATGACTTCATATGAGAATTTAAAATATGTATTTTTTTCTTGAAAAATTCATTTTGAAATTTGCGGGAGATGCCTATTGGTGGCGATGAGGTTCGCAACCCATCACACCGCGTCTCTCGCGGGGGCGAAAAGAGAAGGATGGCAGTCCATTCGTTCTGCCTACTCTTTCGAAGAGATGGCGTGATGGTTTGTTAGTTAGTGATCTATGGAGTTGTTCGTGGCTAAAACCAATCGCCTCCAATCCTCTCTGTTCTTTGTAACCCACACCGTCGCTTCGAGTAGAGGTATCCCCAGTTATCTCATTAATAATGTGTCACTCCTCGGCGCAAGAGATCTGATAGACTTGAAATAATTAGTATTTTTCTAGTGCATAGATCAATTTAAGAGGAATCGATTTTCCGAGGTTATACTTTTTTTATTGTGAGCGTTGGTTCTTTTTTTAAGGCATTAGGCTGCTGACCTTGTATACCAACCCTCCTCCTTTCTTATCCGGGCTTGAGACCGGCAATGGCGGAGTTTTGAAAAAAATGGACGTGATATGTACGTGATTAGCACGTGATGTGCACGTGATGGCCACTTGATGTGCGCGTGACGTGCATGTACACGTGATGCGCACGTGAGGTGCACATGATATGCACGTGATGTGCACGTGATGCGCTCGTGGCGCGCATGCGCATGTGATGTACACGTGAATACAAACGCATGTGATGTAGACGTGACGCGCATGCGCACGTGATGTGTAAGTGACGCGCATGCGCACGTGATGTGTACGTGGTGTGTACCTGAGGTGCACGTGATGCACAATTTTACGCGCATGCGCACGTGATATGCACGTGATGTGCACGTGATGTGCACGCGATCTGCACGTGATGTGCACGTGATCTGCTCGTGATGTGCACGTGATTAGCACGTTATGTCCACGTGACGCGCATGCTCACATGATGTGCTCATGGAGTGCACGTGACGCGCATGCCCGTGATATTCATGTGACGCGCATGCGCACATGAGGTGCACGTGACGTGCATCTTCATTTGATCGTGTGATCAACGATAGAGTGGATATCCTTCATTACCAGTGATAGTTTCCTCAAGTATATCTCTTGGATCCAACAGCGTGTCTCTCCAAAAACAAGATGCTAGACAATGAAATCATGACGAAAAATATCATGACGATCAGATGATCATTGTCCAGTTAACAAAAGTTCATCAAATACATCAGCATTTCTGCGATGAAGAATTATATCACGCGAGTTGAACTCTTCTTCAACTATAACGATCGCTATTTCATTAGTTATCCGTGCATTGTACTGTACTTCGTGTTGCCCGATAGGTGTTTTGTCTGTTCTAATTACGACTTTGTAGTCATCATTTGACATTTGTTTACGGGCAGTTCTAAACAATCGAATTAATTTGTTATGTTGATCGAATAAAGTTTTTAATGCGGCGATAATTTCTCGTTTATTGCCCGTAGTGAGTTGACAACGCTGATTGATTTGTTCATACTGATTTTCCATGATATTAATTTGAAGAAATTTACGATTTGCGTTCGGCCAATAAATGTTTCGTTTGGCTTGTGCCACCTCATATCAACGTTGATAATGGTTCGGGTGGTGAATATGATTCTGGCAATTTCACTTTTCCACTCGCGCAGCACATTCCTGGTGTTTTATTATTATATTTAAGGGCACCGAAATAAATTCATTTTTAATAAATAACAATACGAGTATTTAAAAAAATTGCACGACACACAATATTCATAAGTATTTTATGCGACTTCTAACAAATATTTTAATGTGAAATTTGTGAATACAGACACATTCTATTAACGTAAACGTAAATAAATACCTACATTAATTATCAGATTATAAAAAAACAACATATATTATATGTATATATGTGTTTCGTGTTCTAACTCTAAATAATGTTTTTATTCAAATATTTTTCAAGTTCCTACTCAGAGAGGGTATGCTCTCTGGTGGAGGTCGGCGAGTGAAGGGGTGGCAGAAGGGTAGCCCTCTTTGTCAACACAAAATAAGTTTTTCGGTTTTTACAAAACATTTTTCTGACACAATGTCGCGAGTAAAAAGGTGGCGATGTGCCGCGCACGGTCGATCAATTTGGATTTTGTAATAATTTTCAAAGAATTGTTTGCATGTCATTCGAAGCTGTGCAATGCCGTGCCATTTTAGAAAAGCAGCTTGAAATTATTATCATTTCAGAATACTACCGATTTGTTTCTTGAGCAACGAGGTAAAACTATATTTTAATTAGTATTTCTTTTGTCCTAGCCTTTTCCCAATTAGTTGGGGTTGGCTGTCTTTATAGAATAGCGTCAAGCTTCTCGATCTTGGGCTATCCCGCTGTCGATCTGTAGCAATTCCATTCTCCGTCCTCTCCTTCCCTCGTCTAGATGTAGGGCTTTTTGGACGATAGGACAATATTGAGATCGAGCGTTTGCAGTAGCTGGTCCATCAGCTTGGAACAATCTTCCTTCACACCTCAGATGCATAAATGATCCGACAGACTTTAGATCTAAGCTGTAAACCCATCTTTGTCATATTTCATGCCCAATTTAAAACCTGCATATTTTGTTCTATTATACATTCCAATCGATCGCGAATATCAATGAGATGCAGCGTTCACATTAAATTTAAAACACGCCTTAATGCGCCCTCGAGGTGATCACATGACAAAAACGGCGCTTTAAAAGTTAGCATATTATTATAATATTATTATTAGGTATTATAGCAGATGACCTTACCTCGGTTTTTTCGTCACCAGTGCAACTTTAAAGCTTCCTTGAATTTACTCGTTCCTTATTCTATCGAGCCTCATCACTCCAGCAGCTCACCTCGACATCCTCATCTCTGCCACATGTAGCTTCTGTTCCTCTTGGCGTCTTACAGCCCAGCATTCTGAACCGTAGTGCATGGCTGGTATAATTACAGTTTTGTACACCTTTTCTACAATTGGTAGTACTTGTAATTGTTGTAGTAGTAATTGTCACAAAGCATACTATCTTTATTTCGTCTTAAGCTCCACGTCGTTATTAAGATTGCCGTCATTAGTAAGAACAGAGTTCTTACTAATGACGGCAATCTTAAGAGAGTAAGAGACAAGATAGATGAAGTGGTCTACCTGTTTTATAGGAATATTTTAAAGAGGCATCGATAATATAATATGTGTTATTTCTCATTAACTAACTAACTAACCATCACGCCGTTTCCCTGGAGGGCTAGGCAATAAGAAAGAACCACCATAGTGCTCTGTCCTGGTATACCTCTCTAGCTTTCTCTGCATTAATACATCGTAACATGCACGCTCGTCGATTTTTCCGACTTCGAATGTGGCCACCATTTAAAATTTGATAAATTTGATCATGCCATTTTTTTTATTTAATTAAAAAAAAAATTGGGTTATATTGATACATTTTTAGATCTTGTGTATTTTGGTAGGTCATTGTAAAGTTTCAGTCCTTTCACGCTTTCCTTGGTCTTCCACAGCTTCTCTTTCCACTTACACACTTGTATAAAACATTTAACCATTATTCTCTAGTCCATTCGTTCCATATGTCCAAAAGATCTCAGGGATCCTTTTCTCTCTCTTTAATTTGTTTTCTACATTATAATCCTTGTAATTATAAGGTAATTAAATGTATATTTCTATATTATAATCCTTATTATATTCAAGGATGTTGAGGTGAGCTCCTCAATGTACTAAGAAAGCGAAGCATGGAACTGGCAGAAGAAGGATGAGAGCAGAATAAATTCGGTAGAGATAAGGTTCCTAAGACGTATGTATGAGAACGATATACGACAGAATCTCAAATGCTGATATAAGAAAGGAATATAGAGCGGAAGAAGATATTATGAACAAAATTATGAAAGGAGCACATGGATGGAGTACGGAGTCGAGGCAGACTGAGAAAAACATGGCATGACCAAATTAATCAAATTTTAAAGGTTGGTCATGTAAGAAGGTGCGTGTATGACTCGTGCGTGTATGACTCGCTGTATGAATGTGGAGGAAGCTAGAGAGGTGTGCCAGGATAGAGTAGTGTGGCGGTCCATTCTCTCTGCCTACCCCTACGGGGAAACGGCGTGATGGTTTGTTGCTGTTGTTGTTTTAATCCTTGGTATTGTTAATCAAGTTATGCTATATTCGTTTCGGCCAAAAAATAATTTAAGACAATATGGCTCTCAGATAGAAATATGATTGGTAATGACTACATCATGTTATTAACTCGTGTAATTAGGGATGAATTATTCTGTTACTCGTATATGCATATTGTCCGCGTGCCCGTCGTAATCTAGCATTGAATCTATATAAGTACAACAGATCGCTATTCCGCGCTTGGGTTATTGAATTGTGAATTGATGTCATGCGCGATGTTTGGTTCCCGGCTGCCTTCCGCATTCTTCCCGGCTCTTCTATTTGCATGTGAATACTGCGGCTGTGTGGGGAATTGTGGGGATGAATAATGCTCGTTTGCAGCGAGGCTGACGATCGATCGAGTGCGAAGTTCCTTAGATGCGTAAATAGATTTAAAATAAAAAAAATAATAATAATCATCATCATCGTCAGCCCATATCCGTCCACTCTTGGACGTAGAACCTCCTCCATCTGTTTCTATGTCTGTCGATCCCGGGCAGTAATAATACACTTGTAAAATTCGTATACAAATCACTTTATTCGTTATATACTCGTACACCAACCGGTTTCGTCCAGTATATTCTATTACCCTGACGAAGCTCCGGCGGGAGCGAAACCGGTTGGTGTTTATAACGACTAAAGTGGTTTATGTACAAAAAATACAAGTGTATTATTAGTACATTTAATGATGTCACACCACAAACTAGGTGCTTCATACGAAACGGGCCGAGTGGTAAGTGCATTGACTGCCACCCCGAAGGTTCCGGGTTTGATTCCCGGCGAGGGCAGTGTGACAATCACACTGCCATCCCCGGGAATCGAACCCGCAGCCTACGGGCTGGCAGTCTATGCACCACTCGGCCACGATGGTCGTCAATATACATATTATGAAGTATGTATTTTGATAAAATAAAAATAAAATGAAAGACGCATTATTGATTAATTTTTGCTTTATGGCGTGGTATTTTAAATATTATAAATATCACCTTAAATAAAATTGCATATATTATTATTTGAATTAATAATACGATATGGTTTAGATGTACAATATATTTTCACGAATAGGAATGAAAGAACCTCACAATAAAATGGTGCCTTTATTACTAATGTATTTATACAATTGGACAAGTAAATCGCACGCCTTTTATAATCCTTCTTTGTCAACTATCTTAAAATGGCGAAGTACACGGCGCACCTATACAAATCGACCTATCGTATTACACAGTTCAAGAATTTCTTATTCCTTGCTGAATCGACCGAGATAATGCGTTGACCTCTTCAATACGAACCGGATTTCTCACCGGAGAGTGGAGAGCTTTCGACAATAATTAAATTGGCATAAATACGAAAACAATACCCGCGGAGCTGAAAGATCCCATGGCGATCCTGTTTACGGTGTGCGCGGTCCTTCGCCACTCGAGAAATCACTCAATCCGAAACCCTTTGATACTGATATAGGCCGGTAGGAATTAATTCAAGGAAACCACTCGAACTGGTATGGCTCTATAGAATTTTTTGAACGAGCGGCGTATTCAATTGGCGTGATAAAAAAAACTCACCGGTGGAAGGTCTTGAAGATTTTACGGATTATTATCAAAATTCACAGTACAAAATCTATAACGTTAATTATAATAATAATAATAACTAAAAATAAGAAGGATGAAAGTACAATAAATGCAATAGAAATGAGATCTCTTAGACGAATGTGTGGATACTCTGTGTATGATAGAGTGTCGAATGAAAATATAAGAAGTGAATGCGGTGCGAATGATGGTGTCATGAACAAAATAATAAAAGGATCATTCAGTTGGTTTGGACATATGGAAAGAATGAATGAAGAAAGAAAGGTAAAAAAGTTATATGTTAATTATGTAAATGGAACCAGAAATAGAGGAAGACCGAGGAAAACGTGGCACGATAAAATAAATCAAATATTGAATGTCGGCCATGTGTGGAGTCAGAGAAATCGACGCGCGTGCATGACACGATGTATGAATGTTGAGGAAGCGAGAGAAATGTGTCAGGAAAGAAAAGTATGGCAGTCCATTCTTTCTGCCTACCCCTTCGGAGAGACGGCGTGATGGTTAGTTAGTTAGTTGATAACTAAATAAAACGAAGAAAGTTCGGGAAAACGATATATTATTAATTTTTAAATTTAAATAATTGCATCGAATTTTAAATGCGTTTTTTATATTAGTCTTTCTTTGTTTAGTTTTAATTGTGTGTTTACACCTGAAGATGGAGGTGTCCTCCGAAACATGTCGTATTTTTTAAATATTTTGTGGATAATAAACAAAGTTATTTTCGATTTCCTAAGTGTATCATAAAATATTTCATAGAAAATCTTTAATGATTTTTCAATCGTAACCAGGCAAACATAAAATTCTATATATTCATCATTCTTCGACACAACACGGAAAACACTTTAATTCTTCATATTAAACTCAGTTACAAGAAAATTAAAAAATGAAGGATCGCTTTCGATTTAAAAGATATAAAAATGAAAGCTCAAACTTTTAAGAGAGACCTGTTCAACACCTCTCCCCTAATGGGTGATAGCTTACAGAAACTTCCTTCATGGTAGCAAATTACTCTTTCTGCTAACGAGCTTTAAGCTTGTGAAGTTGTTGCTCACAAAGCAAAACAAAATCAGCATGCATTGCCCCACCATTGATCCATTATATCTCCGAAGAAAAAAATCGTTTGAAGTGGATTTTAGAAAAAATATTTTAATGCGAAAATAATAGACGGCTGAGTCGAGTGGTCAGAGGTTGAAAGGGAAATTCCTTAAGGGTTTTAGTTATGAGGGCTCAATTTAATATTTTTGATATATCATGTAGAACTGTAAGCCATATTATATGTGTGATTATTTTTTTATAGCCATTTTCGTGAAAAATTCACTTCAACGTCGCTAGCTATTTGAGTTTTTTTCTTAACATTAAACTTCTAATAGCGTTTCTGAAAATACCTAAAATGCCTTGACTTTAAATGTGATGGGATAATTGATTTTAAGTCAAATATATTAATACAAAAAATACCTATTTTTGTTTCCATAATTCAATAATGAACAATTTGTTTACAAATGTGAAATGAGGTCCCCTTCGGGTGCCATCTGGTTCAGATGAGAAATCGCTTTCAATACCGGAGAGTTTTTAAAAGCTTTCGTTCGGCAATTTGGGGCACAAAATAAGAAATGGCCTCCTACTCTACAGTATTTATAGGAAACATACATATTTAGTACGGAACTTGCGGTATCGTTTTTTTTTGTATATTTCAATAATGTATAGCGAATCGTTTAAAATATTGTGTATTTAGCCAAAATTAAAATGCTATATTAAATAAAACAAGAAAACCGAAACACGATCAAAGCAACAGATTCAATGTCGGCCACGAGGAGTCGGAAAAATCGACGTGCATGCATGAAACGATGTATGAATGTGGAAAAAGCAAGAAAAGTATGTCAGGAAAGAACAGTGTGGCGGTCCTTCTTTCTGCCTACTCTTTCGGAGAGACGGCGTGATGGTTAGTTAATTAGTTAGTTAAATGAAACAAAATAAAATATAACATGCATTAAAAAAAATACCATTAAAATAATTGTTATTCATAAATTATTTTGTTTTAACCCTAAGTTACGAGTATTAGAAATTTTCCATTATAATATTTTTTAATAAAATGGCAATTGGTACTGCTCAACTTTTATTTAAAAAAAAACATACATACACGGGCAGTGACGTCACCCACCCTTACGATCCTTGAGGGAGTCCTTTGGAGGTGCTGAAACAAAGGTCCGTGGGACCGCTAACCGTGGGATACAGGGCTCTCTAGGACCCCGGGAGTCAAGGGTGCTTGATTCAAGCACCACGATAGAAGCTGGTCTTGCGCTGAAATGCTATGTTTTCCAGCCAATCAATGTTATGCGATACACTAAATCACAATGACTTATTTGAGGTATCGATTTCAAAAACGGCACTTTGAAATTTTTAAAATTAGAACCAGCAAAGAAATTAAACGTGGAATTTGTTTCAGTTAGGAACCCACATATATTATATTAATAATTAAATAAACCAGACTGGTCCATCCTGCCGTTTGAAAGCGAGCCAAGCGAAACCGGTTGCTGTCGAAATAGAGACAAATATGGAAGTAGTTATTAAAAAAATATCGTTTTATTTATAATAATAAATAATTACAATGAACTTCCATCAAGATATTTCAGCATATCATCAGATTATCTACATATAATATAATACTTTTATAATTTCGAGCCGAGTGGTACCGACGACCTTCGTGGCCGAGTGGTACGTGCATTGACTGCCACTCCGAAGGTTCCGGGTTCGATTCCCGGTGAAGGCAGTGTGATTGTCACACTCTCTTTGGTCTGGTGTAGGATTCACGTGACAATAAAATGGCGATAGATTTGCTACCTATCACATGTCACGAGAACCACTATGATAGCTATTATATCCTTTACATCGATTTGGCCCATGCTGTCATGATGTAAAAAGCGATTCAATAAAATAATAATAATATAATAAATTGAAATATTGCATTTTTATTAATAGCTTTAAAACAAGAAATTGTGATTGAAATCAAAAATGGCCGGAGGAAAAACAATGGAGACATATTGTCAAACTATAAAAGCTTGCCCATAAGGACGAAAGCGATGTATGGAACTGACAGAGGTAGGATTAGAACAATGTGTGATAAAACTAAGTTGATAACAAACACTTAAAAAAAATTCTCTCTCTTTACGATCGCATCGATTTCTCGAAAAGGGGTTATCTGAAAAAAAAAAACAATTTTCTTTATAATCTGTATGAAGTTATCGTTGTACGTAACCGATTTTTATAATGTTGATTTTTCACAAAATGGTGACCGATTGAAAATTTGTCTCCAGATTTTGCCCTTTTTTGTATTTAAGTAGTTTTAAAAAATAGTAAAAATCAAATTATTCAAAATCGGCGACGCTTAACCTTAGCTATTGCAAAGACCAAAAAATTAAACAAAAAAGTGTAAAATCGGTTTGATAATTGCTCGAGTTAACGTACGACGAATTGAAAAAAATCGTTTTGTAAAAAACGCGTTTAAAGTTTTTAGTCCATTTTTCTAACAATTATATGTATTTGTATGTATTTTCTATATTTTATACTTATTTTATTCTTATATATGAATATTTATACTTTTATCAAACTATTGAGTGATCCTGGAGCATATTATTATTATTATTATTTTGTTGAATTGCTCTTTACATCATGACAGCATGATTCAAATCGATGAAAAGGGTATTATAGCTATCTTAGTGATTCTCGTGACACGTGATAGGTAGCTAATCTATCGCAATTTTATTGTCACGTGAATTCTACACCAGACCAAAGACAGTGAGACAATCACGCTGCCCTTGCCGGGAATCGAACCCGGAACCTTCGGGGTGGCAGTCAATTCACTTACTACTCGGCCACGAAGGTCGGCCATGATGGTTCTTCCTCTTTATCTCCAGTGGTTTCCTTGAATATTTTTTTTTTATTGACCCTTTCCATGCGATTCTCAGCAGCTTTCACTCGGTTAGCATCGCGGTCGGCCAAGGACAGTCATTCTATCTTCTCTCACTAAAATGACTAACTCAGTCAATTTTCGAAATTTCGACATAAAATTTTATACACATATTTTCGAAGGTATAAACTGTCAAAGAAAAAAAAAGGAAAAAAAAATCACCCAATCACAGTAGCTAATCACCTTAAATTAGCAACTTGATTTTAACAAATTTGCAGTAATTAATTAATAATCATGATGTGATTTTATTTTATTTCTTGGTAGAAGATCGTTTAGTTCATTTTTCTTATTTTTTCAGTTTCGACTATTTTTTGCAGATGGCTACTTTCGTCTCGAATCCACATCATATTTTTTTATTTACAATAAATTTTATTTTCATTACTTACAATGAACTTCTACCATGAAATTTCAAGTAGCAACATTAATTTTTTTCGCAAAAGAAAGATGAAAGTAGAATAAATACAGTAGAAATGAGATCTTTGAAACTAATATGTAAATCTGCATATGATAGAGTGTCAAATGCAAATATAGGATTTGAATGCAGTGCAAATGAAAGTGTGAATAATAATGAAATGATCATTATGCTGGTTTGGACACATGGAAAGAATGAATAAAGATAGAATGGTAAATAAATTATATGTAGACGACGTAAACGGAACTAGAAATAGAGGAAGACCGAGGAAAACGTGGCCTTTCGGCTTCCACGTCGCAAAAATATTTTTAAAGACAATGTTTTGGCACAAAAAATTGGCCTTTCGCAATATACATGTGTTGTCTGCCTTTCATTATTATTTATTCTTCTTCTTCTGTTTTATTTAGAACTGTGTCCTGTTATTTCTTGGAGTTCGTTTCTAGGTTGTGAAGTCGATTGCCTCTTGGTACTTTATTTGCCGCTTTAAATAATTAATAAACTAACCACCATGCCTTTTCTCCGAAAGGGTAGGCAGAGAGGATGGACCGCCACACTGCCCTGTCCTGACATCCTTTCTCTCTAGCTTCCACTTCATTTATACAACGTAGTTTATACATCGACTTCGAATGTAATCGCCTTTTAGTATTTTATTGATTTGGTCATGCTATCCTTTCCTTGGTCTTCCATGGTTTCTCTTTCCACTCACACTGCTTGTTTACAACATTTTTATCTCGTCCATTTCTTCCATATGTCCCAACCATCTCAGGAATTTTTTTTTCTCTTTCATTAGGTTTCTATGTTATAATCCTTGTTACTTTACCTCATCAACTTCCTAAACATTTATACATCGTAACATGCACGCTCCTAAACATTTATACATCGTAACATGCACGCTCATCGATATTTCCAACTTCGAATGTGGCTTTGACTTCGAAATATGTATAATTCAATTACAATAACGCTTTTCTAATTCTAAAATATTTAAACTAAAAAATATATGAAGTTATAGTTTTATATTCAACGTAAATAAGAAAATATTAAATTGCATTTCGGTGTCATATTTTTTTTTACGGATATTCGTCTCTCAGTTTCTAGGAAACGGTGAAAACATTTTCGGTTTGTAATTGAAACAGTCTCATCAAACTAGACATTTCGAAAGTAGTATTGACTGTTCATGTAAAACAGAATGATGTCGAAAAATCGCAATACTCGAAATGTCAATATTGACTGCAAAAAATAAAACGACATTTCCAATATCGGGCGATCGGAAAAGATAAAAATGTTCTGGTTAGATTTTCAAAATTGGTTATTTTGAAATCGTATGAATATATAATTGATAAAATACTTATTTAAAAAAATATATAATACACAATAATTATATTAAGTGAAGTTTTCTAAACGGAC
Source organism: Lepidostoma basale (assembly GCA_022606425.2). Classification (NCBI taxonomy): domain Eukaryota; kingdom Metazoa; phylum Arthropoda; class Insecta; order Trichoptera; family Lepidostomatidae; genus Lepidostoma; species Lepidostoma basale. The sequence continues at coordinate 75,408 of JAHDVF020001037.1, forward strand.
CGGAAGAGACCGAGGAAACGTGGCATGATCAAATCAATGAAATTTTAAATGTCGGCCACGTAAAGAGTCGGAGAAATAGACGGGCGTGCATGACACGATGTATGAATGTTGAGGAGTTGAGAAGTATATCAGATGAAATCAATCAAATCTGTTTATTTTCTCAATAGATATTACAAACAAAATTAAGGCATCGATAGAGAACCGGTTAAATATAATATATAATACCAGGAACGCATTAAAGATGGTTCGACATTAGGAAGACAAGACACTCTCCAAAGTCAAGAGTATTTGTCTAAACGTACTTTCATTAATATGAAAGACGTCAATGTATTTTTTTTTTACATATACAACAGGTCGCTTGACCCCAATTACAGTATACAATTTGTTTTTGAGCTGATATATTGATTCTCGTGACATGTGATAGGTAGCTAATCTATCGCCATTTTATTGTCACGAGAATTCTACGCCAGGCCAAAGACAGTGTGACAATCACACTGCCATCGCCGGGAATCGAACCTGGAACCTTCGGAATGGGAATCAGAGCTCTTACCACTCTGCCATGAAGGTCGTTTGATACAAAAGAAAACTTTAATGGAATTACAAATGAAAACTTTAATGGAAGGCAAAGATAACATATAAATGAATTATAAATTTAGATAGCAGAGCTAAACAAAATAAAAAACATAAGTATTAATTGTATCTCAATAGAGACGAAGATCTAAATTATTTGGAAACATAATATGGTGGTTAAGGCGTTAACAGGATTTATGACCTGTCATTGGTTGGGTTAAGCGATCGCTTTATGTAATACAGCATTCCCCATTCGGCCTTTCTACGAACACCACGTCTGACAATTATTTGAAAGTTGTATATATGCTACCTTGTTGAAAAACATTTCACATATTGTTTTGTTCAATCTACACTAGCGCCATCTATTGAGACTAGATCTATCGTCTATCGTCTCTATTAAGATACAATAAATTCTTAATGATGAATACATCCGTAATGGGTGAAATCCAGTATTTCCAGTATACATTCAGAAATGTAAAATCCAGTAAACATTTAAAAAATGTTGTATAAAAACAAAAACTTGTTTCAACCATTTATACTATGATATAATTTTAAATATATATAATATTATATTATTTTTCTATTATATACAAGCCGACGACCTGTTTAAAAACGTGACCCTATTCTGTGAAAAAATATGTCGGTCCGTTGTCATGTATTTTGAAAACAACCCAGTGTTTCGAAAGAAAGTAAATAATTCAAATTTGTATAATATAAAACAATAGAGAAATAAATTGAAAAAGGTTTCCTAATTAAACAAAAAATTTCTTCAAAAACAACTAATTGCTTCCTATAGGTATAAAATTTAAACGAATACAATGGGTTAAAAAAATTCAAGGAAATTTGTTTGAACAAAGCCACATAAACTTGTCTTGCTTCAGCTAATTAAAAAATTGCTGAATGACAACATTTAATTAATTTTTTCTTTTGATAACAAAAAATATATAAAAATAACAAAGTAGGCGATTTTTTTTCATTGTAATATTTTTTATTTCTTTGTACTTGCTACAATGCAAGCTTGAATAATGTTTTATTATTTTTACGAACGATTGTATTGTATAATACTTACGTTCACAGTATCAAGATAAAGCTGTTACATCTCTAGGATACACCATCAATTACATCAAAGTAAGAACATGACTTTAAAGTTTGAGTTATTCTTTTGGCCTAGAGTTTTTATTCTTTTTCTTCTTCCTTGTTACAACGACCAGATAGGTCTACAGACCTATGTGGTCTGTTCTCCAGAGTATTGCTCCTCCTGTGAGGTAGACTCCCAGCTGTCCTTCGATCTTTTAGGAGGTCTCCACGAGGACGAGTCCCATGAGGCTGATTATGCAATGCAATATATTAGAGTCTGGTGGTGTCCATTCTTTGAAAATTCCCGTACAAGTCCCTTTTTCGGTGTAATTTAAAAAAAAATTATATCCAATAAAATTATGTTAATTCTTATTAAATATTGTGTTAAAAAATTTAAAAGTATAAAATAATTACAATTAATATTTAATACAAATGTTCAATATAACAATTTTTAATGTTCAGGTTAAACGTGCTACAAATTTATATCCAATAAAATTATCTTAATCAATATTAAATATTGTGTTAACAATTTTAAAAGTATAAAATAATTACAATTAATATTTAATACAAATGTTCAATATATAACAATTTTTAATGTTCAGGTTTAACGTGCTACATATGCGATTTTTTTCCGTTTGGTCTTAAAATGATCAGCAAATATTCTAAGCATCCTGTAGTTGTAGGCAGCGAAGTCTCCTTTGTCAATGTGCGTGTAGCCGAAAAACGAATTCAAAAATGGAATATTTTTTTAAAATCTCCACGTCATCATTGTGTCGTGAAATGGAAAAAAAAAACTTTGATTAATAATCAGCCAGTTTGATCAGCAATTCTGTCACCCTCCTGACTCGTGGGCCAATCACGGGGTGGTCGCGGGGGCGGCGAATGGAATGGGATAGACGAACAATCCCTCTTTCATGCGATGTTCAAGAAATTAATAAAGTTTTCGATAATGGAGCATTTTGCTCAGCTGGGATAGTTCTTTTTATTTGTAAGATGGAAGACTTAAAAAGGAAATATGTGCGTCTTTTGTGCCAGCGGATTTAAGTTGGACTCAAAATCTACAGTGCTTAAAGGTGTGATATTTTCATTCTCTTCTTCTTTCTTCGTTTCCTCATTACTAAGGGTCATGATCCATGATGCTGCCCGTGGCTAAAACAAAACGCTTCCAATCCTCTCTGTTCTCCGAGCAGAGGTCTCCTACAGTCATCTCATTAATCTGGACACACTGCTGCCCAGAAGATCTGCCTCTACTTCTTTTTCCTGGTTACCAATCTCTCTCCTGGCAATGTGACCAAAGAAACTCAATACTTGCCGACTGCATAGTAGAGATAGTCTTGTTCTTGTTGTTCGTTCCATAGATTGTATTGGAAGCGTAGAACAGTAGTTTCACCTTGCCTTCTGCACCTTTCTACCTACTTCTTCTTCTTCTTCCTCATCCTATTCCCGTCCACTCCTGGACAAGGGCCTCCTCCAATCGCTTCCATGTCACTCTGTCTTGTGCAGACTGCATACAAGTTATTCCGACGTGTATGTTCAGATCATCCTTCCATCGTAGTTAAGGTCGCCCTGCGCTTCTTTTTGCCGTCTACGGTCTCGAAGTCAGTTGTCTTCTTGTCCATTTTTCATCTGAGCTTCTGGCTACGTGACCTGCCCATTATTATTTTAGAATCGCCACTCGGTGGATGATGTCAGTGACCTTTGTTTCTTAGGTTTATTCCTAACATGGCTCTTTCCATGGCTCTTCGGGTCACTCGTAGTTTCTCGGCACTTTGTTTGGACAGTGTAACAGTTTCAAGACCATAAGTACCAACTGGCAGAACGCAGGCTTCATAGACCATTCGTTTCAGGTTGATCAGTATTTTCCGGCTTTTAAATATGTAAGCCATGTTTGCGAAAGCTGCCCAGCTTAGTCTTATTCTTCTTTTTAGCTCTGCGGTTTGGTTATCTCGGCCCAATTGAATACTTTCTACTTTAATCTCACATACCTAATTTCATTTTGAACATATGTACCATATTAATATAACAAACACAAACAAACAAACCATCACGCCGTTTCCCCGCAGGGGGGGGCAGAGAGAATGGACCGCCACACTACTCTATCCTGGCAAACTTCTCTTGCCTCCTCCACATTCACACAACGAGTCATACACGCACGTCGATTCCTTCGACTTCTAACATGACCAACCTTATAAATTTGATTAATTTGGTCATGCCATGTTTTCTTCATTTACATCATTAACGTATACTTTCTTAACCATTCTTTCTCCATCCATGCGTTCCATATGTCCGAACCAACGCAGCGATCCTTTCATAATTTTGTTCATAATACCCATAATTTTTGACAGCTGTTTTGCTTGGATGTGTTTTGGCTCGTCTTCGATTTTTGCCTATTCCAAAAAATGGATCAAAGAATCTGTATCAAATTTTGTGTGAAAAACAAAATAAAGTGCGCGGACGCATTTCGAATGTTGACTGTGGCATATGGTGAAGCTACCTTGGACCAAAGCAACGTTTATCGGTGGTACAAAATGTTCTCAGAGGGCCGAGAAGATATGAACGACGAAGAGCGTGCCGGACGCCCGAGCACGTCAACAACAGACGAAAACATTGATAAAGTGAAGAAAATAGTATTAGCCAATCGTCGAATCACCGTTAGAGAAGTTGCTGAGGACCTAAACATATCGATTGGCTCGTGCCATTCGATTTTAACCAATGATTTGGGCATGAGTCGGGTCGCCGCGAAATTCGTGCCAAAATTGCTCAATTTCGACCAAAAACAGCATCGCGTTAACATTGCTCAGGAGATGTTGGACTCGGTCCGTGACGACCCAAATGTGCTCCAGAGGGTCATAACTGGTGACGAATCATGGGTTTATGGTTATGACGTGGAAACCAAAGCTCAATCATCCCAATGGAAGCTGCCGCATGAGCCAAGACCAAAAAAAGCGCGCCAAGTTCGGTCGAACGTGAAGGTTTTGCTCACAGTTTTCTTCGATTGCAGGGGCGTGGTGCATCATGAGTTCTTGCCACAGGGTAGTACGGTCAATAAGGAATATTACCTGCAAGTTATGCGCAATTTGCGCGAAGCAATCCGCCAGAAACGCCCGGATTTGTGGAAGAACAAAAACTGGCTTTTGCACCATGATAACGCCCCTGCTCACACATCGTTGCTTGTGCGCGAATATTTGGCCAAAAACAACACAGTAATGGTGCCGCAGCCACCGTATTCCCCAGACCTGGCCCCCTGTGACTTTTTCCTGTTTCCAAAACTGAAGAGGCCCATGAAAGGACGACGCTACGCCACGATTGAGGAGATAAAGACGGCATCGAAGGAGGAGCTGAACAAGATCACAAAAAATGATTTTTTAAGTGCTTCGAGGATTGGAAAAAACGTTGGCATAAATGTATTATATCCGAGGGGAATTACTTTGAAGGGGACAAAATAGATATTCATGAATAAATAAATACTTTTTGAAAAAATATTAAATTCGCGATACTTTTTGAACAGACCTCGTATATATAATATAATATGTAAAATAAAAGCGCAAGCAATGTCTTTCATTTTACATAAATAAATCTTCCTTGTCGGGAATGTCAGCAGTATAAATAACGATCTGTGGTTGGTCAAAAATTAAACAAAATACTTTCGCATTGTCATTTCCTGTTGTGATCCATCACGGCGAAATCATCTGCCTCAATCCTTTATTCAAGTTAGATGCTGGTCAGTATTTTTTCTATCTAACGCACGTTTATTGTAGTTAACTAGGCACCGGATAGACAAAAAGTTTTCGAAGAAAAACCCTGACCTACTCTTCAAAATTCAAAAATTTCGGTATAGTAACCACTCGCAATTTTTGCAAATAGCATAAATGTACGTATCGAATAATCTTACGAACGATTTAATTGGGATGTGCCTCTTAGAACTTCTTCTTCTCCTTATTCCTCCTCCTGTTCCTGAAATCAGGCTGGCCTCTCTTGGGAGGTTGACTCCCAGCTATCTCTCCATCTCTTCGGCGGTCTTCCGGGGGGACGGCAGCCGGCAGGAATCTGATGCGCCACATCGTGTGGGATTCTGGTGGGGTCCATCCTCTGCACGTGCGCATTCCAGTATCTTCTGCGTTGTCTGCCCCATCTCACGACATCCTCCACCTTGCAGATCTCGCGGCCGTATTCCTCACCCTATCGCGAATAGTCTTTCCTGCTATCATCCTCAGCGTCCTCATCTCTGCCACCCGTACTTTAGTCTTCGTTCTTGTGGTATCCGCTCTGGTCTCAATGCTATATGTCAGTATAGGCCTTACGCAGGTTTTATATATTCTGACCTCACTGTCAGTTCTCATATACTTGTTTTTCCATATTATATCCTTGAGACAGCCTGATACCGCCGAAGCCTTGTTGACTTGTCCTAGTGTTTCACTGACAAGATCATTTTGACTGAGCAGATCCACACCCAGATATCTAAACTTTGCAACCTGTTCCAGCATTCTGTCATTTAAGGTGAACTTCGTAGTCCTAAATAGGACAATTTGATGTTTGTTTGTTTTGATATACATTGTGTACAACACTCACATACATTAAAAATATATAAAAATTAAATATCAAACATATTTCGGACTTATATTATGTGTATTAAAATATTTCGGACTAACGAGCCCTTCATCAGTGATATTATATAAATATGTAAAATATTATAAAATTGTTAACATCTGTCAAAACCGATCATATTTGTAAACAATTTTAAAATATTTTAAATATTTATGTATTATCACTGATGAAGGGTTGGTTAGTCCGAAACATGTTTGATATTTAGTTTTTATATACTTTAATATATGTAAGTATTGTATACAAAGTATATAAAAAAATAACCATTAAACATCTACAACACAAAGTTATGACGAACATAGAAGAAGAACAATTTGATTTTAGTTCTTTTTAAATATATCTCTTCTTCAACTTTATTTGGGGTCGGCTCAATAGAACAGCGCTATGCTTCTCGGTCTTGAATCATCCCACTGTCGATCTGCAGCAATTTTATATCGTTTTTTGACGATTGACCGCTTAGTCTTCCCGTGTCCTGATGTAAGGGTTTTTGGACGATGTGGTCCTCGCCCCTTCTGCACACATGACCGCACCATCGTAAACAACCCTCCCTCGCCTTTTCCGTCACAGGGGCCACTTTAAAGCTTCTTCGAATATACTCGTTTCTTATTCTATCGATGAATGATATGTCTTTATAATATAAGACGTAAAATTCACATTTACTTGCACAAGAATATGCATTATTTTTCTTCTATTGACACATTTATCCTTGCTAGAGCATTATTGATAATACCTTATCAAGGCAAAAGATGTTGCTCTCTTAATATATTATACAAGAAAACTCGTAGAAATGTACATGTTTTACACTACAACAAATTGCTTCTTTATTCGGGGAGCAACCAGATGAACATTTTTTATATCAAATAGGCACACTTGGAAACATGTATTATTTTGTAGATTCGTTTATCTAAAAAAAATTAAGCGAAACGTTAAAACAAACATTATTTATTAGGTATACGACCGAGCTTTTACTAACAATATATTGTGTAATGTGAACTAATATAATACCCAAAGATACCTATATATTTTTTTCATTTACTTTACAATTATCTTCTGCGAGAAATTTCAAACACCAACATTAATTAGAATTTTTTCTTCATGGTTACAATCCTGCAGATTGGTTTGCAACAAGCTTCACTGTTTTCCTCCACCCAGTTCACTCTAATTAATCACTCTTTAACAGAATAATATTAATTATTTGTAATAATATTAAAAAGTATGCATATTCAAAAGTGTTATGAAATAAATAGGAAGTAATGAAATGGAAACGAAATTTATATAAATAGTATATTACGTAAACTGATGACAAAACATACTTTAGCCTACCCCTTCACTCAGCCGAGGACTTGCTCATTTTCCTACTGTTCCTCTCACAAAGGCAAATATCTTTTCTAAAATTTTAATTTTCACAACTTCCATTATTTCAAGTTGAGGAGAAATTCATTCTTCGCGTTTGAGCTACGCTCCTGCTCGCCTTTCAGACCCGCAGAATGGCTGGGGTATACATTAAAGGCTCTTTTCAAAGAATTTTGTATAAAATATAATATTCCCCATTCTTCGGGCCATAGCCCATTGATGTGGAAGAAAGAGGAATGCTTGGAGCCAAGAAGCGAACGCTATTCAAGCCATTTCGACTCCATTCTGTTGACTCCATAAAAGTGGTATTGTTGCCATCTAGCGGAGACCGAAATAAGCAATAGTCATTGTGTAGGGATTGCGCGCCGCGCTGTGGATTGTGGGTCTCCCCTTAGAATCGTGTTGGAAAATCCACAACCAAACAACAAAATATTATATTCTTATTCAACGAACTCGGCGAAAATTCTAGCCGTTAACAGTATTAATTTTCTACCAAGAAATGTTAGAACGAATAACCCACATAATTGATTTATCTCTATCACTGATCAAACTATGCGCATGTTTGTTTCTACTACTACGTGCGTATTATTAAAAAAAAACTTTATGTTATCAAAGTAATTTGTTTCACACAATATAATTAAGAATACTGAGAAGATCTAGTGAATAAAGAGAGATGAGCAGGGATAAGAGCCAATGGTAGAGGACTATTGTAGAGAAGCCTAAACCACACTAGAATGTAGCCGCGAGCAGAAGAAAACATATTGTATTTAATGAATTTGCAAATCGAATACTTTTTATTTATTTATTTTTATTTTTATATTTTTTATTTAGACATACAATAGTAAAACTGTATTTCCATGAGTATAATACTCATTATGGGACAAAATGACAAATAACATATTTAATAATTACAAACAGATACAAAACAAATATAATACTTTCAGGAAATGTCGAAACACAGACATAGAAATTAAAACATCTTACAAAGTTTACAGAAATACAGAATCATTTAGGAAATATCAGATAAACTTAATAGATAGAAACTTAAACATCTTAGACATATTATGGAATTACTTATTTGTGATTTATTCGATAAAATTTTATTATTCAGAATATTTTTTGCATTAAATATTTAACAGAGTATTAAAAATCAGCGTCACCGATATAAGAATACGTATTGCAAAAGCAAAAATAAATTGGCAATGGGCTGGACTTGTATACCGACTGACCGAATGATGGAAGGTGGAGACACAGGGTTACTGAATGGAAGTCAAGGTTGCGCCGAAGAAGTGTCGGGAGACAGCCTACCAGGTGGAGTGACGATATTATGCGGACGACGGGAAGGGCTTGGAGAACACCGGCGAGAAACCGAGAGGGATGGCATGGGGGTGGAGAGGTTTACGTCGAGCAGTGGATGAAAACAGGCTGACGAAACAAAAACATACAATCGAAAATCATTTTCTTCGTATAAGATCATTAGAGAATAAAAAATATATAACTTTCTATGTTATTTTCATTCGTTATGAAAAAGCGTATCGAAATACTGCAATTACATATGGATATTACATACGCTATAACTACAAGAATCGAATGATGATAAAAAAAGTTAAAGGGTTCCGAAGTCAATACCTGGAGCGATGTAATTGAAAGAAAATGCGTTAGGGCATGCTGAAGTTACTGTGATATCGTTATTCAGCAATGTGATACCGGGAAAATAAATCATCCAATTTATACGTATCAAAGAGATCGATAGAAACTGTATTTTTACTACTTGGAAATCAGATCATTATGCATGAAATGAAATACAAGAATTTTCAGATATTTCACTCATCTTGTGTGTGACATTTCAAAATTATAAATAAAAAAATTAAATAAACACTTTGTATTTAACCATGAAATGTTAATAATAGCTGACTAGTTTCGCTTGTAATCAAGCTTTAACGGGGTATTATAAAAACTTTTTAAACATCTTATCATGGTTGAATACAATGAATTTCTCTAATCTTTATAATTATAAATATATATTTATAATTAAAACACTGTTTATTCCACTTGTAAGTTTATTTTTCTAGACATATTTCGATCTTCATCATCGGTAGAACTATGTAAACCATATAAGTTTATATCGTTCTCCCGGTGATAAAGGCGAGATAGATGAGAGTGCCTTCGAAACATGTCGAGAAAAATAATCTCAAAAGTGGAAAAAACAATGTTTTAATTCATAAAAATTCGTCATTATGGAATCCCACAGTGTTAACGCCTTAAGTTTATCTTAAAAATAGAAATATATAAAAAATGGATTGCTTTATTTTATTACTATTAGGTTTACATAAATAACCTACCTAAATTTTCGGAATTTACTAAGTAAGCACATAATATTTTTGATATTATTTTAGTTATATTTTATTTGGCAAAATGCCGACCACACAGAATGTATATTATTAGTTCAATAGCGTTCGAATAATGTGTTTATATTTGTGTTCCATACAGAACAGCCAATGATAATAGTCATAATGGCTATTGAGCACTAAAAAGTAAAAGCTTTACTCGAGTAACGTGCACTAAAAAGCCACATAAAACACTGTTATAAAGATGGCGACGTTTTTATGACATTTGGTAAAAGACTGCCGGAATTTCCACATTGTCCATTTCCATTTTCCACCCCTTTGTCAACGCACATTGTGCTGGACACTTGCCGCGGACAGGCGGGATGCTCAATTCACTATGACTGATGCAGCTAGATCACTTAGGGTAACTTCCTCTCGCTGAACAAACCGGAAACCATTTCTCAAATAAATAAGTGGACTAGAGTAACTAATATATCCAGCAAAATAAAGGGAGATTTTCACACGAATTTCCAATTAGTCAACATATAAAATTGTATACCATTATTTCATTACATTAAACATTTTTTGATAATCGTAAGTAATAGCATTATTCTTCTTTCGGTGCCGTGTCAGGTCCCCCCAACGTTGGCTATCACTACAGCAAAGGCATCTCTATCCTGCGCCACTTGATAGAGGTTATGAACTCTTGTTATTACTGACCACTCTTTGATGTTCTGCAGCCAGGACAGCTGCCTTCTTCCAACTCCCCGGCATTCCTCTACTTTAGCCATTAATATCAGTCGAAAGAGGTGGTATTTTTCTCCCCTTAGCATAAGTAATACCTTAATGAATTTCATAATACCTACAGATTTGAATTTTTTATGTTTTTTCTGTGTTTAAATGTGGCCTGGGTCCTTCTTGTTTTATTTGTTTATCACAAAACCACAGTAACGTAAGTCCCCCATGGACGAGGGACGGGTCTAGGGATTGATGGAGCGAAGCTGACGAAAGGCGACGTCCGCCTATAACAGCTTCGGAAAAGCGGTGCGACTCCTCTAAGTCCTTATGACTTTTTTTGTTTTTTTTAAATACCTACAGAATATTTACGAAACAAATCGTCATTTGTTATATACCTTTTTTCTCACATTGATCTTCCTCGCCAGTTTCAATCCAATGGATTGATTTGCAGCAATTGTAACATTTTTACAGGTTTATGGGTTACTACTTGGGCCTTTAATGTGGTAGTTTCACGTTGCTCTCAATATTTCTGTTATTATCTTTACAATGTACAACATTTTAGATATTGATTCTCATAACATATGAAATCACAATCGTGAAAAATGTCTATGTCAGAAGCGATGCAGTTTATGAGTTTTATTGACTTACACATTTGCATAGCCTTAGGTATATTCATTCTACAGAGTGGCAGGTGAAATAAACCTCAGCACGCTATATGATCTTGGATCATTCCGCTATCGTTTTGCAATAATTTCATGTTATTATATAAGTTTATTTAATTCAACATGTGTCGAATGTATTAAACCTGTAACTTATTGATGGTTGTGGTTTTAATTTGGTAAAACTTAATTTTAATCTTCTTCTTCTTCTTTTTGTCCTGTCATACCTCCGTGGTTCATAGGGCCTAAAGGAATCTTCTCCACTTTGTTGCCTGGAGAGTTGGGCCCAATCAACCCATTAACTAATACACTGGTAGCCCAAGTAGGAGAAGAAAACTTCATTTTAATATGTATTAAAATAACGCGATTGCTTTTGATTGAGAATGCCCTCGCAAGGCAAAACTAATTTGTAACTATTGTTTACATAGCATTTATTATTTATATTTAAAAAAAATCAATGTCATTTTTTTTATATGAATATTTCAAAAATTCTATAAGATTTTGAATTTAAAAATGAAAAGGCTTTTAAAATCTTTACATTTTTAATACATGTATATTATTTATTTATAATTTTATAATTTTTTGTAATTTTAATTATATTATTATTATGTCTGTATTTTGAAAAAAAATTCTTAGGTTCTTGGTAAATGTTGAGTTTATGATTGATGTAGCATGATTTTTGTATTTCGTCGTAATTTTTTATCAAACGAAGTACGAGAACAAGTCAGTAAAGCCTCTGCCGTGTCAGGGTGTCTGAAGAATCTGGCCTGGAAGAAGAAGAAAAGAAAAGACAGTAAGATCAGAATTTATAAAAACATGCGTGCGACCTATCATGGCGTACGCTGTAGAGACGTGGGCCGACACTGTGCAAACCAAGGGACTACTAAGAACATCAGAGATGAGGGCCTAAGATCAATTACTGAAAAAACTCTCCGAGATCGTGTCCGCAACGTAGACATAAGAAAAAATTGCGTAAAAGAGGATATCGTTCAGTGGAGTAGATCCAGAAAAAGATACTGGAGGGACCATGTCGCCCGAATGGATGGTGACAGACTTGCATATACAGCTGCTTATGAAATCCCCTCCGGACACCGCCCACGTGTAAAACCGCCTAAGAGATTGAAGGACAGCTGGACCTCATCATCCGACGAGACATGATTTCTGTGTCACAGATCGTCAGATATATTAAAAGAAGAAGAAGAAACAAAGTTTCATATTATGAGCGCATAAAGAAGGCTAAATATGTCATATACGAGTAGAATATTGTTACATAACCTTTTTTTGTAAATAACGTTTTTATTATATTTATATGAAATTTATTCTTAAAATATGTAAATAGCTTATATTTGTCAATATTTTATTGATCGTATATATTTTTGCCTAATTTATCGATTTAAAATATGTATTTTTATTATCGAACATAATTTATGATAAAAATTAACCTGTTAAAATATATGTTTTATGGTATTAAGTTGACAAGAAACTCACACATTAAATCATCCCGAAAGATCAACAAAATCCAGCAACTGCAATAAACAGCATTAATGAAATATTTCTCAGATAAATGGGGAATATTAGTAAGAGTCCGCTTAATGCCGACACGGTGTCTGGACCCGCTTCAGCCATTGAGAGAAGTTTGATAAATAGACAATTTGTGTCGCGGAGCGTGTCAGTAAATAGAACCATTTGTTTAGTCAGTTATAGTTTTATTATCCCGATTCATATATTTTATCCATTGTTGGCGGGTAAGTAATATTATATTTGACCTCCTTAAAAGGGTAGCGAATGGGGTGGAAGCGCCGACACAGTGGCGTCCGGCGAGAGAAAAGCTGGTTTATTTATACTTATATCACATATAGTTTTTTTACTCTATTGTTTTCAAAATGCTATGATCCTTGTGGGTGATTATCTCAAGAATATTACTAGTTATTTTGTGTTTAATTTCAAATCCACAGAGCTAACTCAGTCAAGTTCTAGGGTCCATGGGGTATCTACAATATATATGAACATATCAATGTTTTATCTCTCCACAATACCAAATTCTCATTATTAAATAAATAATAATTTAATTGAAAAGAACCCAATTGGGTTATAAGGTAAATATATATATATAAGAAAATAATCTAATTATTTTGTTTTTACTTGAATGAAAGCTTAAGTTGTGTTATATTATTTTATTATTATACAACAAAATAAATTAAATAAATAAACACTACAATCACGATTTATTAGATTATTTCGATTATACTCGTAAATTTTTTTTTTTTCTTGAAAATCTTGCGTTATTTTATATAAACACACAATAATGCATTTACAAATTCGATGCATGAATTATTAGGTTTATGAAATATGCGCGTTCAATGAGGGTAACATATCTGAGCAATACCTTTGTTAAGTAAGAAAAAATGCAATAAATAATATTTTGTTTAAATGCCCCTTTATTTATCATTGGAACAATTTATAAGATTTTTTATCTTTTGACCAGCAAAGATACTTAACACTTAATTAAACACTTTTTGTACTTAGTATACAATCACTTTCATTGTGAGGATGAATACCTACCGGTTTCGCTCTATGCGAGCTTCTTCGGGGCTTTACACATACGTGTTTAATTTAATTAAGTGTTAAATATGTCCAACCAACAAGTAATGGCTTCTTATCAAAGCAAAGTAAAGATACTGATTAAAAACTTATTTCATAAAAAATATGTGCTCAGATGGTCACCTAGAATCCTAAAGTGGAGAACTCGGAACAACTGGAGATGATAGGAAGACCACAAAAAGGTAGATGGATGATATTATCCAACTTGCGGATCGTAGGTGACCACAGATATCCCAAGACAGAAAATGTTGGAAAAGTTTAGATGAGGCCTATATCCAGTTGTGGAGTAAAGTAAAAAGAAGAACATACCTATATCGATTGTTCTATAAATACACAAACATACAGTTATATAAAGGCATAGACAGTTACAAACCACTTACCCAAACTGAGCTCTATGCTATATATGTAAAGTTAAAGGTATCGAGGCGCTACTGGAAAAATATCGATAAAGAAATTTCGCGCCGCGACGCAGTGGAGGGCGCAGGCGGCGGCCGCGGGAGCTAATGCGACTCTCCGCGTGTATTAACATAACGTCCTCGCAGTTATTTTTGTCCAAATATTGTTACTAGCGATGCTTTATTGGCAGACATAATACGCCATTTCGGATATTGGCTGAATTAATTGTGTTATGTATCATTAGTACCGGGAGAGCCCGCGAGGGCGGCGCGTAATGGCGCGAAACGGAGGAAGCCATTTTGTGATGGCTGATGGCTCGCGACTGGCGGGAGGAATTTCAATGGATTTATAGCATTTTGTCAATATTGTTTCCCCGGTCGTCTTTTTTGTGCGATAATAAATCATTTTATCTTTTTGTTCGTATATTGTTGACGAGGCATGCTTTTTTATTCTTATTTATAGTGGCACTACAGTGTAAATAAAAAAACTTAAAACCCAAATAATTTCAATACATGTTTTGCTCACTATTAATATAATTAACCTAGTTTCAACCCTTGAAATATACACGGATGTAAAGAACTTTAAAAACTTAGTTCACTGTATAATAATAGTAATAAATTTTAACTTCTAATGCAATTTTGTTTCACACGTTAAAAATTTCACAATTAACAAATCCTTTTGATTTTTACACCACTGTAATACAACAAAAATCAGAACCAAATTAAAAATAATCCGGATACGTTCTCGGGCATTAGCATCGCTTGCATTTCAAATTACTTAAGGAGAATTTTTTATGTATTCCTCTATGGCTCTCTTGTATTCAAAATATTCTCATGCTCTTTCTTGACGACATCCTAGGTTTTGCTTATTTATATTATGATTTATACAATCTGTAGATTACCTTGTATTTTCAAATAAATTTTCAAATAATATGCATTCTCGTTTTAATCAAATACATATAGAGACATTATTATGAAATACGTATAGGGACATATGCTATGCATTTTGCCTAGAATAACACCTTACAAGTTAATACATTTTAACTTAGCTACAAAATTTTGCAATTATCAAACACTGCATTTACAGATTTAATAAGATTTAAAAAAATATATATTTGGAATTTCATGGTAGAAGTTTATTGGAAATAAACTTTTTTGTAATTAAAAAAAATGAATAGGTATATCCGTTTTTTATGAATTATAATACTGCTTTTCCATTTTTGAGTTTAGTTTTCTAGACATGTTTCGAGAGCTCACAACTTCATCGTCGGGGGAAGGATTTTATCAATAAAAAATGTCTATTTAGTTAAAATCCATTATGTCTCCTACCAGTTTCGACAGCTCTAGTGGATTTTAACTAAATATACTTGTTAAAAAGATTTTTTACAATATTTATTTGTTTATTTATTAAGGGTAACATACAGCGATATCAATAACATATATATAAAAGAAACATTTAGAATAATTAAAATAAAGCCAATTACATGCTACCACAAAGATAACTTTAAAAAAGTTTGTCGTTTCTAAAAATTCAATTAATCTCTCCCAGAAAAGTAAACGTAAAGTACTTACTTACCCACTGTAAGTCACCGCCACCCTTAATTTGGTTGATTGGAGTACCTACAGAGGGAGTGATTCTATCTTCCTCCCTTCACGTTACCTTAACCCTTTAATGGCAATATTTAATTGTTACACTTTATAATGATACTAAAATAATAATTATTTCTTTCAGTAAGATATTTTTATGTTATTCCGTTTACTAAATAAAAGATATGTCGATAATGAATAGTTCAAAAGCTGAAAAGAGGTATTTCTGTATATTTATTAACCCCTCTCTACCAGTGCTATATAAAACCAACATCGAGAATTAAAATCGCTGGTGTTAGAATTTTTTCGTCAATCTTCAATATGGCTAGAAAATAATACCTCATTATTATGAAGAAAAAATCTGGTTAAGTCCAAGGACAAGCAAAAAGGCGTTCTACCCCATAGATTACTACCCGATTTTTTGTTGTGAGAGGTATATTTTAGATATTATATAAAACCAAAATTGTTCAAACATATTTATATATATTGTAAAAATAATTAATAAACATTTAATTATAATATAATGTATTTTATTTTATTCCACTTATGCTACTACATAGTTCCGACTCAAAATTCTGGGATCAAAAACCATATTAAATGCTGTGAATCGTTTGGAACAAGAGGGATAAGTGAAAAAAAATATTTAATTTAATAAATAATTTTACTACTACCTATAAATTTTATCAAAAAGCATGATTATTTTAAAATAATTTTGCTTTAATTTAACAGAAACATAAGTATTTATAAAATCGCTTTGGGGTTGAAAGCGTTAACTAGGGGAGATAATAATTGTTATTTGTATTTACCAGACACTCGACATACTGGGGGTTGAAATAAGAGTGGCGACATATTGTCCGCAAAAGACAACAGCTGGGAGGGTTTTGAATATTTAAAAAAAAAATCACCGTGAGTACAATTTTATTCACCGGAAAGTCAAACAGAAGACTCTGATTGATTTCAGCATATGTTTGGCTTCTAAGTTGATTTATCAAGTAATTGTCTAATGTAAATATTGAAGTATGCTTTAGAAAGCTTTATACAAATGGATGGGCACCTGTCACCAAATATCTATTCGTTTTAGTGTATTAAAATTCAAACAAATTTTACGTGATAAATGATTTTCTATTGATGATTTTTTTTTCTATTCAAAAATAAAATTACAGTACACAAAACCTAAAATTTGCGAAGTTGAATACATATTGCTAGATCAAGTCGCTGAAGAAGAAGGTACTGGAACGAGTATGTTTCCCGTATACAAGAAAATATGACCCCAAAGATAGCTCGAGAGAGTCTTCCGGAGGGTTCCCGAACACTTGGCCGACCTCTAAAAAGATGGCGAGATAGTTGGCAGTCCACTTCCCAGGAGGACGGAGATCCAACCAATAAGACTTATAAGAAGAATAAGAAGAAGAAATAAAGTAAAAGTTATGAAAAATTAATTACTTTAAAATCGAAATTAATAACAACTACCTCGACTACCTCAGGCGAACCTCTAGGTGTTTATAAATAGGTGCCTTCGATCAATATTCATGATCTATGGGCCCCAAACAGAGTCAAATACCGTTCTCCGGACCATGGCAGGTGAAAAGCCAATTAGAGAACAAGTCGCTAGACGCAAATAGCAGTGGATCGGTCACACTCTGAGACGGAACCCAGTCTGCATCGCTCAGGGCGCCTAGACTGGTCCTCTTGGGATGATGTTAGGTATCAGGCATGCGATAGAGTCGGATGGAGAAGGTTCCTTGAGGCCCTATGTGTGACAGGACAAAAAGAAAGAAAAGAAAAAAGACCTCATGATCAAACTTCATTTTAAATATATATAATTTATAACTACTCGTAGTTGGAGATACTAAACATGGAGATATTACTCTGTGTCACCATTGTGATCAATAATTCTAAATCATCCAATTAATACGGCAATAAGTAAAAAGTTCATTGTTCATCTGGTAAGAGTATTGTTTATTGGATATTGAAATATTGATCAGTTGCATGCGATTTATTGAAAAAGTTTTATATTACTAGGTATATAATTATTTATATTGATTCTGATTTTGAAAATTTGGTTTGGTTCATGCGGTGCTGCCGTAAATTTGGAGATATTTCGTGTATATGTAAATTGTTTTGGTCAATTTGATTATTGCCGCACTTTATAATAGTTAATTGTGACACGTATAATAATAAGTTTGTACTGTTGTGGTGTTAAAATTATAAAAAAAAATTTTTCGTTTATATAATGAATTTTTGACAGGTGTAAAAATAAATTTTTCATTTGTTCCAATGACAATTTGAATAATTTCTTCAATATTTTTTTCAAGTTCTTACTGGTGTTGGTTTGTTTTAAGTGCCTAATTACTGTTAATTAAAAAAAAGGTGAATACGTGAAACATAAATTAAATAGACAATATGTGCACCATCTAAAAATAACATTTTGTGTTAAATTATTTTTATTTTGGTATTTTATTTTATATCATTGTATTTTATATTACTTGTTTTAGATTTATTTTGTGGATGTTGGACGATCGAAGTGTGCGCGGGAGATGCCTATTGGTGGCGATGAGGTTCGCAACCCATCACACCGCGTCTCGGCGAAAAGAGAAGGATGGAGTGCCGCATCGGTTAAAGTGTGACATTCCATTCTTTCTGCCTACCCTTTCGGGGAGACGGCGTGATGGTTAGTTAGTTAGTTAGTTAATTATGTACCTTTTATTTAGAGACAATTTTATTTAACTAAGTATCTTTAAATACGTGTATTTAATTAAATGGATAAAAAATCAAAAATGTGTTTTAATATTAACGTTTCAGCAAGTAAGCATATTTTAATATTGTAAATAATCATTCACAAGTCTACTGAATATTTAATATATTTTACATAAATAAAATAAAATATATTTTAAGAAGCTTTTATAATACAATTCAATATAGCTTAATTCAGTTCAATGATCAAATAGTCTTAGACGTCTAAAGTCTATCGTTGAATACACAATTAATTTGTGTTTTAATTACTTAAAACTCTTAAACGTTCTGGTGAAACTATAAAGCCCATCTCACAATCACTCGATATTCATGGCACTTTAACGACATCTGTGGACGTGATCAGCTTTCAATGTATCGGATTAAGTTCAGTTTATTTTCTCGGCGCTGTTGTCTGGCTGGCTTCAATACATTTACTTCGCGATTGTAAAACAATCCCCGGGGACGGAGGCGTGGCTGGAAATAAAGATCCCCTCCATAAAGGGGTTTATTTTATCTGTTTGATTAATAAATTACTAAACAAAATACGTTTTTGAAAGCTCGAAAAAAGAAAGAAAAATGAATATTTCAAAGTTCGTATCAAATCAGAATCTATGTAAAATTATTTGGTATAAAATAATACATTTAATCTGTGGTAGCATGTAATTGGCCTTATTTTAATTATTCTGAATGTTTCTTTTATATATATATATGTTATTGATATCGCTGTATGTTACCCTAAATAAATAAATAAATAAATAAATAAATAAATAAATAAATAAATAAATAAATAAATAAATAAATAAATAAATAAATACATTGTAATATTTAGTACAGTTTTCAATATATCTATATTTAACTTAAATTAATAATAAATCATCAATTTATTGTTGACTCCATCCAACAGTAATTTAATGATACACAACAAATTCATTGAAGAAGTCGATGAATATTTCTCATTTCATTTGACTTTTTCTTTTTTATATACTTTGTATATAGAAGACTAACTTTAAAAAAATTAAAATTGCATATCAGACATGTTTCGGATAACCGGTCATTCTTCAGTGAAACATATTATAAAGATACATATTTAAAATATTATAAAATTGTTTACAAATATGATCAGTTTTGACAGATGTTATAATATTTTAAATATGTATCTTTATAATATGTATCACTTAAGAAGGACCGGTTGTCCGAAACATGTCTGATATGTAATTTTTTTTATGTTAGTGTTGTATATACAATGTATATAAAAAAAGACAAATAAAACATCTACAACACAAAGTATGGCGAACATAGAAGAAATTTTTCATTTAATTTATTTATTAATATATACAAACATTTCAGATGCATCCAAGTCGCTAATACATAATAAGATATATTATCTAAATAACATTAAAAAATAAAATAAAATAACAAAATACATAAATACAATGGCATCAGAGATAACAATTACAACATTGATATTGCATCCCCGAGGCAACTCAAACTATCACGAAATATGTCGACCTCTGAGGCGATCCGATTAAGCAATGAGATTGCCCTACCCACAGGCATAACCATTGGCAGGTTGGTTCTGCAGCGCAGCAAATAAAACATATGTGCTGTCTTTGACGAAGTTAATTATCAGGGTCAAATAGACCTACATCACTCAGGACATTCGAGTTATGTATATGACCGCCAATCAGCTTAAAGAAGTGAACTCCCAAGTGGAGATTCCTCCTTCTCTCCAATAAATGGTAGCTTAGCATACATAGCAAGAATTTAGTCGGAAAGAGCCACGGGTAATAATCGCGCTCCTTGAGGTAAAGAAAGAGCAAAAAAATGTTTCTCTCGCCCACAAGGACAAATTAGGGGTAGAAAATTATACTGCGGAATTGGCATAAGTCGGGAAGGACAAAATACCCAATACTGAAATCAGACGATGGACAAAGTGGAAATGACCAGGACATATCACCAGATGGGGAACAGATAAATCGACCGCCAAGTTTTGACGTGGAGACCATAGGTGGAAAATAGGGGTATCGGTTACTCCCCAAAAATATGGGCTGATGATATTATTCTAGTCGGGGAATGAATATGGATAAGAGTCGCGCAGGATAGAGGAAAATGGAAAATGTTTGATAAGCCAGTTCGGAGATGGCTATAAAGAAGATAAAAATAATAAATTTCTTCCATATTTATAGCTTTTGTGCTTGCGTAACGCGTTATATAAATAAATGAAAAATAAAAAAATAAATCAAATTTACGTAGTTTTTTATTGGTGTACAATAGGTCGTTTAAGCTTAATTACTTAATACAGTTTTTTTTTAGCTATTGTATTGATTCACATGAAATGTGATAGGTAGCTAATTTATCGCCATTTTATTGTCATTTGAATTCTATACCAGGCCAAAGACAGTGTGACAATCTCACTGCCATCGCCGGGAATTGAACCGTGTAGTGTCGAACAGTCTAGTGATACGTCCCCTCTACTTATCATTTTGTAAAATAGGCACGATGTTTGGTTATAAGTCACTAATTATAATAATTACGGCCTGATTACATAAAATTTCTCAATTACAATTACAATAAATAAAATAAGATTAAATTTAATTGTATCTCAATAGAGACGAAGACGCAAACTGAATATGGATGATCAAGGTGTTTACAGGACTTATGACATGTCATTGGTTGGGTTAAGCGCACGCTTTATGTAATTACAACATTCCCCATTCCACCTTTGTTATTATGATCATGCATGACAAATTTTTTGGAAGATGTATATATACTTCAAAATCCATACCTATCTTCACGTGTCAGTTTCAATTGTCCGTCTATGTAGATTTGGTTGCACTTGTGAATCTATTCAAGATTAACTTATGCTAAATTACATACTAATTAATTGCAAGTTAAGTAATTACATAAAGCGTGCGCTTAACCCAACCAATGACAGGTCATAAGTCCTGTAAACACCTTGATCATCCATATTCAGTTTGCGTCTTCGTCTCTATTGAGATACAATTAAATTTGAATTGACCACCCTTTGGTGAAAATCCAGAATTTCGTATACAAGTATAAGTATACATTCACAAAAATATTTAAAATAAGATTATTTTTTATTGTTAAATACTCGTATACTAGTAAACAAAACATAAAGATAAATGTGAGTTGCATCAGGACTCGAGCATTATGTCCATGGGGTTGAAGGCACAATTACATATGTATAAAATCTGCTTTAAAATGATAAATTAATACAGAGTTAGAACTACTATTAGTTATTATAAAGTCATAGGGACTTAGCGGAGTCCCACCGCTTTCCCAAAGCTGTTATAGGCGGAAGTCGCCTTTCGTCAGCTTCGCTCTATCAATCCCTAGACCCGTCCCTCGTCCATGTGGGACTTACGTTACTGGGGTTTTGTGATTAAAGAAAAATAAGAGGGACCCAGGCCACATTTAATCTATCCATTTCCTCTATGTCTCTCCGAAATGTCTTCTTCTTCTTCTTCCTTATTGTAGACCTATGTGGTCTGTTCTCGTTTGTAGACCTATGTGTCTTTTATTATAGGTCTTACGCATGCTTTATAGATTCTCATCTTACTCTTAATGGCCATGTCTTTGTTTTTCCATATTGTGAATTTTAGAGCCCCAGAGATTGCAGCTGCCTTGTTACATACTTGTATTTGTTCCCGCAGATCAGCTATGGTCCACCAGGTCTATGCCTAGATACTTGAAGGTTCTATGGGTTGATTTTCTATAACCAGGTTACATGTTTTGGGTGTTTTGGAAAAGGTCATACATTTTGTTTTTTTTCTCCGAAATGTAAATTCATTTAATAAACATAATATATACAACAAAATAAAATTTTTAACAATACAGACTACTATTAGTTTATGAGTACTGTGTAGAATACAGATAAATTTTGTAAAAGCATTGCGCTTGTATAAGGCCAGTAATAATCATGACCATTCGCCAAGCCGTCGGACTTGACGGCCATAAAGCGATGAAGACATAAATAAGCCGTAAAGTGTGAACCAATCGCCTGAAAGCTAATCAACGGTTATATTATTATTCGGAGCATTCAAGTCCCCTCAATATTGACGAGGAGTTTTACATGGGGAGGTTAGCGCTGGCCACAAACGGGTTTAACTTTACTTAGCTTGATTGAATTGTAAAATGTATTCATTTGATTGGAGGACTGGAGCGTCTTATAGAGGACTCATTGAATACTGTATGTACATACAAATATATTATACATAAGATTCTGTACATACTTATAGTCAGAATGTTTTGTACTCAATACACGTTGTTGGTTCTGAGTAAACATAGTGTATACAATAAAATATTCATGTTGTTTATTGAAATTTCTTGGTAGAAGTTCATTGTAAGCATTGAAAATCATAAAATAAATAAATGAATTCTTAGGAAATTGAAAATAACTTTGTTTAATCCACAAAATATTAAAAAATACGACATAATTAATTCAAATTTAATTTTTAAATTTGAATTATTGAATCGAGTTTCAAATGCGTTTTTATATTAGTCTTTCTTTGTTTAGTTTTTATTATATTTTTACACCCGAAGATGGAGGTATCCTCCGAAACATGTCGTGTTTTATAATATTTTATAATTATTTTGTGGATTAAACAAAGTTATTATCAATTTCCTAGGTATATTACTATGGGATTCCACAGTGTAAATGCCTTAGTGTTCAATAAGTGAAAATAAAAATATATTATTTGTATTAAGTTGTATTCCACTTTCAATTTTCGGTATAAATTTAGTATTTAAATCTTTAGAATCACGAGGGATAAAATAAATATTAAAATGCGTGTATTTAGCTTAGGACTGAATATTTCAATATTCAACGAAATGAAATATTTTGCAAAACCACTATTTTACCTCTTAGTGTCTAATTTTATGTTTGGAGATATCCTCCTTTGTGAAAATTCAACAATAAAAAATGACAAAGCTCACACAGCCTTTGCTGGAAATACCGTTCTTGGAATTTTCATATGCTCCCTTGTCACAAAAGGGAAAAAACCTTTTACCGCAACAGCTTTCAAAGCGAGCAAGCTTTCTCATCAGTTATTTCGAGTATTATTCTTTTGATATAAATTACTAACCGAGAATAGAACCATCGCGCATTTGTGCTCCGTACTCATGCAAATACTTCCCCGCGAATGTGTGCGGAGACATCTATCGTTGTCTGTCGCAAACAAAGCTCCTGTGAGGATGTTCTGAGCCCGCTGTTTAGGCACAATGTCTGTACTACGTGCGATTGTATACGCCATAATACATAATACCATGAAAGATTCTCGCCCAACCACACGCGCCATTCGCTGTATGTAGTCGGTACCTAGTGCTCACTGTAATCCATAATACCGGGAGAGCCGGCGAGGATCTTTTGTACATATTATGATGTATTTATTCCTAAATATTACGAGCACGAGGGTACGCTTGCCTACAGATGTTTCATTTCTGGAGCAGCCTGTACTACTGTGTGTCTCTCCTGATAAAAGGATGAGACTTTGTTTGAGCTACACAGGAATTCATTCACATAATATAATATATAAATGCGAAAGAAAATTTCTATTTTCCGAATGGGGATAATTTGATTAAAAATGTATATTTTTCCTGTAGCATATATTTATTTAGTTGGACGGGTTTTTCATTCCTGAAAAACCTCCGTGGAAATAAGTATCCAAGATTTCCTCACCTAATATTTTTAAGTGGTATTCAAGCGAATAACAGGTAGACGTACGAAATATGTGGCGAAAGCGTGTCTTTCAATAGTCTTAGTTTACTAAGTAATACCTTCTTCTTTTCCTTTGCCATTTTCCATCATCTGGGGTCGGCCCTCCTCGTACAAAAACGCCAAACTTTTCTATTGTCAGTTTCTCGCGTTGGAGCTCCTTTTCTATGTTGGCCCACCATGCTGCCATTGGGCGACCTCTTCTTCTTGGTTTTGTGGGAATGCTGAGGGCTTTTTTATAATGTGTTCGCTGTCTCTTCGCATCACATGACCGTACCACCGGAGTTGAGATTCTTTTAATTTTTCCGTTATTGGGGGAACCTTAAAGCTACCCCTCACGTATTCGTTCCTTACGCGGTCCAGCCTTGTGACGCCTCCGGCCCACCTCAGCATTCTCATCTCGGCAGCGTGTACTCGACGTTCGTGGACTTTTTTGTTGGTCCAGCACTCTGCTTCATATATCATGGCGGGCCTCACTGCAGTTGTGTAGACTCTGTCCTTAGTTCTGATTGTAATTTTTTGATCACACAGTTTACTTAGTAATACCGATGATTATTAATCAAAGTATAATATCAAAGTAGTATAATGTCTGGATACCAATTTTATGATATTGAAGGATAGCAATGTTGTCCTGAAACAGATTGAGAAGAAATTTTAATGTTTACAGAACAAAGGTTGAATTAAACATTATTTTCACAAATATCGCTCTCCTGATGACGAAGGTGTAAAAGTTTCGAAACAGGTCTAGAAAAATAATCTCTAGTGGTAAAAACAGTGTTTTATGGGAATGGCATGTTTTGCATTACTTAAGATTATCAAATGTATTAATTATTTAATTTGCTTCCATGTCAATCTGTCCTTTGCAGACTGCATCCAGGTTATTCCGACGTATCTGTTCAGATCATCTTTTCACCGTAGTTGTGGTCATCCTGCACTTCTCTTTGCCGTCCACGGTCTCCAAGTCAGCAGTCTTTTCGTCCACTTTTCATCTGAGCTTCTGGCTACGTGATCTGCACATTGCCATTTTAGAGTCGCCACCCGATGGATGATGTCAGTGACCTTTGTTTTTTCTCTCACCGTATCGTTTCTGACTCTATCTCTTAGGCTTATTCCTAACATGGCTCTTTCCATGGCTTTTTGGGTCACTCGTAGTTTCTCGGCACTTTGTTTGGAAAATGTAACTGTTTCAAGACGATAAGTTCAGACTTTTCGTTTCAGATTTATCGGTATTTTCCGGTTTTTAAGTATGTAACTCATGTTTCCGAAAGCTGCCAAGCTTAGTCTAACCTTAGAGAAGGCCTTTGTCTAGGAGTGGACGGGAATAGGCTGAGGAAGAAGAAGAAGAAGAATTATTTAATATGGAGTCTTACATCATTGTTCAATAAACATTAAATAACCATTATGCCGTTTCTCAGAGAGTGTATGCAGGAAGTACATTCGTCGAAAATATCATTTTACCATAGAATTTATTATTTATTGCCTGTTTAATGCTTCACTTCCACACATAAGGACAAGAACACCACCGTGCTCTTCAATCTTTGTACATAAGCTATCATAAAACCAATCCCACTTTAGGCATTGCAATACGCAATAATAATGAGTTTTAGGTATGTACATATTCCCAATCACTTTGAATAACAACCTGGTTATGTCAGGTGAAGAAAATTTAATTACATGGTATGGCTTCTTTAATTACCGGTGAAATAAAGGTACAATTATTATAAGCATGGCTGTACGGAAGATTTCGTTCCCGCGCTTGTTTGACACAGCATCCAACAGCGCTAATTGGCTTCCAATGGGAGCGCTGAGAAACGAGTACCGAAGGGTACCTTCCGATTAAGAATTGGGCACAACCCTTACGTAAGGGAAGCGAAATTTCGGAAAACATCACTGAATCGGAACACATTTGAACTTTATTGAGTTCAGGGTCGCTGTTTTTTGGACATCTCTTTTGTTTTAGCTTATTACTCAATGATTTATGTGATCATGTTGACAAACCAAAATAAATGGAGTTTGTAGGCGGTTTTTGATTAAGGCTTCTTTATTTTGATGAAGTTATTCATTAACAATCATTTCGTAATTTTTTTGGTAAGCAAAAACAAACAGTTTGCTCGTTGTTTACAAAAACAGCCATATCGCATCGATTTTTTACATTCAAATCACATTTATTGTTTAATATTTGTAAATATTTGTGATGAATGTGAAATGCAAAGTATTAGTAAGATATTGACAATATATTATTTTAAGACCGAGGAAAAAATCCATTCATCGAACCTAACGTAAATTAGCCAAATATGATTTATATAAGATGATAACTTAAACTTAATATAATAAAAAAAATAGAGAGTTGTCCATTGAACCTTAAGTAGGTACGTTCTAAGTGAATAATAAAACTTAACATAAAAAATGTTTCAATGTGCCTTAATGCCAAATAATATTAAACATTGTACCCTTTTTTTTAAGGATGAAAACCCAAGCAGCAAGAGATTACCAGGAAGGCCGCCGAAGAGATGGAGAGATGGCTGGACATCATCATCTTAGGACAGCCCACCGTCACAAACAGGTCATACGACCTAAACTAAGAGGAAGTAGAGAAGAAGAAGTACTCAATTTATTTATGAAACTTTTATTGTTAATTGAAATTTCATGGTTTAAGATGCAAATAATTAAAATAAATTTGTTATAATGAAAAATTTCTTGATAATACGTATTTAGTTTTATTTTTAGCTTCGACCGGTTTCGAATGCTCTCTGCCATCTTCAAACCAGAAGAAGTATGCTGTCGAAACCAGTCGAAGCTAAAAATCGAGTGGAATAATACTAAATCATATATTTTTTTTTTTCATAATGTATATCGCGTTTCTTGAACAATGGTGTAAAACTCCATGTTAAATTATTAATGCATTTTATAAGGCCTTAATTGCAGTAATGCGAAACATGCCATTTCCATCAAATATATTGTAATAAATCTTCTAGAAAAAAAACGTTTACATTCGTATGAATTATAGCATTTATTACATATAACAACTAAACGTATTTTGATATATATTATAATATATTACGTGATGTGTGTAACTTCATTTAAAATTATCAAATAATTTACGCATTAATACAAATCAAAACGTATTATCATAAGTGTATGATTAATATGTTTACACCGCAGCGACTTGGGTTTTCCCGTAACGTAGTCGTTAATAAGAGTGACGCTTATAGGGTACTCACGGGTGCTCAAGACGCCTCCCCAACCCTACCCTCGCTGATCCCCGACAGCGCCGCGACGTCCCGAAACACCAGGTTTTACTGATGCGTATAACGGGATGCCCCGTTTGTCATTTCGGGTAGAGAAAACCTTTTTTTAATTGTATTTCTAATTTTTTTAATCAAATGATTGTATTTTAAGTATTATTTTTTATACTATGTTGGAATATCTAGAATGAAATCATATTTCTATTGATTTGAATTTATTAATATTTCATATGGAGTTTTATTTCATTGTTTAAGATACAATAAATATGTTGCTTACATTTTAGTATTCATGTAGTATTGCTGAAATGTATAATTAGTAAATCTGTGTTTTATATTTTACTGAAATAAATTAATTTCGTCATTACACCCTTTTCAGTTGACGTGAAAACTTTCTATTTTGTTACTTACAATAACATATGTGAGAACTTTTATGAATTAAAAAACTGATTTTCACAGCTTTATAAAGATACCGAAACATTGCGTTTTTTAAACTCATGCAAACACAGAAATAAGAAAAATATATTATATAATATTTATGTAAGCTAAAATTAAATTAGATAAAACTATATTTTAACTACTGCCACTTTTGTCTTTATTTCGATATGTGGAAGTAGTTAAAAAAACATCGTTTTATTTAATTATCATTTAAAATGAACTTCCAACAAGAGATTTCTATAAAATCATTTGATTATCTTAAAATAATATTATTAATTATTTTTTATACCTCTGGTAGTTAGATATTTTAAACTTATAGATATAAAATAATAATAAAAACTTTATAATTAACCACGGCATGTATATTATGTATTAAACCATACCGTGTTTACAGACAAAGTATTTTATGATTTTATACATTATCTATATGTTTTAAATTCAAAATACATATATAACTAACTAACTAACTAACTAACCATCACGCCGTCTCTCCGAAAGGGTAGGCAGAAAGAATGGACTGTCACACTTTTACTGATGCGGCACTCCATCCTTCTCTTTTCGCTCCGCGGGAGACGTGGTGTGATGGATTGCGAACCTCATCGCCACCATTAGGCATCTCCCGCTATAATATATTTTAAAATATATTGTCATGACATAGCGCTATATTAATATTATATAAGTAAGTAATAAGGCAAGGTAAAACTTGCCACTCCCATATAATATAATAAAACTTCTACGGAACAAACGAATCATCGACATTAAATACTAATAAAAATAACGATGAGTCTTTTCTAATCCCAAACATCATGTTAATGTGTTAATCTAATGGAATTATAACAACGAAGTAATATCCAACGGAGCGTGTAGCTGACGCGCCTCCCCAGTGCAGCGAGACTTATCTCCGATGCTAGCACACTTCTGATGATAGATTTTCCGCCGCTGATTTGCATACAACCACTCAACGGAGACCCGTTTTGTCGCTGGGAAATCGGAAAATGGAGTATTTTCCCTCTGTACCTATTGCTGTACCCGATAAATCCCGATAATAATACTAATAATAATGATTTCGAATCCGAGGCGGTGGGACAAATTGGTTTTCTCTTCCATGACAGATTAATGCTAGCGCTTTGCCCCCTCGCCGCCCCCCGATAGATTCGACACCCCCGCTGCTTGCGCGCCCCCTGTGTGTATACAGGGGGTGCTGTTATCACCCCGGGGTGATTTTATCTACCGACTAAATTAAGTGCTCAAGTAAACACTTTTTAATAATAACCAACTCATTCAGATTTAAATAATTCCAAAGCTGTTTATTAGCACAGATAAACATACGTTTTTTCTTTTTTATAAAGAATTTTGACAGGTGTAAAAATAAAATTTTCATTTGTTCCAATGACAATTTGAATAATTCTTCAATATTATTTTATAGTTCTTGGTGATTAAGTGCCTAATTACAGCTAATTTAAAAAACGGAGGATACGTGAAACATAAATTAAATAAACTAAACTTCTTCATAGAGATTTTATTATAGTAAAATCGTTTGATTAACATAACGTCAAACCGTGAAGTGAATATAAAAATATCATAAAATTATGTCATTTGATTAGATTTTGACTTCCGGCCAAGACTGTATTTCGTGCACAGCCAAGGCCTGGAACGGGGAGCGGTACGGCCGCCGCCCCGCGCCGTGTCGATGGTTGACATTAATGATGTATTTCCACTTAGCACCGCCAAACTCTAAACTTCCTTCCGTTCCAGCTGCGATCCGGATTTAATTACAGCGGACCAGGAATAACAACCATTATTACGGTTAACTGATGACTGTATTGAGTTTATTTACTTCACTCGCATTTTAAACGAAACGTTTATTGCACATTTCCAACAGTTTTTAGATTTTTTTTTGTGCACAACCATATTTTGTAAACAATATTTTAAGTACAACATTTTGAATGTATACAAATACTTGTGGACGAATACTGGATTTTATTTACCCATTGCGGGTTATCAATTCAAGGATTAATTTTATCTCAAAAGAGACGAAGATGCAAACTGGAAACTGAATATGGTGATCGAGGTGTTTACAGGACTTATGACCTGTCATGGTCATAAGAAATGTGGAATGGGGAAAGTTGTAATTACATAAAGCGTGCGCTTAACCCAACCAATGACAGGTCATAAGTCCTGTAAACACCTCGATCACTATATTCAGTTTCCAGTTTGCATCTTCGTCTCTTTTGAGATAAAACTAATCCTTGAATATTTTAAGTTTTTAATTATACTGAAACAAATCTTGTAATATACAAAAATAATTGCTTATATTTCGGATAGCCACTATTCCAAAGAATCTTATTATTTTATTGACTATTTATATAAGAAACTTAGTTATAAATATCACAATTTTAAAATGTTCAAATCGTTCTCGGATTACCAATCTGCCCTAATATTTCATTCCTTGGCCTCTCTCAAAAATAGACGTACACTCAATGATATGATGCTGCTTCACAAAATCATTTACTATAAAATTGATAACTCTGAACTTCTTTGCAAATTGACACTCAATACCCCTACATTTCGCACAAGACACACCGCAAGCCAAGTTTTCCATCTTCCTGTTTATCGCACTAACTACGCTCAAAGCGCGGCAA
This sequence comes from Lepidostoma basale, assembly GCA_022606425.2. NCBI lineage: Eukaryota > Metazoa > Arthropoda > Insecta > Trichoptera > Lepidostomatidae > Lepidostoma > Lepidostoma basale. The sequence goes on from JAHDVF020001037.1 coordinate 106,106, forward strand.
CGTACAGGATTTGTGACAACTACAACAAGTATTTTGGAGACATTGATATTTTCCATTTGAACGAACGAAACTTCAAAAAAACGATAGGAGCAACCTTTCGGCGTGGATGAGACCATAATGTTACATGATATTATAATATGTTACTTTTAATTTTACTTTTAATTTTGTTCTTATTTCTACAACTATTATTATGTTTAACTCTCTCTCAATCATTTTGTTTGACTATATTTTGCCTTAGCTTAAATTCAATTAACTGTTTATTGTATTTGTGGTAGCACGTAATTGGCTTTATTTATTATTTTTCTTAATGTTTCTTAATTAATATATTGATATCGCTGTATGCTGCCCTTACCGAATAAATAAATAAATAAATCACAATTAATTATATTTTGTCTCGAGAGCTGCTTCGATAACCGATGTTAGCATTGGTCAGCAAAACAAGTGAAGTGAGCGAAACAAGCAATCAGTTGATTGTTACACCTGACGATGCTAACATCGGTTAGCGAAACAGCCGTCGCGACAATTTCAATAGAAATGTTATCAATTGTGATATACTAAAACAGTATTTCAATTAAACAGATAAAAATATTTTTGGTTAGTTTATATAGTTCCCAGAAGATGACGATGAAAACCCTTCATAAAATGACGAGAAAAATAAATTAAGGTATAGAAAAAAATGTTTCAACATTAAATTACGAAAAACAGACATTAAAAACAATATAAGGTTTAAGATATGTATTTAGAACAGATAAAATAATACCGAGAACACATGAGAGATAGTTCGATTTTTGGAAGACACAGTACTCTCTCAAGAGTATTTGTCTTCTGAATATACTTTCACTAATACGAAAAACGCCGTGCCAATTATCATCGTATTGGCGCTTTTAATTTATTTAAATGTAACGAAATCTCTAATTCACCATTTACATAAATATTTCCTAAGTAATTCAATAATTGCCAATTAACAAATATTCCACACCCCTGCTGCAAAGCATGTGAAGTACTTTGACTTTGTGAATAATTCGGTTGAGAAAATTATCTTTGATTTGAATATGCAATCAGTGAATATTTTATGCTTCCGGAGCTTATGCAGCCCGCATCCCGGAAGTCAGGAAGTCATGCATAGCTAATCCTTTAATCAACGCGAGAAATCACAAGACAGAAAATATTAATGAGGGTGAATTTGATATCTTCTAAATATTCACTACCCCTAATAAAATATAGCTTCTTCAAAACGATTTTTAAACAATAGAACGTATTTTTGCTAGATAACGCCATCTATCTGGAAATATGTATAAATAATCATATTGAAATTGTTCATATAGAATATAATTTTTAAAAAGCTTGCGTTATACAATTTACATTTATAATATTAGATAATCCCTTGTTTTGGCGGAAAAACTAGGATCTTTCAATAGTATAAACTGTAGAAGTATCATAGTTTTATTAAATTAATTTGTATGATATTGTACTGACACCAGTTTCGCCAACCGATGTCGTCATTATAGATTATTAATATAGGTTTATTATAACACCTGTTATATTAAATACATTTAATTAATAAAAGTGTTTCATAATTAACTCTTAATGAATCGCACCAACACAAATTACATTCATGATAAAATCATAGATAAACTCTTAATTATTAAGCTTCTTCATCGGCTTCGTTTGAAAATCGCTTTGAAATCGGTCTAGAAAAAATATTATACATTAGAATAGTCTAGAAAATAGGTTCCTAACCATTTCTGGACTACCCTTTTTTTACAAGAAGAACAGGTCCAACGCCCCCTTTCCTATATTAGTTATCTATATACATTTTCCATATATATATTTATAATAAAAAAGTTGAAATTAAAAATATCAAATGTATTCCAAAGGTTAATACGTATAATATATAGTTTATTTAATTGCTTGTTTATAAAAAAAAACAGTATTTTATAATAATAATATTATAAATAGTACATTGACTCCCTCATTTAGCTCTAGATCCGCTAACGCCCCCATATAAAGCTCCAGCGCCCACTGGGGGCCGTAACGCCCCCGGTGAATACTTATGCTCTAGAATGACACTGTTTATCAAAAAAGCTTTCTTTTGAACTTACTTACTTACTAACCATCACGCCGTCTCTCCGAAAGTGTAGGCAGAAAGAATGGACTGCCACACTTTAATCGATGCGGCACTCCATCCTTCTCTTTTCGCCCCCGCGAGAGACGCGGTGTGATGGGTTGCGAACCTCATCGCCACCAATAGGCATCTCCCGCGCACACTTTGGTCGTCCAACGTCTATAAAATAAATCTAAAACAAATTATATAAAATACAATGATATAAAATAAAATAACAAATAAAAATAATTTAACACATAATGTTCTTTTAGATGGTGCACTTGTCACGTTATCCACTCTTTTTTTAAAAATTAACTGTAATTAGGCACTTAAAACAATCCAACACCAGCAACAGCTTTAAAATAGTATGTAAGAATTTATTCAAATTGTCATTGGAACAAATGAAAAACATATTTTTACACCTGTCAAAATTATTTTTATAAACGAAAAAACTTATATAATTTTAACATCAAAACAGTGAAAACATATTTTGTGTCACAAATAACTATCATAAAGTACGGCAACAATCAAATTGACCAAAATAATTCACTTATATATAAGATATACACGAAATATCTTCAAACATACGGGAGCACCACATGAACCAAACCAAATTTTCAAAATCAGAACCAGTTTTTTCTTTTGAAATGTTTTTAATAACAAGATTTATATATCAGGTTAATTTGACATAGTAAAAAATACGATAGTCAGAGAAACTATGCACCTTTGCATAAAAATCAATCAATAAGAATAAGGAAGCATATTACCAAGGGACTAGTAATGAGTAAGCCGATCCCCTCATTACGAAAAACGTAGCAAAATAATCCATTGTGTCCGGCAATAGCCATTCAAGCGGCATACATAAGCGGGCACACCATAAACCCGATCAGAATTATCCCGTGACAATGGAAAACGGACCTCATTTATTTATCCGTTTATTATTAAATGCATTGAAATCAATTTGTGTCGAGTTTTGTTGGCGATCTCCATTCATCCCAGCACAATGGACAGTGCCGTGTGCTCGCCAGCCTGCACACAGCCGGGCGAGATGAATGCCGGCCATTGTCAATCTGCGATTATTTCAGTTGACATCGATTTACGCAATAAAGCCAAGGGTTATCGGCCAGTTTAATAAGGATTAAAAGTTCGGACAAACGAAAAATAATTGGTCAACATAATCGAATGGATGTACTCGAGCCATACTGGCCGTGATTATTGAATGCACATAATAGACTAAGTACATTCAATTTAGTTTGTTCTAATAGTATTCTGCGCATAATTAAAAAAATGATCAAATAGATTTTACCGAAATCTCTTGATGGAAGTTCATTTTAAATAATAATTAAATAAAACGATGTTTTCAAACTACTTCCACTTTTGTCTTTATTTAGACAGCGACCGGTTTCGCCAGGCTCGCTGGCATCAACAGACTGGTGACACAATTGTAAACTTTATGTATATAAAGGACTAAGTTTACAATAGTGTCACCAGTCTGTCGATGCCAGCGAGCCTGGCGAAACCGGTCGCTGTCTAAATAAAGACAAAAGTGGAAGTAGTTAAAAAACATCGTTTTATTTAATTATTAATTTAAAAAATGCTCTACAAATTTCATCAATGACGCAAAACTCCATGTAAAATAATTAAGACGAATGATAATGGCTGTTTTCTAGAAGTTTTATTAAAATTTATAGGAAATGCATGTTTCACTATTCTAAGGCATTATTATTGGAAAACTCCAGGTGTTTATAAATAGGTGCTTTCGCTCAATATTCAGGATCTATTGGCCCCAAACAGTGTCAAATGCCGTTGCCTGGACCATGGCAGGCGAAAAGCCAATTAGAAAACAAGTCGGTAGGTCGCTAAATTTCTTGAATAAATAATGAAAAAAAATATATATGAGAATTATGTAACTTTTTAATTTATTTTTTCATATATGTTGGAAGCTAACTAACTAATATACTTCAGATCCGCCACACTGTTCTGTCCTGACATACTTCTCTCGATTCCTCTACATTTATACATATTGTCACGCACGCATGTCGATTTCTCCGACTCCTCACGTGACCGACATTTAATATTTGATTGATTTGATCGTGCCACGTTTTCCTCGGCCTTCCTCTATTTCTAGTTTCATTTACATCGTTAACATATTCTTTTTTTACCATTCTTTCTTCATTCACTCTTTCCATGTTTCCAAACCATTATAATGATCGTTTCATTATTTTGTTCATAACACCATCATTCGCACCGGATTCACTTCCTTTATTTTCATTCGACAGTCTATCATACACAGAGTAACCACACATCGTCAAAGAGATCTCATTTCTACCGCATTTATTCTGCATACTTTCATTCTTCATTTGTCAGCTCCATGCTTCGCTTCCATACATAAGGGTCGGTATAAGAACACCATTGTGCACTGCCGCCACACCACAACACATGACGCTGTTAGACCACCCCAGGGCAATTGTTATATTATGATTTGTTTTATTAAATTCCATATGCAAAACAAGATATAGTTGTTGTGTCATTGTACAAACATGGCGAAACCAGACCACGAGGCACAATCAAGGGGATCCTCGCGATACAGCCACTCCACACTCTGACCCTACAATGGCGGCCGCCACACCACAACACATGACGCTGTTCCACCACCGCAGACCAAATCATTATTTCCGCGTCCGGCAAAATTGACATATTCAATATGTATGGACATTTGTTTGAAACGAGTATTTCGGCGCGGAGACAGCGGGCAGCGCCATAATTGGGTTGTCGAATCTGATGTGGTCAGTGTGTCCACATGTCCAGCCCATCTCTAGTAGATGAAAATCGAAATTCAATGAACTGGAGGCTTGTCAAACTCGCGGCCCGCGGCGTGCGATTCAGGACGGCTGTAAGTTTGGTCCGACAGATAAGCGTTAACTTATAAACATTATGAGTTTGAGATTTAAAATACGAATATTATTATTAAATTACTTATTTATTTAGGGTAACAAACAGTGATTATAATACACTTAAGAAATTGAAAATAACATTTTTTCAAAAAACACGACATGTTTTAGAGGGTACCTCCATCTTCAGGTGTAAATATTATATCGCACCTCCAGTCGTAAACCGGCTCATTTCGTAATTTTGGTGAATTGTGTTAAGTATACAGAACGACTAAAAAAAGCGCGCTCTATCACCCAGTAAATCAAAAACTGCCCCAATAAGGCTAGAAAAGCTTAGCTTTTCAAATCACAAAGTTATAGAGTGATAAACCAAAAACTGTCGAGAACCGAAACACGTTTTCTTCATTTCCCAAAAAACATGAATTTTGGATTGAGCCAGTTTACGACTGGAGGTGCGATATATTTACACCTGATTTAAAAATTATGGATAATAAACAAAGTTATTTTCAATTTCCTAAGTGTGATTGAATTGAATATTGAATTCCACAGTGTAAATGTCTTAGCTTTCAATAAGAGATTATAATACATGACGACCTTCGTGGCCGAGTGTTAAATGCTTTGACTGCCACCCCGAAGGTCTCGGGTTAGATTCCCGGTAATGACAGTGTGGTTGTCACACTGTAGTTGGTCTGTTGCAGAATTCACGTAGTAATAAAATGGCGATAGATTAGCCTATCATTTGTCATGAGAATCAATATGATAGCTATACCCTTTTTATCCATTTGGTTTATGCTGTAATGATGTAAAGAGCGATTCAACAAAATATTATTAATATTTTGTATAAAAACACATAGAAACAATAAAATAATGCAAATTACATGTTATTAGAAATATTTATGATTAGAATATTTATTAGAGAAGGATTGAATGCCATATCGGTTAAAGTGTGGCAGTCCATCCTTTCTGCCTACTCCTTCGGGGAGACGGCGTGATGGTTAGATAGTTAGAATATTTATTAGTACAGACTTATGAATGGAAACCATATTTACACTTAATTTTACCAAAAGTAAAGTTATGTTTTAAAAAGGTAAAAAAATATGAATAAAAAAATAAATTTGATAATACCTTAGAAGGGCGAAACATTTCATTCCCTTAAAATACAATAAAACTTCTAGAGTAGAACTTCATTCGTTTTAATTATTGTATTATAGTTTCATTTACGCCAAAAGGTTGTAGTTAGTATGTACGATAAACAGATATTTTACCATATACTCTTATCTACATACATGTATAATTTTGGCTATTATTGGCTTTCGGATACAAGTTTATATACTCGTATATAATAAAACGAGATTAATTCTTCAAATTCAATTTAGACAAAACATATTAGCTACCTATATTGTAACTTCAACAAATTAATAGTACAAATCACTAGAGTACCGAAACGTCAACATAATGTATCAACCTGTTTACTAACAAAAGAAATCAGTGTAGCCACAACCCATTCTTCTCTATTGGATTCTTCATTGATGGAACTAAGTGGTACAGTGAGCGCGTAACAATTTTATTCATTTCACAGAGCAAACACAACGGCCATTGATCAAACCAGGTAAATATCATATTATTATAAACGATTGTCATCAGAGTGATTCTACACCGGCCTGGACCCATTCTCCATGTGCTCAGTCAGCAGTGTGTACCGGTTCCTCGTAGGAATATGTGCTCGCTCCTAGTTGTTGCACACGCGAACTCAAATCGTAACAAATAATCAATTAAATTAAATACGTTCGAAACTTGTTTCAAATGTTTCAAGTGATTATCGGTGTGTTTCGTTTATAAGTATGTTAGGTGGTTCATCCCCTTTAGTGTTGGAATCGTGGCAACAAGAACGTCAGACTTCTACCACTATGTCACCCAGTCACATCAAGAGACCTATGAACGCGTTTATGGTGTGGTCCCGTCTTCAACGTCGCAAGAAAGCAGCCGAACACCCCAAGATGCATAACTCAGAAATATCCAAGAGGCTCGGTATGGAATGGAAGCTTTTGACAGACTATGAAAAGAGACCTTTTATTGATGAGGCCAAACGACTAAGATCGCAACACATGATTGATTATCCAGATTATAAATACAGACCTAGAAGGAAACCAAAACCTTCTGAGGCAACACAGCAACAAAGCAATTCAACAAATTCACCTTCGAACCCACAATCTGAATACGCTGCAAATAATTCAGTATTGCCACATTCTAGTCAGGCTTTCACATCATTTTCTTATATGGACCCAATGGATTCATTTACAAGAAGCTTCTTATCTTCGGTTCCTTCGAACAGCGGTATTTTGTCTACGCTTCCTACGACTCTGTTTCCAGCCTCCAGGATCAGTGTGTCGATAGTTCCCGAGAAGTCGCAGATTCCTCTGCCTCCGTACGCGAGTCTTGCTCCAGCTCATTCTCCCCTCCAGTCGGCTGTCCAGCAGCACCAAGCCATGATGAGGGCTTATCAAGATTTCCATATAGTGTCGCAACAGCAAAGTTCCGAACCTTCAAGATTTCACACTTATCCTGGGGTTTATTATTCATGAGGAATAAGTGTCAGTGTACTTTTTTCTTTTTTCTCATAATAACACTATAGACATTATAAAAACTAATCATCACGCCGTCTCCCCGAATGTGTAGGTAGAAAGAATGGACCACCACACTTTTCTTTCCTTACATACTTTTCTCGTTACCTCAACATTCATATATCGTATCATGTACGCATGACTCCTCACGTGGCCGATAGATAATAAATATTTGATTGATTTAAAAGTGCCACGTTTTTCTCGGTCTTTCAATAATATTATATATTATTAACGGTCCTCCTATCATTTTAACAACATATTATTATATTTAATAGATAATTCATTGTTTCGGGCGAAACACTATGATTCTTCAACAATATGATGATAATTTTATAAGATGATCGCCCAAAATATGGAAATTCGATCAAAGAGATAATTATATGATAATTATCTCTTTGATCGAATTTCTGAATATCTAATGTTAGTTTCATTATCATACAATTAGTTTCATTATCATATGTATCATACAATGTATTATAGTTATTATTCCGTGTTTTGATGATTTGTATAATTAGACGATTTTCTACTTACTTCTAGTACAATGTTGATTTCTATGTAATCTTAAAACCGATTTTTGTTTAAATACCTCGTTTGATATCTAAAAATATGTAGATGTTTTTAAAATAATCTGCACGAAAAAAATAAGAGTTTTGTTTTAATTGCCATTCTTTTGGAATTTGTCATTAAAAATTAAGTTCTAGTTTCTGTGTTGATTATAAATGCCTGTTGTGTTAACCAAATAAGAAAAAAATGTATGTTTGGTTTTGAACAACAGCTATTTTTCAATTAATTTTTAAAACACCTGACTTCGATAAATTAAAAAAAAACTTAAAAACATTTTATCTCAAAAATGGTTCACTTTTGCATAATGCTTTTCATGACGCAATTCACCGGAAATAACCTCCCCTACAACCTCTTAGAAGGAATGCATTAAATAATTAATAAACCTGTATAGCTCTTATTTTTTTAAATGTTGATGTAACTTGTAACAATATTTTATACATTGTCTTTTGTATGCTTTTGGGGGTTGAATAATTCAAGTGGAGATTTATTCTCTATAATCCATTTAAATTTGTTCCTATTCTTATATCTTGAATGCCTTAATGCACAATCATTTGTTGTTTCTACTTATTGTACATTAGTACCTACCTACCCCAATAAGAGCGACAACTTTATAATAAAAAAATAAAATTAAAAACACATGATTCTTATTTTAAATTCTCGGCTTAAAATGTAAATAAAACCTGCTACGAAATTTACAAATACTTGTGTGATGGTTAGATAGCGCTTCACACGACACCCTCTACATTATCGATAAACTCTCCTCTTTTGTCCATTATCACACATCGTATTCAGTCGGCCATTATTCGGCGGCACATTACCCAGAAAATAAGTACACTGGGGGTAATTTTCCGATGTGTCCAGCGATCATTTCGTGTTATTTCTATCATATTTTGTTCCGTGCCTATCATTGTTCAATAGGCGAACAAAGTGATGATACAGGATGCCCCATAGTAACCAGCGCTAAAACTCTCCACACAAGTGATGCCCATAGAATTTGCTGGTAATAGGTGATTACCAGCGCGTCATTGTGCATAATCCATACAATATTATATTGACAATTTATTCACACCGTACAATCATTGTAATTATGGTCATTTTTCCTATTCATTAAAACGTGAATTTATTTTATGGAAACCGGATACAACAAACAATCATTATACTTAAAAATAATGTGATGTACAATACTTAACTATTATTACAATGTATTATTATATATTATATTATATTTGTGAAATAGGTTACCCAGATTTTTATTATGTTTTCTAGCACTCCATTTCATGCAATTATTGATAATGTTTTTATAATTATTGTATTATCAAATCATGGAAAAAAAGCGTCCTCGAGGTGGGTTGTTTACAAATTAGCCTTATGATTATTATCATTGTTATAAATAAATAATTACAAATTTCATAATATTCTAGTTTTATTTCTAGATTATTATTAATCACGACGGACCATCAAAACATCTTAGCCTGATGTGCCTTCCTCAATGGAACACATTTTCATTTCGATTATTTTAATCTGTCAAGTATCTCGCTTCGAAGTCTTAGTATCAAAAGATAACAATTACATAAAACGATAATTAATACAAATGAAAGCGTCTGTTTTCTAGAAGTTATTATATTTTATATGAATGATATGTATTGCCTGTCTAAGGCATTATCAAATATACATTCGCCTTAGACAGGCAAATGTCATTCATAATTGTTAATGCAAAAACTTTGTTTTATATCACATTTATTTTACTTTACGACAGCTGTTTCATCAACCAATGTTGACATCATCAGGTGTTACAAAAATATATATCAAATATCAAATTTTCGTAATTTTTCGAATCTTTGTGTATTTATTGACTTAGGAACAAATACACAAAGATTCGAAAAATTACGAAAATTTGACATTTGATATATATTCTTGTAACACCTGATGATGTCAACATTGGTGGATGAAACAGCTGTCGTAAAGTAAAATAAATGTGATGTAAAACAAAGTTTTTGCCTTTACAATTATAAAATGTTAAAATATCATAGTGTTTCGGCCAAAACAATGGACTATTTAAATGTCATTAATCTAGAAAACATGCGTTTTCATTCATATTAATAATTTAAGATAGAGTTTTACATTATTATACAAGAAACAGTCAGTAAAAAAACTGTGTTGTTAAAACACATATAAGTCCACATTTTTTATGTATTTCGACAGCGATCGGTTTTACCAGGCTTGCTAGCACCGATAGATTGGGATAATATCGTAATCCATCGCATTTGTATGATTCTTCGTCTTCAAATTTCTGTAGATTTCAAGAAATGATTGTTACAGGATTCACCTCCTTTGATTGTAATTTTCAGCTAACTTCAACTATACTTATCCATCGTTTTGGAGGTCTACCTGGTGGATGATGTCCATCTGGTATTCAATACAGAGAAATGTAAAGGATTATTTTAATATTCTTCTATGTTCGCCATACTTTGTGTTGTAGATGTTTTATTTGTCTTTTTCTTTTTTTATATACTTTGTATTCTTTTTGCATTTATCATCTGCAAATTTTGGTACAGATTCCGTAGACGCTAGACAGAGGGGGGAAACCCCCAAAACTCGCCAGCCTCAAAAATTGGGTTGTTTATTATATGATCACGCAGTTTTCTATTATTTAGACAACAAACTAACAAACTAACTCTCCATCACGCCGTCTCCCCGAAGGGGTAGGCCGAAAGAATGGACTGCCACACTTTTCTTTCGTGACATATTTCTCCCGCTTCCTCAACATTTATACATCGTGTCATGCAAGCGCGTCGATTTCTCTGACTCCTCGTGTGGCCGACATTCAATATTTGATTTATTTGATCGTGCCACGTTTTTCTCGGTCTTCCTCTATTCCTGGTTTCATTTACATCGTTAACATATAACTTTTTTAACATTCTTTCTTCATTCATCTTTCAATATGTCCAAACCATCTTAATGATCCTTTCATTATTTTGTTCATAACACCATCATTCGCACCGCATTCACTTTTATATTTTCATTCGACACTCTATCGTACACAGAGTATCACACATTCCTCTAAGAGATCTTATTTCTACTGCATTTATTCTACTTTCATCCTTCTTTTGCCAGTTCCATGCCTCCCTCCTTCACATAAGGGTCGGTAGAAGAACACTATTGTGCACTGCCATTCTAACTTTTTGGATAGGTGTCATTCACATAAAATATAATAAAACTTCAAGATAACAGACGTTTTCATTCGTAAAAATTATTAAACTATATATACAATAAAATTAATACTCAATACAAATTACTGTAATTTCCTGATGCTTTATTCATTGTAGTCTTTGGTGCAGGATGCAATTCAATGAATTCCGCTTTTTGGTTCATTGAAATAATGCAACGGTGACAATAGAATGCACGGCTAATTAGTACACGAAGGTATTCAGGCAATCATTTTTGAGTCAATAATTAGCATTATTCTCATTGTTCTCTTAGATTCTCATCTATAAAATGATATTGTATAGGTTTTGATATCATACCACCAACATCATACGTTTTTATGATATCTGTACCGTTAGGTATAAAATTATTTTCTAATTATTATATCCTCATATATTTTAAAAAACTAACTAACTAACTAACTAACCATCACGCCATTTCCCCGGAGGGGTAGGCAGAGAGGATGGATCGCCACACTGGCCTGTCCTGGCACACCTCTCGGGCTTCCTCCACATTCATACATCGCACCATGCACGCACGTCGATTATTCCGACTTCGAATGTGGCCGCCTTTTAGTAATTGGTTAATTTGGTCATGCCATGTTTTCCTCGGTCGTCCTCGGCTTCTTTTCCCACTCACACTGCTTGTGTACAACTTTTTAACCATTCTACTCTCATCCATTCGTTCCATATGTCCGAACCATCTCAGGGATCCTTTTTTAATTTTATTCATGATGCAGTCATCTGTCTTACATTTCTTTCTTATTTCATCGTTCGGTATTCTATCATACAGCGTTTTCCCGCACATTCTTCTTAGTGATCTCATTTCTACGGCGTTTATCCTGCTTTCATCCTTTTTTTGCCAGCTCTAAGCTTCACTTCCATACATGAGGGTTGGCACTAGAACTCGATTGTGTACTGCCATCTTTGCTTCTGTGGATATATTTCTATTTGCAGTAATGACTTTGAGTGCACCATTTATTTTATTCCCAGCACCAACCCTCCTTTCGATGTCTTTCTCCATTTTTCCGTCTCTTGTAAACATGCTTCCCAGATACGTAAATTCAGTAACTTGCTCCAATTTCTCGCCGATCGCACTTATATCACAAATCGCCATACATTCTTCTTTCTCGAAAACAATCACTTTAGATTTAGACACATTCATCACCAAGTCACTCTTTTTGCATGCCTCATCCATCCTTGCCACTAAGTTTTAATAATTTATTATTTGGAAATTACATTCGAAAACCATTGGATAAATTTCGTGTTTAAAAAAATGTATTTTATTATATGTTAATGATGTAAATGGAACCAGAAATAGAGGAAGACCGAGGAAAACTTGGCACGATCAAATAAATCAAATATTGAATGTCAGCCATGTGAGGAGTCAGAGAAATCGACGCGCGTGCATGACACGATGTATGAATGTTGAGGAAGCGAGAGAAATATGTCAGGAAAGAAAAATTTGGCAGTCCATTATTTCTGCCTATCCCTTCGGGGAGACGGCGTGATGGTTAATTAGTTAGTTAGTTAGTTATTTTATTAAAGAAGATTGATTTTTTATTATTATTATATAAAACGCACGCATTAAAGTATTTAGTATTTTAAAAAATCCTCCAAAAATCTAATTCACGTGTTTTTTAGTTAATTTATAAATGAATAATAACAAATACATTTATTTACAAAATATTGCTTTTTGAACAATAATGTCAACCTTCACATAAAATAATAAATACGAATGAATAGGTAAATCTGTTTTCTAGATGTTTTTTTTTATGGGAGTGACATTTTTGGCCGTGTCTGAGGATTATCAAATGTGCAGAAAATTTGATAATGCCTTAGCGAGGTGAAACATGCAATTCCCATAAAATATAATAAAACTTCTTGAAATCAGATGTTTTCATTTGAAAAATATCATATTATTTCTTCTCCTTAACACTGTCCAAACTAACTTTCAAGGTTGCTCGTTAGAGTCGGCTCTCCTCGTTCTGAAAGCCTTTTTTTTTTCAATTAACTTTACACTCAGCTATGCCATGTCTTTGGAACAGATTTCTGCATTGGATACATCCTGGAGTTTTTTTATATTATCCTCAAGATATTTGCGGAGACAGATAGATCTATGTAAATAGCTTGGTTCACCAAGTGGTTTGTCAGTCTTCGCCTTGTTCGTATTACATTTCGTATTAAAAATCTTCAATAGAAATATCCCCAGATTCGGTGAAATAAATAATTGAAATAATCAAAAATACAAAGTATCACCTGTCGACATTTTATCAAAATAATCTTCAGCCTCCAGAAATTGTATCGGGTTCTGTAATTTAAAATGTATCTTTGGCGTTCAGATACTAGATGTCGCTATAATCTGGTGGCAATTATGCTGACATCTTTTGATAAATACCAAAACTAAGTTATTTTTTACACATTTAATGAAAATGCATATCGGCGTTTTAAAAAATACAAATTGAGATATAATATACAATTAGTTTATTTCGTAATAGGTATATACGTAAAACATGTGAATGATGTTTTTTTTAAATAAATAATTTACTTAATTAAATATATTTATAGGAGTGCAAAATTAATTTAACATATTTTACAAACGTTCTATTTAACGAAATGTTTAAAATTAATTTGTTGAAAATACCAGAATTTGGCCTTTGAAAATATATACCTACATTAACAATATCCGTCAATTGATCAACAGAAACGAAAATAAAAATGTGTTTCAGTAGAAATAGTATTTTACTTTTTAAATAAACGATTTGCTAAAGCAGTTTATAAAAAAAAAAGTCCTTAGGACAATATATTTCAAATTCACTGTATTTATAAACTTGTTAATGAATTTTTGCTCAATTTTGAAAAAACAGACAATTAGGTCTAAGTTTGAAATATTTTTATACGATTGTCTCAATAATTCCTTACTCTTTTCAAGTGTTTGTAAAATAACTCCAGTCAATTTAATATTACAAAATTCAGAATTTCGCATTCATTGAAGAAATTACATAGTAGGTATACTTTGTAAAGTATATAAATCAAATGAACAAAGTCCTAAGTATATTACAGTAACATACAAGTAATACATTAGGTATAGGACAACACAATAACGATTTTAGTATTTATGTAACAATTGTGAAGTGTTTTAGATCAATAAAAATACTCCTTTCAACTGCCCTAATGACGCAAAAGTAATATGTGAACGTTTTATTGTCATTTATAATGGAAAGAGCTTTTATATATTTGACAATTGCGGTAAAAATTTGGGACTAATATGTCGTTCACTGCTCTCTCTTGTTTCGGGTGCCTCTGTAATATTTGTATGCCACACCGTACCCGGAGACAAAATGCTACGGTTTTCATTTTCGTATGTAGCTATGGAATATTCCTTATCCACGAAATCTGTATCCAAATAGGAGGTTTCGTTTATGTGGTAGTAAGGTCCTTTTCTCCCTGTAAAATAAAACATTATCGATTAAAATCTATATTATGTGTTATTTAAAAAATACTGTTTAATAAAAACTAAATAAACTAGAATCTTTGTAGTTTCATAACTAACTAACTAATTAACCATCACGCCGTCTCCCCTTAGGTTAGGTAGACCTTCAATAAAGTAATAATTATTTTTTTAATATTTATAGATAGGTAAAACATCAAAGATTTACCTGGTTTTAATGGCTCCCAAGCAGCAGATTCTGGCGAAGAAGGGATACCATTGATTGCGAAACTGGTCCAAAGGTTGACCTACAATATATGGTATATTAAAATCGTTATTTATTACAGAATACGTATTGTAATTAATTAGATTATCACAACTAAGGACTTAAAGTTTGAACAAATCCATTAAAACTACATTCGTATTCTTTATCTTGAAAGCAACCAATGTAGATGTTTATAAAAATTAAATCACATTTAAATTTGGGAATAAATTTTTAATAAAAATTTTATATTAGGAAGTTTAAAAATTCTGTCAACACTAAAAATGGCATGCACTCAATTGTGAATAATTTCTAAATAAAATGGCATGCAATCAATTGATGGATGTGTTTATTGTTTTTGTAAAATCCATTATAAATTTGATCAAAAATGCGATAGTTTGAATGGTTTTAGAGATTTTTTATTTATATATTCTTTCATAAATAAATTAATAATAATGTAAAACCGATAAAAAATAATTGCGTTTTCTTTATAATTTATAAATATTTTTTTATGAAATAAATCTTGTCTGTTTATTACACACGATTTATTATTGTACGAGTGTTTAATATTTAATATAATAGATATGTTTTCTGGAAGTGTTGAATATATGAGGAAGTGATAATAATAATAATAATAATATGTATGAAACACAGTAGTTTTCAAGGAGTTTTATTATAATATTTATGTATGACCTGTTTCGCCCTTCTAAGGCATTTATTAAATATTAAAAATGGAGTTTTACACCATTGTTAAAGAAACAATAAATAAGTGATATATAGCTTTGTTAGGTTATTTTTTGATTAGATTTTTATTAATATGGAGAATATTTACCATAATTTTTGCCATTCTGGTATCGGCCTCATTCAAAGCATCGTAATGGTAAGGAAAGAGATACAGATTATCATTAGAATGGTGTACTCCTCCATCGAAAGGATATTTAGTGGTGTCCTCTCCATACCCAAATCTTGTATGCTCCCCTTTGTAGTCAAAGGTATACAAAAATGAAGGGTTGTCTTTTAAAGCATTCGCTTTGGCGTGTTCAAGTCCAGGGGCTTTGAAAAACAGTGTCCCGGTCAACTATAAAATGTTAAATTATAAATAAACTAAGTAGGTACCAAAGTTAAGAAAACGCGTCGATACTATTATCATACACAATTTGTAAGTAATTAAAATTGAATAATAATTTATAGTAGCTAATGGTCTCCGGGAACAATCTTCAACATTATTTATAAACATATGTTGATATAATATTATTTATGAACATATGTTGATAACCTTGACATCTTCAATTAATTTCTTTTTCCAT
This sequence comes from Lepidostoma basale, assembly GCA_022606425.2. Lineage (NCBI taxonomy): Eukaryota > Metazoa > Arthropoda > Insecta > Trichoptera > Lepidostomatidae > Lepidostoma > Lepidostoma basale. The sequence goes on from JAHDVF020001037.1 coordinate 122,488, forward strand.
AATTGATATTTATAGAGTAAGTGCATCGTAACCAATGCTACAATAATTTACTCTTTGGAAAAACAAGACTTTTTCTATTTTTTTTCTTAGTTATAAGTGTTTTGATCACTTTAAAAAACTGGAAAATCACTGTTTTAGTTCAAAATAAAATTAGTCATTATGGAAATTCACGGTCTTAAAGACCTTCGTGGCAGAGTGGCAACAGCTCTGAATGCCACACAGAAGGTCACCGGTTCTATTCCAGAGGATGACAGTGTGATTGTCTTTGGTCTGGTGTAGAATTCTCGTGACAATTAAATGACGATAGATTGGCTATCTATCACATGTCAACTATACCCATTACATCGTTTTGGCTCGTGCCGTAATGAAATAATGAGCTATTAAACGTAAAAATTATATAAAAATAATAAGTTTATCAAAAATAACAAATTATTATTATATTATTACATTATTATTGAAACATTTTTAACCAAATTTAATTTGTTCATCTAGAATATCAAAGTGATAACATCGTTATATTAATATAAAATACCCTTTTATATTACTTAAATATTTAAAAATATATTTTTAAATTAAAATGCAACTATTTAATGCCATAATGAATCTACCATTAAGAAGAAAATTATCCCTTTTTAGGACGTGTCATTAATTCCAAATATACTTGTAAATATGAACATTTCAATATCAAGAGAATTTAAATATTTTTTAAGAAGCAAATAAATTGATAAGGAGATAAAAAATATTTTATAAAGCTGTTCAGATAATAATTTTAAAATAAGAACACCCTAACTCAGTGCGTGTTAAAATGTGTTCTCAATACTCACATCTATGACACCAGGGGCTACATCAGCGAAGGTGAGTTCGGTTTCTTTATCGAACAATCTCTTGAAGTACTTATTCTCCAAAATGTCGGTAAATGTTCCAGTATTGTCTTCAATTTCTGTAAGAAAAAATGCTCATTCATGTTTTATTAAGATATTATCTTTTTATGTATTTTATAATCTAATGATATCATCTTAAACCGATACAACTTCTTGAACACGATGTAAGATATACGTGAAGAGTTTAATAATAATTAACCCATTAACTGTGGGCGACTCACCTGTGAGTCCTACAACGCTTGCTCAATACGTAGGCGACTCACTGATGAGTCATGAAATTTCTTCCTACATAAGTCACAAGGTTATTCTTGGTTTATTTGAATATGTGTTTATTGAATTTTCTTTTTAATCCCATTAACCCTTTAACAGATGTTTCCACCATACGGTACATAAAAATGTTCCGTATGGTGGAAACTTCGCCTTGTGCAATGCCCGCGATTGGGATAATTGTGATAAAAAAGATCTACACTTAAGAACTCAAAAAATGAACCCTATTTTGTATATCTATTAAAATAATCAACACACTGTAAGCTGGATTAAAATATGACCCATTTCTCTAATCGAGTCAATAAGAAATATTACAAGAAATGAGAGTATACAGGATCAAATCTTGGTTTTCGGTTGTAATGTCAAATGAAATTGACAAATTTATAAGTGCTTCGTTTTCAAAAAAACAAAGTACAAAGATATACCAATAAATGAGATCACTTGTTATTTTATCCCTTTTTTCCTTCACAATGATAAAAAAATTGCGTACAAGTTTTATTATATCTTATGGGGGCGATATATTACGCCTTGCTAAATCATTATCAAAGTGTCGAGAATGCAACGCGTGGCTATTAATTTACTCGTACTAATAGATCAGAATAAGGTACTTAAGGTAATATATGTCTTTATGAATTGTAAACAAATTAAGACAAATCCCACAAAAAAAAACATTTCCTGGAAATACTTAAATTATACTACTTACAGAGTCTTGAAGGATAATTCTTATATTATATTTGACTTAAATAGATAATGTTTAAAAAAATTTAATAATATTATATTTTTTTTTTGACATCATACTCATCATTAGGGATACAAATGCATATTGTGTTCACATATTTTTAAAGGTGCTTATTGGGTAACAGTGATATATTTATAAATACAATTTATTTTAATTGATACGTCATTTTTAATTGTATCTCAATAGAGACGAAGAAACAAACTGGAAACTGAATATGGATGATCAAGGTGTTTACAGGACTTATGACCTGTCATTGGTTGGGTTAAGCGCACGCTTCATGTAATTACAACATTCCCCATTCCACCATTGTTATTATGATCATGCATGATACATTTTTTGGAAGTTGTATATATACTCCAAATCCATACCTATCTTCACATGTCAGCTCCAGTTAGCCATCTATGTAGATTTGATTGTACTAATTAATTTTTTAAGATTAATCTATACAATCCACCCACTAACGCCATCTATGAAGAATGATTGTTTAGATCATGATCATAATAACAATGGCGGAATGGGGAATGTTGTAATTACATAAAGCGTGCGCTTAACCCAACCAATGACAGGTCATAAGTCCTGTAAACACCTTGATCATCCATATTCAGTTTCCAGTTTGTTTCTTCGTCTCTATTGAGTTCCAATTCATAATAATAACAAAACATTGTGTTTTGTAGAAACAGTGAAATTAAAAAATACTGTATATAAAATGTAAACATACCAACAATCCGTAGTAAGTCTTCAGTTAGTTTTATTCGTAAAAAGTCAGAATCGTTTGTGAGATTTAAATTTTCCAAATTATCATACACGACTGAAAAAAAACATAATATTGTAATAAACAACATAAAAATATAATAAATATACGAAATCAAAACACATTTATATTTTATTTTATTTTATATTAATTGACATGATAAGGCATGGATATGGTATAAAAAATGATTATACATATCGGTGTTACGGCAATAACAGTTATTTACCGAAGCGAAGTGCCCATATGGTCAAAGAAGGACAAAAAAATAAATACGGTTGAGGTGAGATCCGACGAATATGCGCAAACCTCACAAACTACTTTGATCAAAATTTTAACAACTCAACAATTTTTTTCTTTTAAAAAAAATCTTTAACGATGGAAATGGCACACATAATCGACACACATCATATAAACAGATCAGATGTAGAGATAAAATGCAGAATTGAGGCAGCAAGAGCTACTTTTAATAAAATGCAATCACTCTTCTGCAATGATAACGTAAACTTGAAACTCTGCCAGAGAATGATCAAATGCTATGTTTGGTCTGTTTTATTGTACGGGTGTGAAACTTGGACCTTGAAAGTTAACTCAATAAACAGACTGGAAGCATTTGAAATGTGGCATTTGAAATGTGGAGTTCCCTGGACAGAAATGGTTACCAATACTGAAGTCCTGAGGCGAGCTAGAGTTGAGACAGGGAACTGTTATCAACTTCAAGGTTCGTTGGATCTCACATCTGGGTTATATACTGCATGGGGAAAAGTACCACCTTCTCCAACTGATATTGGAGGGGGAAATTGAGGGACGCCGAGGGTCCGGAAGGAGACAAATGTCCTGGCTGCGAAACGTGAGGGAGTGGACCGGCATCCGAAGTGTGGAGGAGCTGTTCCGAGCGGCGCAGGACAAATACAGGTTCGCCGAGGTGTTCGCCAACGTTGGGGGGACCCGACAGGGCACTTGAAAAAGAAGAATCTGTATGAAATGGAAACCTACCTGTGGCCAAGTATGATCCATCGTGTTTGGTGACCCCAACCATCATTGGAACTGCCCTTATTTTCCCGGCTCTTAGAATGTCATTTGGATGGCTTTCTAAAAACTTTACACTTCCCGCTTTTTGAACCACCAATTTACCAACAGCCTGTGACAGTCGTGGTTGTAAAGTCTAAAATGCATTAAAATTGGTATTACAATCAGTCAAGACTCACACCAGATAAAACATTGCACAGTAGTTAGAATATTAATTCTGAAAAATTACTACAAATCTAAATCATTTAGAACCCTTAGTTATTTCAAGAGTTTTAAAGGGTAGTAGGGCTACGATGGGGTATGTTTTGCTGGAAAATATGCCTCTACAAAATGTCGTAAGGCGCCATGTTGCATTTACAACAGAAACATTACTATCAAGTCCAGCTCTCTAGCGTCCACGAGAGGTCTTTTTAAAGGCCCCGCGAACCCCGGGCAATGTGGCACATATTACTTAGTGTCATAGAAGATAGAGAGAGGACGAATGTCGAGCTTCCAGCGCCATAAAACTGGATACACCCAGTTAAGGGAATGTAACCCCGACAGAAAATCCTCCAGAGAAGGCAAGGGGATACCACTCTGGATATTTTTCCCTAGGTCATCACTATGAGGCCTACTCAAGGGTGATAGTCAACGTTAGGGAGACCTGACAGGACACAGAAAGAAGAAGTTATTTTAAAAATTATTTGAGATTACGCAAAATAAAATAAAAACTTCTATTTATTTATTTCGAAATTAACATCTAGAAAGGATATAAATAGCGAATGAAAACTAAAATCTTGTTATTATTTATTTTTTGTTTTTTTGCAGGATATTTCGGCTAGTATTCATAAAAATCTAATGACAAATGGCCAAAAAAAAAAACAACTAACGCATGCTTAATATAATTCTTACCAGCAAAACAAAAAGAGCAGATTGTAATTCGAATACAGTCGAATTCTTGAAATACTCTTCCATGACATCGGTGTCTACATCATCTGTTGAATCAGTTAACACATTAAATAGAGCTTTGGAAAATATAGTTGGATTGTTATCTATAACCCAACCGCCGAATGCAGAACCAGATTGCAGAATTACCTTCTGAAACAGGGTGTCGTCCACCTAGAAAAAAATATTTTACGCATTTGACCAGATTCAATATACAATACTGTCTAATCACTACCAGATAACTGAAGTGTATCCCTTACAAGTATTTTTTCTATGTAAAAATATTCGAATTATAATAAAATTGCTGAAAAGCAACATGCCATAAAAAATCAAGCATGTTAATTGTATACATTTTTTGGAATATGTTTATTTAAAAATTCAGTTAACCTGAAAGACGTCGTAAAGAAATTAAGCAGGTGTTATAAAAGTGAAAAGCAATTACAGTATTTAATTCTAGTTCATTAATTAACGTAATGAATTTTGAAAGTGGAACGCAAATTTTTATGCAAAATATGTTACTTCCATGAATTATAATAAAACCTTAGAAAATAGACGTTTTCATTCGTGTTACTCAAAAATGATCCAGAATTCTTACCAATGGACTAAAAAGCATAAGAGATGCCGACGCGGCTCCTGCGCTCTGTCCAAAAAGAGTGACTTGATTTTTATCTCCTCCGAAGCTTTCGATATACTCGTTGACCCATTTTATTCCTAAAACTTGATCCATCATACCGACATTGCCTGCAATCCCGTCTGTCTCCAGCGACAAGAATCCTGTGATAAATAAAAATAGTTTTCTTTGGCATATAGAATGGAATAATACTCCTAGCGGCTTCTAACAATATGTTGGTCGACAGCCTTCACATTGTGTTAATAAGGTAGTTTGCTAAATGCCGAAAATCATTCTCCATAGATGGCGTTAGTGGGTCGGTTGTATAGGTTAATTCTTGAAAAAAATTCACAAGTGCAACCAAATCTACATAGATGGCTGACTGAAACTGACACGTGAAGATAAATATGGATTTTGAAGTATATATACATCTTCCAAAAAAATTGTCATGCATGATCACAAATAACAAAGGTGGAATGGGGAATGTTGTTATTACATAAAGCGTGCGCTTAACCCAACCAATGACAGGTCATAAGTCCTGTAAACACCTTGATCATCCCTGTTCAGTTTCCAGTTTACGTCTTCGTCTCTATTGAGATACAATTAAAATTAGTTTTAGATTGTTTAAAGATTCGCAATTGTTGAAATTTGATATATTCGACGAAAGTGTACAAGAACTGTAAACGATAGACTCTCAATAACAAATGTAAGAAGTGGATGCAGTGCGAATGAAAGTGTTACGAACGAAATCATTAAGATGGTTTGGATACATAGAAATAATGAATGAAGAAATACTGGTAAAGCAAGTATATGCAAACGACGTAAACGGAACTAGAAATAGAGGATGAGCGAAGAAAACGTGGCACGATCAAATCAATTGATTATTAAATTTCAGTCACGTAAGGTGTCGGAGAAATCGATGTGCGTGCATGACACGATGTAAGAATGTAGAGGAAATCGGGAGAAGTATGTAAGGATAGAATAGTGTTGTGGTCCATTATTTCTGTTTACCCCTTTGGGGAGGCCGCGTGATGTTAGGTAGTTAGTTAGTTAGTTAAATAGTTAGTTAGTGATAGATTGAAGAAATGAGGAATTCAAATTTAAGAAACAGGTAAAATCGTAAATGTATTAACAAACCTAATGGACCAAGTCGATACTGTATCACCACCAGTAATACATCATTTTCAAGTAGATAATTTGGGGGGAAGGTTTTGGCAGATCCTTCATAAAACCCACCCCCGTGGAAAAACACCATCACAGGGAGCAGATCACTGTTGTTCAGGGATGGTGTAAAGACATTGAGGAACAGGCAGTCTTCGATATCTTCTTCAGGATTTTGTGGAACCAAACTTTTCAAGAGTTGAGGACATTCCTTTCCAGCATATGTGGCATTGTAGACTCCATTCCATGGTTCTGCTGGTTCTGGGGGCTAAACATTTGTGTAAAAATATACGTTTTACTTATCTGAACATAATATAAAATACAATAACTCGATTGATCGACCTTCGTAATGTTTGATATAAAAGATTTCACAATTACACATTAAACATATAAAAGATTTAACAATTACACAAACACATTAAAAAAAATTGCTTCATGTTAAATTTAAACTATAGCTTATTATTGAATTGAAACGTACGCTGAGATTTTCATGCTTCATATAGAAGAAGTTTTATTTGCAAAATATACTTTGAATTCCAATGTTTTTTTTAAATATTTCCGATATGTTATTGAGATAAATAATCAAATTCCTGCTTATTCCCCTCAGTATAATACATAAAAAACGATTTTTTATAAATTTAAATAAAAAATACTCCTTAAAAAAAATTGTCATTTGAAATTTCATGGGTCATTGTAAATAATGAATATATTTTATAATTTTTTTTCCCTTATTTTCATTATTTATTTATACAACCTTTTACTTTTGTTTATATTCCCTAATTTAGCATGACTGATCGCACTTGAATGCATACTGTGTAATTTTTTTTTTCTTTCTAATTACTGTTTTTCCCACCATTATTAAATTTGCCTATAATAATATATTATTTGTGGTTTCTTCTAGTTAAATATATTAACTGTGACAACATTTTTATATTTCTATTATGTATGATTGTTCTCACATTTTAAAATTTATTTTATACATCTGATTACTGGTAAAAACATATATGGTAAATCTGTATATGATATAGTGTAAAATACAAATATAAGATGTGAATGCGGTGCGAATGATAGTGTTATGAACAAAAAAATAAAGGGTTTTTAAGACGGTTTGGACACATGGAAAGAATGAATGAAGATATAATGACGAAGAAAGTATATGTAAACGAGGAAGGCCAAGGAAAACGTGCCTCAATCAAATATTAAATGTCGCCCACGTGAGGAGTCGGAGAAATCGATGTGCGTGCAGGACACGATTTATGAATGTAGAGAAAGCGAGAGGAGTACATATGGCTGAACATAACAATGTGGCGGGCTATAATTTCTGCCTACCCCTTGATGAGACGGTGTGATGGTTAATTAGTTAATTAGTTAGCAATATTATTAGATTTTATTTTTATCTTTTCACAAAGTTAATCAAATGATTTTACTGAAAACTCTTGATGGAATTTCATTTTAAATAATAATTAAATAAAACGATATTTTTTAACTACTTCCACTTTTGTCTTTATTTAGACAGCGACCGGTTTCGCCAGGCTCGCTGGCATCGACAGACCAGTCTGTCGATGCCAGCGAGCCTGGCGAAACCGGTCGCTGTCTAAATAAAAACAAAAGTGGAAGTAGTTAAAAAACATCGTTTTATTTAATTATTATTTTCACAAAGTGACTATCTCACTTATTAAATGCACATTGTACGTGCGAATCGTATAGCTGATATGTTTTAACTATTTCATCTCCTTAATTCGACAATCTCCTTTTTTCGTTTTTGTAAAGAATTTTGACAGGTGTCAAAATAAAATTTTCATTTGTTTCAATGACAATTTAAATAATTTCTTCAATATTATGTTTAAGTTCTTGCCCGTTAAGTGCCTAATTACAACTAATTTAAAAAACGGTGGATACGTGTAACATAAATTAAATAAACACAAAAGTCCGGATCGTCCATGTCAACATGTGCAACATCGAAAAAAACATAACATTATGTGCTAAATTAAAAAACGGTGGATGCGTGGAATATAAATTAAATAGACTATATGTGCACCATCTAAAAATAACATTTTGTGTTAAATTATTTTTATTTTGTTATTTTATTTTATATCATTGTATTTTATATTCTTTGTTTTAGATTTATTTTGTGGGTGTTGGACGATCGAAGTGTGCGCGGGAGATGCCTATTGGTGGCGATGAGGTTCGCAACCCATTACACCGCGTCTCCCGCGGGCGAAAAGAGAAGGATGGAGTGCCGCATCAGTAAAAGTGTGACAGTCCATTCTTTCTGCCTACCCTTTCGGGGAGACGGCGTGATGGTTAGTTAGTAAGTTAGTTAGTAATTCGACAATGTAACGTTGTTTGAAATAATATTCTAGGAACACATAGTTTTATTATACTCGTATGAGCGAATATTCATCATCATTATCACAAAATTTACAAATTCAAGCGCCTTTAGATCCCTATACGCGCCATCCATCCACCTTATTTTGGGTTTTTCCACACTTCGTCTTCCATCTGGTCGAGTGTCGAGAATCTATTTTCGAATTCTGACATTCTTTCATTCCTTAGTGATGTTCTAAATATCTAAGGCGACATATTTTTATAAACCTTACTATGTCATCTTGAGCTCATTGTAAAGATATAACAGTTCATGGTTGTACCTTATCCTATCATACTGCACCAGACATTAGCGAATATTACAAATTTAATATCAATGAAAACGTAGGTTTCCTGCAAGTTTTATAATATACTCGTATGCAAAGAGATAAACCTTCCTCATTACGTAGGAATTTTCACGTGGGCATGAAATTTCATTTGATAAAGCCCTCATGTGATTAAATATATCACTATTTAGTAATGTAATGAATCAGAAACATCTGTTTTTATCCCAATAGCAAACATTTAATACTGTATTATTTGTAAATTTCTTTTTTATATGCGTTGTACACAACACTATCATCATCATCAGCCGTATGTCATCCACTGTTGAATGTAGGCCTCCCCCAACGCACTCCACCGCCCCCTATCCTCCCATCCATCCATGTCAAACAATCCTCTTCGGATCGTCGGTCCAGCGGGCAGGGGGACGTCCAACTCTACGGAATCCTGTACGCGGTCTCCACTCTAGAACCGTCTCCCTCATCGGCCGTTGCTTCTCCAAAAAATATGGCCAGCCCACCGCCACTTCAGCCCGCCTATCCGCAGCCACCTCAGTCACCTTAGTTTGTTGTCGAATAAATTCGTTTCTAGATCTATCCCTCAAGGTTATTCCAAGCATGGCTCTTTCCATGGCGCGCTGGGCGACCTTGAATCTGTAGACTAGACCTTTTGTCAGTGTCCACGTCTCGGCTCCGTACGTCATGACAGGCAAGACGCACTGGTTGAAGACTTTAGTCTTCAGGCATTGTGGTATTTTGGAAGTGAGAACATGATGTAATTTTCCAAAGGCCGACCAACCCAACTGAATTCTTCGGTCGGCTTCTTCCTCGAAATTGTTTCTTCCTAATTGTATGATTTGGCCAATATATGTGTATTTTTGTACCACTTCGAGAGCCGACCCATCGACGGTTACTGATCTCGGGATAATAAATACAACACTAACTTTAAAAAAAAATTAAATATCAGACATGTTTCGGACAACGCGAACCTCTTCATCAGTGATATTATAAATATATTTAAAATATTATAAAATTGTTTACAAAATTTAGACAGATGTCATTAATAAATTTATTTTAATTTTTGAATAAAGTCATATTTGTTTCAATAAATGTGAAGTAATTAATAATTAATTTAAAACACTGTTGATGTATCACATTGCTTAGTTTTACAAATTTTAATTTTATAACATTTTCTATTCAATTATTTCGACAACCGATATTGGCATCATCGGGTGTTACAATCAACACTCGATTGATGCTTATACCTGGTGATGTCGACATTGGTTGGCGAAACAGCTGTCGGGTAATTTTATGTTAAAAAATAATATTAACAGGGTTTTTAATTTAACAGCTAATATGTTTATGTATCACGGTAACATATATACGTAAAAATAATTGATGATCTAATTAATTATTAATTATTTAGCAAATTGTATAATATTATTTGTATTGGCATGGTATTCAAGGTGTTTTTTTTATCAGGACAAATGATATTTATATTTATATAGCTATTGTAGTACTTACTGCAATAGCCCTCACAAGTATCGGCTATTACAACATGTTATTTCATAAATATATTATGATTAACATTATTCGATCATTGAAATCGATATATTATATGGGTTGCAACGATAGTGAAAGCTATGTATAAAGTAGACTAAAACGCTGCACTTATATACAAATTAGAAATCACTGTTTTGACAAGGTAGTTATATTTAGAATTTTTAATCGTGCATTTCACAATTATACGTTTTTTTTCGGCTGAACACATCTAAATGTTTAGTCACTATATAATAAAAAATAAATATTTGCACAAATGGATTTACATGAAAACCTTAAGTCAATAGTGATCGTTATGTGTAAAGTATGTCATTGAAAAACGATCATACAAAATATTTCTATGCGTAATGATATCTCGTATCAAAATGCCAAAGCCATTTTACACCCGTATATAATACAAGTATTAAAAATTGATAATGTTCAATGTACGATATAACAATGACATTACATGTTTATTGATAAACAATATTCAACTAGTTACTGTTTTATTTTCAACAGATATTATGTCACTTTTATTTATTTATTTATTTAACATTTATCAATAGGTCAGGGTATTTGCCCGGGAAAGAGATGCCTTCTCTCAAGTGATAGTTAACTGGTGGGGAGGGGGGGGACCTGATATGGCAACAGGAGAATAAGAAAACATAATAAAATGAGTGTTTAAATTAATAATCTTTAGTATATACTTAGGAAATTGAAAAACATGGTTTAATCCACTTTTTATTAAAACATATTTTCAAAAACACGACATGTTTCGGAGGATACCTCCATCGTCAGGTGTAAAAATATAATAAAAACTAAACAATGAAAGACTAATAAAAAAAACAAATTTAAAATTCGATGCAATAATTTAAATTTAAAAATTAGCCTGTGCTTTTTGTTTTAAGTAGGAACTAACAATTATTTTTTAACAGTAAGAACTGATAAATAATATTAAAAATGATGATAATATAAAAAAAATATTTTTTATATTATCATCACGTATTATTATTATTTGATATTATTTATTAGTTCTTACTGTTAAAAAATAGTTGCTAGTACCTACTTATAATAAATAGCACAGGTTAATTTTTAAATTTGAATTATTGTATCGAATTTTAAATGCGTTTTTTTAAAAAAAAAAAAAAAAAATTATTTATATTTTATTAGTCTTTCTTTGTTTAGTTTTTATGATATTTTTACACCTGAGCATGGAGGTATCCTCCGAAACATGAATATGGTGGTCGAGGCGTTTACAGGACTTATGACCTATAGACGCCTCGACCACCATATTCTGTTTCCAAATAAATTACATCTTCGTCTCTATTGAGATACAAATAATTCTTAATGATTAACCCGTAATGGGTAAAATCCAGTATTTGTCTATAAGTATTTGTATTCATTCAAACAAACAAAATAAGTTTACTTATTTCGCATGCTGGGAACATTATAAAATAAGTCTCGTATACGAGACTTATTTTATAATGTTTATTTACAAGAAAGATTTTATTTTCTTCTATTATATTCACCGGTAGAATTTAAAATCTGAATCTTTCGGAAACAATTGTAGAGAGTTACGAATAGGTGTATTTTGTTTGCTTTCCCAAAACCGACACAAACATTAATTGATTTGGTCATTGCAGGTTTTGGCCGCAATCCACGGTTTGACGCTCCATTCACATCATTAATGTATACATATTTCGACTAACTATCTCATATCAGTATTTTCAGAGTAGGTTAAAGGTGAGTGAATTATCAATTACGTATATATTATATTTTTCGACTTTCTATCTTCATTTCGTCTTTTTCTCTCTCAATACCTCTTTGGCAAAAGGTCTCAACTGCTTTTATTATGAATTTTACAGGAAAGCAAAAATACGATCTTTACATTGTTTTGATTATTATTAAAAATGTTATTTGTGTTCCAAATTGTTATTTTCAAATGTCAATTTACGTAACATAACGTTATCTACAAGATATTAGTAACTAAACGCAAAAAATATATGCATTTAAAAAAAAGGGTTGAATGCAAAAAAATTACAGCTCTAACGTTTTGTCAAAACATAAAGTGTGCAAAAATAATACTGATGGTATATTTAACTCAATTTCACAAAAAACTCAACTGGGACCTTTTGCCAAATAAGTACCGCTCTGCAATGTGTTCTTATATCATATAATCGCCCACATAATTTAATTACTGCCTCAACGTAGGTTCAAAGGTAATTTATTTAGTGATTTATCATTAACGTGAGTGTATATATTTTTTGACTTTCTCTCTTCATTCCGTCTTTTTCTCTCTGCAACGTCTTTTAATACATTACTAAGTAGTCGCTTCCAAAGAAAAAAACGAGGGGACGTCGTCTGCGGTGGTACGGCCATGTGAGCAAGAGGGACAATGAATACATCGTTCACAAGACCCTGCAACTGGAAGACGGAAAGAGGGGACCAGGTCGGCCTCCTGCACCGTGGATGTCCACAGTTAGAAACGACCTGAAGGCGCTTGGATTGGACAGCCAGATGACCCTGGATCGTGAGACTTGGCGGGACCGTATTAGGAGAGCCGACCCAAAATAACGGGAAATGGCTAGGCGAAAGAAGAAGAATCTCTTCTTATCCATTCGCCCACAGAACTCATTACTACATAAATGTAGATTCAAGGGTAATTTATTTAGTGAATTATCATTAAGGTGTATGTTTTTTGACTTTCTATTTTCATTCAGTAATTTTCTCACTGCAATGTTTTCTTATACATTCCCCCACATAATCACATTACTACCTTAATGTAGGTTCAAGGGTAGTTTATTTAGTGAATTATCATTAAGGTATCTATTTTCATTCACTCATTTTCTCACTGCAATATTTTTTTCCCTTGTATACAACAGGTCGTTTGAACCCAATTACTGTATGGTATACAATTTATTTTAGCTATTATATTGATTCTCATGACATGTGATAGGTAGCCTATCTATCGCCATTTTATTGTCACGAGAATTCTACACCAGACTAACGACAGTGTGACAATCACACTGCCATCGCCGGGAATCAAACCCGGGACCTTCTCTTACCACTCTGCCACGAAGGTCGACTGTCATTATACAAGACTTATTTTATAATGTTCTTACACATTCGCCAACATAATCTCATTACTATCACAACGTAGGTTCAAGGGTAACTTATTTATTAAAATATTCATTGTTAATTTTGATCGTAAATGGATTTTAAGCTACAAATCAATAGATTATTTAAACGTACCATAAATCGCCTACTTCCCGAAGGAGATAAACCGAATCTGATTCCATAGAATGCCTGTATTGTTCTGTTGGTCCAGGAGGATTCAGTTTCCGTTCCTTCAATGAGTCCCAAACTAGGGACATTCACAATTGCACCATTTGTAACCACCAACACAACAGAGAGACCACTTATGATTAACCACATTTTTACACTACCGACGCCATACAGAACCGGCACGATAATGAAAATAATTCTTAGGTACTCAATTAAGATTACAGAAGTACGATTACTGTAGTGTCATAATCAGTGACGCGTTAAAGCGATTTCACATAATTTTAAATAAATTTAATCCAAACTATAATGTTATAAAAATTGTGGTTAGATATTATTCATTTTCATTATTATACAATAAATAATTTAAAAATTGATAATTTCTTATCCATTTCTACAAATTTATCTGAGGATTATCCGATAGGATTACCACGGAATTAAATATAGATATTTTTTTAATCAATTTAAATATTCACACGTATCAACAAAAACCGTTTTTTTTCTTATCTGAATTATCAACTTGCTGTTTTCATTTATTTAGTTATAAAAAAAAATATGGAAAGATTGAATGAATAAAGAATGGTAAAAAAAATTATAATATATGTTAACGATGTAAATGGAACTAGACATAAGAAGACCGAGGAAAACGTGTCACGATCAAATAAATCAAATATTAAATGTCGGCCACGTGAGGAGTCAGAGAAATCGACGCGCGTGCATGACACGACGTATGAATGTTGAGGAAGCGAGAGTAATATGTCAGGAAAGAAAAGTGTGGCAGTCCATTCTTTCTACCTACCCCTTCAGGGAGACGGCGTGTTGGTTAGTTAATTAGTTATAAAAAAATAAGTTTCTTACAACTAATGTATACGATTTTTAATTCAACACATTATGGTATAATTGTCAAAAAATACAATCAAACACAATAAGGCAACACACGAAGAAATTTGAATAAAAATCTTTTCTGGTGTTGCCGATAGGGTCTGTAGTCAAGATTCTGAACGTAATCACTTTGAAGTTTGACATTTAAAAGCAGTTACATGATAAAATATGTGTCAATTTCGTAATATAAAAATGACCTCGAAATAAACGTATGGATGAATTACGGCGGAATAAACGCGCGACCTTTTTACGAAATATATTTGATAATTGCTGCGAGATCAAAATGGATCGAACACCGACTGTCGAGAAACTGTCTTTTTCCGCTTCACAAAGAATGTAAGGTTATATTGTTTACATAATTCATAAAGCGTTTTAAGTATTTCACGAGGTTTTAAAAAAATATATTTTACAGCTAAGAACACATAATTTTTCAATTTACAGATTTTTTAGCCAAATATGTAATTATTGAGTTAATAAACGTTTCTACGAGTACTTACATAAAACAAAATAAATACTGACATCTATTGACAGCATTTGTAAACTCTTTCTTTTTTTTGTTGTGCGATTAAAAACATTTATAAAACGAAAGATTTGTTTAATTTGAGCAATATATCATGTTGATACAAATTTATTAATTTAGATCATTTTTTTATACAATTATATAATATATAAAAAAATAGAAGTATCATTGGACAGAAATAACAACTTTCCATTAATTATTACAATTTAATAAAGAATATTTTTCTTTTTCTCTTGAGGCCACTGAGTACTCGGAATCAACAAAATCAATGTCCACATGATGATGGATGTTGAGATGGTAGTAAGGTCCATTTTTTCCTGTAAGTTTTATACATAAAATACGTTAATACATGAAAGTAAAAATAAAAATGTTTGAATATTGAAATTAATTATTATTTTGTATTGGCCAAGGGAACTCTGTATTGCGTCGGCTACGCGTCGCCCTAAAAAACACTTATATTTATTATTTAAAAAAAACTAACTAACTAACCATCACGCCGTCTCCCCGAAGGGATAGACAGAGTGAATTGACCGCCACATTGCTCTTTCTTGACATACTTTCTTGCTTCCTCAAGATTCATACGTCGTATATTGCAAGTATAAGGATTTCTACGACTCCTCTTGTGGTATTTGATATTTGATTGATTTGATCGTGCCATGTTTTCCTCGGTCTTTCTCTTTTTCTAGTTCCGTTTACTAATATATCTTAACCCCTTTTCTTTCTTTATTCATTCTTTGTATGTATCCAAACCATTTTAATGATCATTTCATTATTTTGTTCATAATACATTTATTCGCACTACATTTACTTCTTATATTTAAATTTGATATCATATCAGATTTAAAACCCATTCGTCTAAGAGATCTCATTTCTAATGAATTTATTATACTTTCATCCTTATTTTGTCAATTCCATGCTTCACTTCCATACATAAGGATCGGTACAAGAACACCATTGTGCATTGCCATCTTAGCTTTTTGGAAAGGCTTTTTGTTTGCGATGACAACGTAAAGTGAACCATTCACCTTGTTACCTACGTGTCCCAAACCTTCTTTCAATATCCATCTACACTCGCTCATCCTTTGTAAACATACTTCCTACAAATAAAAAATCATCCACTTGCTCAAAAATTATTACTTTTATTCACATTCATCATCAGATCATATCGTATGCATACATCATAATTAAAAATATAAAGTAACTACTCAAGTAACTTAAGTAAATACTAGCCTTTTTTTAAAAGAGGCCAAGCATTCACTTCTTTTGATGTTGGTACACCATTCATTGCAAAATTTGTCCAAAGGCTCACCTTAATAAAATAAATGGCAGTTTAAACAATATTTATTTTCCTTCTGTATTCGCCATCACTTTGTATTGTGGATTCACATGTAAATAACTTTTTGGAAACATTGGATTTAACATTTTTCCGCTTTTCACAAACATGTTTCGGGCGTAGAATTGTGTACATAAATAATTTTATAAATATAATTTTAAAAGAAATTTCTTCTGACATTAGACCCGCGTTTTATACTTATAAAAATAATTTAGGTAAACTTTAATATTAACAAATAATAAAGACAAACAAGATAAACTAATCCAATCGGGAGTTTACAAATATAAATGCAATGATTGCTCATCTTCGTACATAGATAAAACAACGCGAAATTTTAATTTAAGAATTAAAGAACACTTAAGATGCTTATCTAATAATAACTTTTCGAAATTTGCAAATCATCTCATTGAAAAGGATCATTCGTTTAACAAAGATAACGGCGTTGAAATTTTACACATAAATAATATAAATATAACTTTACTAAATCAATAAATTTTGGAAATAAAAAAGGCAGTTAAAAACAAAGAAGATATTATAAACAACCAACTAAACTAACCTTCTAGTCCTATAATTGATTTATTTCCCCTTCCCCTCTCTCATAATTCCAAGTAAACAACAATTTACCCTGCCACTAAATTTAACTTTTCCGCCCTCCACTATTCACTCGTCATTTAGTAAATAAGTAATAACTCAATATAATTTCTTCAAGTCTGTTAAATTTCATAAAATGAAAAAGAAAAGTTTATGTCCCGAAACGTGTTTGTGAAAAGCGCAAAAAGTGTTGTGATAATGCTTTCAAAAACTTTTTTTTTTTTCTTCAAAATTTGCTTAACTAGTATAAAGTACATTCACTTCCGATATTATTATATTATTGTGTATACTTATTGATTGTTCGCTATTTCGAAATTGATAATACCCTAATGACACAATGCTGTAATTTCTATTGGACACAATAAAACTTCTAGAAAACAGACGTTTTCACGTAGCATTCTAATATTACTATATTTTTTTGGAATTATTAATAGATAAAAATTCATACCATGTTTTGGGCCATTTTTGTATCAGCATCATTCAGTGTTTTGTAATAAAATGGAAAAAGATAGAGAAGGTCGTTGGAATGGTGAATACCCCCATCGAACGGATATTTACTGGTGTCTTCTCCATAACCAAACCTGGTGTACTGTCCTCTGTAGTCAAAAGTATAAAGAAAAGTTGGTTTGTCGTAAAAGGCGTTGGCTTTAGCTTGCTTCAGCACGGGAGCTTTGAAATAGAACATACCGGCGATCTGGAGAGAAAATAAAATTGTTATGACAGATGGACAACAACAACAGACCATCACGCCGTTTCCCCGCAGGGGTAGGCAGAGAGAATGGACCAACAACACTATTCTATCCTGACATACATCTCTAGATTCCTCCATATTCATACAGCGAGTCATACACGCACGTCAATTCTTCCGGTTTCTGACATGACCAACCTTTAAAATTTGATTAATTTGGTCATGCCATGTTTTCCTCGGTCTACCTTAACTCCGTACTCCATTTACATCGTTAACGTATACTTTTTTAAGCATTTTTTTTTCACCTAACGCAGTTATCCTTTCATAATTTTGTTCATAATACCTTTTTTCGCTCTACATTCCTTTCTAATATCAGCATTTGAGATTCTGTAGTACATCGTTCTACCACATATACGTCTTAGGGACCTCATCTCTATCGCATTCGCTACTCTCTACTCAAAATTGGCCCAATTAGATATATTAATTATGATAGAAGCAATGATCTACGTGTTAATAGACTCGAAAAGCTCGAATCAAAGAAGAAAGAATAATATTATATTATGTTAGGTTATTCTTCAAAACATGTTTCATATAATTTTTTTTAACTAGCAAGAAGTCAAAATAATTTTTTTACATCTGCATCTGTTTCACCAACCAATTGTTCATCTGAAAATGTCAACATCATGAAACATCTATAATATAAAATAAATTGTATATACACTGGTAATTACAATTTATTTTATAATATTAATTACAATATACGACTCAGGTGTAAATATACGACTGAGAAATATACGAATGAGTCGTATATTTACACCTGAAGATGGAGGTAACTCCGAAACATGTCGTGTAGTCTATAAATATAGTAAAGTGGAATATTGAACAGTGTTTTCTTTTGAAAAAAGCCAGTGTAATTATAATAGAATTCCAGTGTTAACGCCTTAACTTTCAAAAAATTAAAATAAATTGTAATTATAATAAAACTTCTAGAAAACAGACGTTTTCATTTCGTTTCAATTACAATACAATGTACAATATTTAACTATACATTGTTAATAGTACTCAAGTTAAATGAAAAACAAATCTAACTTATGATTAATATTTAGAAACATATCTGGTTAACGTTAGTATCTTCAGATATTTAAAATTTAACTATACGTTTGTATGTAACTAACTAACTAACCATCACGCCGTCTCCCCGAAAGGGTAGGCAGAAAGAATGGATTGCCACACTTTAATCGATGCAGCACTCCATCCTTCTCTTTTCGCCATCGCGGGAGACGCGGTGTGATGGGTTGCGAACCTCATCGCCACCAACAGGCATCTCCCGCGCACAGTTCGATCGTTCAACGTCTACATAATAAATCTAAAACAAATTATCTGAAATACAATGGATAAATTTATGTTATTTTATATAAGTATTTAATAAATGTGGGGTTCAAAAGGGTAGTAGGGCTACGATGGGGCATGCTTTGCTGGAAAGTATGCCTCTACAAAATGTCATAAGGCGCCATGTTGCATTTACAACAGCAACACTACTATCAAGTCCAACTCTCTAGCGTCCACGAGAGGTCTTTTAAAGACCCCCCGAACCCCGGGCAATGTGGCACATATTACTTAGTGCCATAGCAGACAGAGAGAGGACGAATGGCGAGCTTCCAGCGCCATAAAACTGGATACACCCAGCTAAGGGAAGGTAACCCCGACAGAAAATCCTCCAGAGAAGGCAAGGGGATACCACTCTGGATATTTTCCCCCAGGTCATCACTATGAGGCCCACTCAAGGGTGATAGTCAACGTTGGGGAGACCTGACAGGACACAGAAAGAAGAAGAAGATTTAATAAATAAAAGTGAAATAAAAACAGCGTTGTAAATTCAATTCCAAGGTTATGTTTCACCTTGCTGTTGGTGTGACATTTGATAATGCCTTAGCAAGGCGAATGATGTCATTCCCATAAAATATTAAGCTGATGATGATATGTGAGACCTGATGATGTTGATGATATTATCGGAGGGAAATTTGAACAATGATATTTTGGGACACATATTTATAAACCAATAGTCAAAAACACGTTGAAATTATAATGAAGTGTTGTGTTATTAAGTGTTTTTAAAAAGATAATTCAATTATAAATCCAGAAGAAATAATTATAACGTTTGTATGTAATCAATAAAAAAGGGTTCAATACACACATCTATAATACCGGCTGATATATCAGCGAAATTAATTTCCTTTTCATCATCAAATATCCTTTTATAAAATTTATTGTCCAACAAGTCCGTGAATACGCCCGTAACATCTTCAACTTCTGCGAAAAAATAATTGTAACAATTACTTAAAATGTTTTATTTTATAAATACAATTATTTCCAATTACCTATTTTCAAAAATGTTATTAACAAAAAGTACCTACCCAGTATTTTCAACGCATTATTACATGTAAAGTTAGTTTTTAAGTAATTTGAATTATTCGCTAAATTACTTGGTTCAAGAAAATCATAAAGAACTGAAAACCAAATATATGAAATTAGAGGGTGATCTAAGAAACGGATAATAATATCAATTTTTTTCATGAATTATAACACTATTTTCCACTTTTGAGTTTATTTTAAGGTTTTACACCATCATCATCGGGATAACAATATAAATCGAATGGCGATATAAAAGTGGAAATAACAGTGTTTTGATTCATGAAATAAAAATCCGCATTACGAAATTTCAGTGTCCACAAACTAATAATGTACATTATAATATAATATCTCCATCGAAAAAACAAAATGTTGATCTGCGGGAAGAAATACAAGCCCAAGTAAACAAGGCAGCTGCAAACTCTGGGGCTCTAAAATCCACAATATGGAAAAACAAAGACATGGCCATTAAGAGTAAGATGAGAATTTATAAAGCATGCGTAAGGTAAATAATAACATATGGCGTCGAAGCAAGGGCAGACACAGTAAGGAGCAAACACGTTTTGAGGACTTCCGAAATGAAGACACCGAGGACTAAAGTAGGCAAGACATTGAGGGATCGCGTGAGGAACACCAGAATGAGAGATATGTGAGGTTGAGGATATTATAAGATGGAGCAGACAGTGAAAAAGGGACTGGTACGGTCATGTTCAAAGAATGGACACCACCAGACTCCCCTATATTGCATTGCATAATCAACCTCATGCGACTCGTCCTCGTAGAAGACCTCCTAAAAATTGGAAGGACAGCTTGGAATCTACCTCACAGGAGGAGCAACACTCTAGAGAACAGACCACATATGCCTACAATAAGGATAAAGAAGAAGAAAAAAATATATAATAGTAATAATAATAATAATAATAATATATTTATTTAACAGTCATGAAAGATGAAAGTCCTAAAGAAAATAATTAATATATTTTTAAATAACCTGATGCTAAAAACGACCCATCGTGCTTTGTTACTCCAGTCATCATTGGTAAAGTCATAAAGTTTCCTGTGTTTAAAAGATCTTTCGGGTGCTTTACGAGGAACCTGATTTTTCCAGCCTTCTGTACGACCGCCCTTCCGACGTACAACCAAAACATTGGTTCAATTTTCTAGAAGCAAAACACTATCGTAATCATAAATTGTCTAGAACCAAAAAAAAAAACCGTTTGTGTACTTTATGTACGCACGTAAGAAGTTATAATTCTTAGGCTTAACAAAACAAAACATTATTTTAAAGTTTTTAAACACAACTTTTGTCAGTGATAAATTTACGAAAGTCGATTGACATTTCGTGCTCAAATCGAGAAGGTATGTGACGTTTCGTTAAAGATGCTGGGTTTTGTTCTTCGTACTGTTAGGGTTTTCAGAGATACCCGGGTCCTAAGAACTCTATATAACTTCTTAGTCAGAAGCAGGCTCGAGGGAGGTGCCGGGATATGGAGTCCTCATGAGGCTCAATATTCTCTCACGTTGGAATTCTTGAGAGCCCTCTACATGAGAGAGTACGGGGTATATCCTTGGCTCTATCCAACGGGGTATTACTGATATTCGAATTATTGTACTTAGTTGGTACAGTTTCTCAAACAATTGATATTCGAATTATTGTACTACAGTAAGTACAGTTTTTCAACAAATAATTTGCGCTAAATATTCAAAAGTTACCCCACTAAAATGTAACTATTCATTTGTAGTATTTTACACTTTTTGCGACAAACTTAATTCATGTATCGTTTCATGACATGTTTTCGTAATTCGCGAGTTGGAACGCGTGAAATGTCGGGTCGTTATTTATCATTGATGGTTAACTTCTAACCTCTTAATTTAACCTTGTACCAAACGCGTCAAAAGAAGTATAAATTATAAAAAAATTAACGTTTCCAGGGGGGTTTTCCGTTATTTTAAAGGGGCCGTGGGTAAAATAAGTTTGGGAAACTATGATCATCAAAATAAGTCAACTGTATGAAAACCTTTATTTCATTCATTTATAATCTTACCAATAACCGATAGAGGGCAGCTTGCATATCATATAGACTCGCATTCCTAAAATGTTGTTCAATTAATCCATTATCAACATCAGTTGTTATATTTGTCAAAACTCCGAATAAAGCTTTTGAAAAAACTGTTGGATTATTGTCAATTATCCTAGTTGTAAATGCCGAACAAGATTGTATTATCGCCTTTTGGAATAATGTGTTATCCACCTAAACAGAAACAACATGGTTCTTAAATATATTTGACTCTTGTAAATTTGTACTTATACCACTTTATTCTTAACAACCTTTACAATAACCAACCGGTTTCACCCTGACGAGGCTCCGGCGGAAGCGACACCGGTTGGTTGTTGTAAATTATAAAGTATTTTAAATACAAATTTATAAGTGTTTAATTATATATAATAATGTCACATTACAAATTAAGTGCTTCATACGAAAGTTTAAAGGTACAACCTTAAATTAAAAACAAAAACATAAATTTAAAAGTATTTAAGATAATTTAAAAGTAATTTTGTAAAAATCATATTATTTGTGCCAACTGGTTTCACCTGCTAATAAAGCAAACCTGGAATATGTGATGCCGGTAGAGAGCGCAATCAAAATGCCTAATGTAATCACTTTGGAGACGATACCATTAAATAACATTTAAGTATCAAAATTTGTATTGTTATATTTATCTGTGATGCGATAATTTGATTATTTAAATAATAATGAAAAACACATTATATATTAAATAATAATTAAATAAAATAATCTAATTTTATTAACTGATAATAAACTGACATAAAATTAATCAAGGACTAATATTTACAATATTGTATAATGTACAACCATATTTTTTTTAGATGAATATAAACACTGTTTTTTCCACTCTTGAGTTTATTTTTATCGACACATTTCATAGACTTTACACCTTCATCATAGGGAGAATGATATAAACTCAAAAAACAGTGTTTTAATTCATAAAAAAAATCGTCACTATGGAATTCCACATGCCGTAAGTATATCTAAAAAATCATACATTCGCTTGGACTTTCCCCTGCCCGTTGGATCGACGATGTTATAAGGATAACTGAACCTGGATAGGGGCAGAGGCTTGAATTCGGAGAAGCATACGTTCAGCATTGGACGACAGACGGCTGATAATATCATAACACCAACATACACTCGCTTATGATCTCTCTTATAGATATATTAAAAATAAAAGATAATTAATTCTCACCATCGGACTAAATAGCATTAAGGATATGGAGGCTCCGCCTGCACTCTGTCCAAAAATAGTCACATGACTGGTGTTTCCTCCAAAACTTTTAATATGCTTATTAATCCATTTTAATGCTAGCACTTGGTCCATCATTCCAACGTTTCCAGCCATTCCATCAGTCTCCAGAGATAAGAATCCTATATCAAGTATAATTTGTCATAATAGCTGTTAATACGATACAAATATGTTACGCCAAATTTTATGTGCTTACTAAAAAGTTGTAGTATACATATACAATGCAGATGGTAGATATGTTGGGCGGCCTTTGGAAAATTACGTCATGTTCTCACCTCTAAAATACCACAATGCCTCAAGACTAAAGTCTTCAACCAGTGCGTCTTGCCAGTCATGACGTACGGAGACGAGAAGTGGACACTGACAAAAGGTCTAGTCTACAGATTCAAGGTCACCCAACGCGCCATGGAAAGAGCCACGCTTGGAATAACCTTGAGGGACAGATTTAGAAACGAATTTATTCACAAACCAAGGTGACTGAGGTGGCTCTGAGGATGGGCGGGCTGAAGTGGCGATGAGCTGGCAATATCTGTCGGAGAACCGACGGCCGATGGGGGAGACGGGTTCTGGATTGGAGACCACGTTCAGGATTCCGCAGAGTTAGACGTCCCCATGCCCGCTGGAGCGACTATCTGAAGAGGATTGCTGGACATGGATGGATGGGAGCGGCAATGGATAGGGGGCGGCGGTGTGCTTTGGGAGAGGCCTACATTCAGTAGTGGATGACAGACGGCTGATGATGATGAATACATATGAATACATAATAACTTACCCAGTGGACCAAGCCGGTATTGAATTACAACAAGTATTAAATCAGATTCGAGTAGATAATTTGGTGGAAATGTTTTTGCAGAACCTTCATAAAAGCCTCCTCCATGGACATATACCATTACAGGGAGCAAATTTTCATTTGAAGAATCGGGAATCTTTGAAATAAAAAATATATAAAAATAGCTTTATTCTGGGCAGGTTGACTTGAGGGTAAAGTTTATAGTTATAGCTTCTCTCTTTCTTTCTTTTTTGTACACATCAACTCGTTTATAAACTCAATTACTATATATAATTATGTTTTTTTAGATATTATATTAACTCTCATGACATGTGAAAAGTAGCTAATAAATATATCGCCATTTTATTGTGACGTGATTTCTACACCAGACCGAATACAGTGTAATAATTAAATAAAACGATGTTTGTTTAACTACTTCCACTTTTTTCATTATTTCGACAGCGACCGGTTTCGCCAGGCTCGCTGTTGCTGTCGATGCCAGAGAACCTGGCGAAACCGGTCGCTGTAGAAATAAAGACAAAAGCGGAATAGTTAAAAAAAACATTTTTTATTTAATTATTATTTAAAATGAACTTCCATCAAGAGATTTCAGGAAAATCATTCGATTATCTTAAATACAGTGTGACAATCACTCTGCCATCGTCAGGAATCGAACCCGGGAACTTCGGTCTGGTTGAGAAATAACATCCAAATCATTGAGATTAAAAAATATACAAAGGGAAAAATAAAAAACCAAAAACAAATCTGTTCAAAGCAAATGAAACACTATACATTTATCATACATAGAGGCTAATGACAAAATAAATGTAAGTTTGCAAATACAAATTTTGACTTCGAGGCTTTCCAAAATAAACTTCTTACTTTAACAATAATAATTAAATAAAACGATATTTTTAACTACTTCCACTTTTGCCTTTATAACGACAGCGACCGGTTTCGCCAGGCTTACTGGCATCGACAGACTGGTCGATCGATGCCAGCGAGCCTGGCAAAACCGGTAGGTACAGACAAAAGTGGAAGTAGTTAAAAAAACATCGTTTTATTTTATTATTATTTAAAACGGACTTCCATCAAGAGATTTCAGGAAAATCATTCGATTGTAGGTACTATAAACAATATTACTATTGGAGTGAAAACATTGAGAAAAAGGCAGTCTTCGAGATCATCGTCAGATTTTTTTGGAAAAAAGCTTCTACAGAACTGGGGACATTCTCTTCCCGGGGCGGTTGCATCATAAACACCATTCCAGGGTTCTGCTGGTTCTGGTGGCTAAAAGAAAAATATAAATTATCTTCCAAATTGGTTATCCTATAATTAATGTTATTCTAAAAATTCATATTATCTGTTTTATGGAATTTAAACTAACTAACTAACCATCACGCCGTTTCCCCGAAGGGGTAGGCAGAAATAATGGGCTGCCACACTTGTCTTTCTCGACATATTTATCTCGCTTCCTCAACATTCATACATCATGTCATGCACGCGCGTCGATTTCTCTGACCTCTCACGTGGCCGACATTCAATTTTTGATTAATTTGATCGTACCACGTTTTCCTCGGTCTTCCTCTTTTCCTAGTTCCATTTACATCATTAACATATTTTTTTCAACATTCTTTCTTTATTAATTCTTTCCATGTGTCCAAACCATCTAAGTGATTCTTTCATTATTTTGTTCATAACACCATCATTCGCACCGAATTCACTACGACACGGTATCATACACAGAGTATCTATACATTCGTCCAAGAGATCTCATTTATACTGCATTTATTCTACTTTCATCCTTCTTTTGTCAGTTCCGTGCTTCGCTTTCCTACATAGGGGTCGGTACAAGAACACCATTGTGCACTGCCATTTTAGATTTTTTTTTATAGGTTTTTGTTTGCGATCACAACTTTATGTGCACCATTCACTTTGTTGCCAGCCCCAACCCTTCTTTCAATATCCTTCTCCACTCACCCATATTTTGTAAACATACTACCCAAATGTTTATGGAATTCAATTACAACGAAATTCAAAATGAATTAATGTTACCATGAATCTCCTTTTCCCTGAAGGAGGTAGTGCATATCGGATCCCATTGAATTCGTATATAGTCCGATTAGTCCAGGAAGATTTCGATATTGTTCCTTGAACGGTGCCCAAACCAGGAATATTTATTGAAGCTCCAATTGCTGTCGCTAATAGAGTGGAGATTAAAAACAATCTCATTTTTAATTTTTATGCATGAAAGCAGTGGTAGAGGGTGGAATTTTTTATTTTTATTTGTGACTGTTGTAAGCAAAATAATATTGAAACCAAATCATCTGAAATCAACAAATAGTAATACAAAATAAAAAATTAAACAGAAACATTTTTAACATACAAAGAGAGGGCACGACATAGAAATTTGACTTCGAAATCTTTGCAGGATTATAGTACTCCCTAAGAATCTTCTATAGTTAAAGTAAGAAAGCGCAATAACCAGCTAATTTCTTTAAAAAAAAAATCTTGGAATTTTCACCGTTGCTAATATTACATATTAAAAAATTCGGTGGAAAAACCCTCCGAGATCGTGTCCGCAACGTAGACATAAGAAAAACCTGCGAAATAGAGGATATCGTTCTGAGGAGTAGATCCAGAAGAAGATACTGGAGGGACCATGTAGTCCGAATGGATGGTGACAGACTTGCATATACAGCCGCTTATGAAATCCCCTCCGGACACCGCCCACCCGGAAGACCGCCTAAGAGATGGAGGGACAGCTGGATCTCATCATCCGACGAGATATGATTTCTGTGTCACAGATCGTCAGATCTATTAAAAGAAGAAGAAGAAGAAGAAAAAATTCGGCTACTTCAATAGCTAGGTGGCTGAGGAAAAAAAAACGTATGACACGGGATTTGAACCGGAGACCGACCGGCCAGTTGAAAAGGGAAAGAAAGCTATCCTCAGCTACCTATGGTAGCTATTGAAACTAGAGCCGAAATTTCCAATATATAGGAACGGTGAAAAGTTTAAAGTTTTTCTTTCTTTCTAGAAATTGGCTGGCTATTGCGCTTTCTTACTTTGACTATGGACGACTCTTAGGGCGTACTACAATCCTGCAAAATCCCACCCCCGAAGTTAATTTCCTATGTCGTGTCCCCTCCCCTTGTTAGTATACACCCCTTTATTAAGTTATTAGCGCCACACAATGGAAAAACAGTTTTCCGCAAAAGCTCGCTTCAGAGTGAAACTTGTTGGCGCTACTATTAAAATAAAGTAGTTTATTCTAATTTAAAAGTGTTAATTTAATTTTTTCAATATGTCAAACCAACAAGTAATGGCGTCCTATCAAAGTTTAATAATAAAACATTTGTATGAAACTCTTCTGAAAAAATCGCAGAATACCACTGCTGAATAGATACTTATTTCTTAATGCATTGCTATTCACGAGTACACGTATTCAGGATGTTCCAGAAGTCGACGTCTAGCTGGAAACGGATAAGTTTTGTATTCTTTAAATAATAGGCAATTGAAAAAAAAAATAAAGAAAATCAGTACCCTGTTTTTTCACACTTTTCTCATAACTAGCATGACTTGGGTCATAACTAGCATGAGTCCGTTTCCGTCTTGACGTCGACTTCTGGGAGACCCTGTATACATTGAATATAATTTCGGATAAATATCTTGTTTTGAGAAAAATAAAATTCAGATTAAATATTTTAATAAAATAAAGATACAAATTAATATTTTAAAAAAATAAGAAAGGAGAGGTAAATGATGAATTAAGCACCATAGAATTGTACTTACAAACGAAAAAAATAATATAAAATATCACAAACCTTACCTGATTGAAGCTGGTAATAATTATTATTAGAGAAGAAAATGGTTACTATAAAATGAAATATTTCATAAATAATTAAGAGGCAATAACTAAGAATTGACATTATAGACACTACTGTCACTCTTTTTGAAATTGGATTCTTTTTCAATTCGTCATCACATTCTTTCTTGCCATAGTAAGTTTAATTCTTTCTAGTAAACAGTTCCTGTTTTCATGGATTTCACGTGTCCTAGAAATTCAAGAAATGCGCTTCAACCTTGGTTACTACTCAAGGGTCACCGTGG
Organism: Lepidostoma basale; assembly: GCA_022606425.2. Classification (NCBI taxonomy): domain Eukaryota; kingdom Metazoa; phylum Arthropoda; class Insecta; order Trichoptera; family Lepidostomatidae; genus Lepidostoma; species Lepidostoma basale. The sequence continues at coordinate 150,942 of JAHDVF020001037.1, forward strand.
CCCTGTGAACTTTGGAAACAAAATTTTCATACAATAACTCATAGACAATCCCGCTCCTCCGTCCGTGTATTCTCAGTATTACCCCCAGGCTCGCGCTTGGTAGGTGTATTCAGCCGCTGCGCTGGTGACAGGGTCACGGTTACCCTTGAATAGAACCGACGTCAGTGTGTGAAAACTATTGTTTTTTTTTTTTTAAATCTACTATTTGGTAATTAAACTAAGATCATGAACCCTGGTTAGCAACGAGACAGCTAGAAATTTAGTATTTGCCGATTGTGTTTTTGTAAATTTAGTAATTACCTATATTCCCCGAATTTGTAAAGGTATTCAATTGTTATCGCAGTATTTTCTCGCCTTTACTTATTATTTTATTATTATATGAGATTTGATGATGCTCGCACTAGAAGGGGTTCGAATTGTCAGTAGGGTCGCGGCGAGTCACATCTTGCTGGAGGGTGTGATTCTAAAAAATTCTGTGAAATGCCCAGTTGCATTCCACCAGCAACACTACTGACTAGTCCAACTCGTTAGCGTCCCTGTCGCGAACCCCGGGCATTGGGATCACACTCATAACCGTGTGATCACAGTAGATAACGAGGGGATGAAAGGCGAGTTTCTGGCGCCTCCAAACCAGTTCCAACCAGCTAAGGGAATGTAAACCCGACAGAAAAATCCACCAGAGAAGGCAACGGGAAACCACTCTGGTCACCTTTTCCCAGAAATCACTATGGCGAATACCTTTGCTTTAGTGATCGCCAACGTTGGGGGGACCTGGCACGGCACCAAAAGAAGAAGAAGCACTAGAAGAGACAGGTCGAAAGATAACAAGTTAGCGGCAATATCTTATATTTTCTCTGAATGAATAAGTCATTGTCAAAATTGTTATTCTCCTGGAACAACTCTTATTGTCGACGATATGCTAGCACCTTTCAAAGGGAGATGTGGTTTTCGCATTTATATTATGCCATTTTGAAGGTAATTTTATTATGCCTCTCTCGTAGAAACTCTTGTCCCTATTGGCAAAAAACTGAGACAGTCGATTTTCACAAGCTTCTCTTGATGTCAATTTTTCACCAGACAAATCATTCGCCATAGACAGGAACAGGTGGTAATCACTTTGTGCGAGGCTTGGACTATATGGTGGATGCATAAAAACCTCCAAACCAAGCTCTCGGAGCTTCTGTCGAGTCACTATCGATGTGTGAGGCCTGGCGTTGTCCTGATGAAACACAATTCCTCTCCTGTTGGCCAAAGCTGGGCGCTTCTGGTCGATTGCTTCCTTCAGACGGTCCAATTGCTGACAGTACAGGTCCGAATTAAGAATTTGGCCGTAGGGGAGCAGCTCATGGTGGATGATTCCCTGCCAATCCCACCAAACACACAGCAAAACCTTCCTGGCCGTCAATCCTGGCTTGGCCACCGTTTGTGCCGGCTCACTGCCCTTCGACCACGACTGTTTTCGCTTGACGTTGTCGTAAGTGACCCACTTTTCATCACCAGTTATCACCCGCTTCAGAAATGGGTCGATTTTGTTGCGATTCAGCAGTGATTCGCAGATGGAAACTCGGTCCATGAGTTTTTTTTTGTTAACTCGTGCGGCACCCATGCATCGGGCTTCTTTGTGTATCCGGCCTTTTTCAAGTGGTTCCAAACGGTTTTTTTGCAATGTTTAGCTCCTGGGCAATCGAAACGGTGCTTACATGACGGTCAGACTCGACGATTTCCATTATTTTATCGACATTTTCGACAATTGGCCTTCCGCAACGTGGTGCATCTTTGACATTAAAATTACCAGAACGAAATCGACGAAACCAAAAATGTGCGTGATTGGCTGTTACAGTATCAGGACCATAAACACTATTTACATTTTCAGCTGCCTGACTTGCGTTTTCACCTTTATCGAAAAGAAATTGTAGAATATAGCATATTTTCTCTTTGCTGGTGTCCATCTTCGACACGAGCTCAAACACTACTGAGTCAAGCAATCACAAATCTGTTTCAGAAGATTTTTTAGTGCGAAATCTCATCTTTCTAACGCCATCTAGCGTAATCCAATCGCACTTATATAACGCGAGATACAGATTACTACAGCCATCTATTGCAAAAATAATGGATTTCTTTTTACTAGACCTATTATGCCGAAAAAACCTGCCAGATACGGTCTGAAGATAGTGATGTTGACTGATGCCAAAACCCATTATATGGTAAATGTAGAAGTTTATTGCGACAAAACATCAGACCGACCTAGGAAGAAAAATGACAAGCTTTTACCAACTCAAGTTGTACCCTGCTTGATACTTCCAGATGAGGGTTCTAATCGGAACATCACTGGCCACAATTTGTTCTCATCTATTGAATTAGTAGAAGAACTGTGGTCCCGAAAACTAACATATGTAGGGACTGTGAAGTCAAATAAGAGAGAGATCTAAAGAGAATTTTTACCGCACAAAACAAGAGAAGTAGAATCGTCTTTGTTTGGCTTTTTCAATGAAAAGATTATTGAAAGAAAAGAAAAGAAAAATGAAAGAAATTGGGTATGATTAAATCAAGGGTGTTCAAACTGCCGCTGCCAGAAAGATCTGTTTCAGCTGGCTCTAATTTTGCATCAAAAAAAAGCGTTGCACCCTTTGATCCTTTAAAAAAGATCGAAAGACATACAACGTTTGTTCCTTTTGTAAAATTTCAATTTGAAACACTAACAATAATCGTATGTCCAAACAGTTATAATATATATATTTTTTCATAAATAATGTGTTCAATCTCCATATTGCTATTCGTAAACAAAATAAACAGTATTTGATGGGAGGGTCAGATTGACCCTTTAAAAGTAATCATGTAACTTTTATTTTGAGTAGTAACCAAGTGTTAAGTTGTTTGATGATTGTGAATTATTTTTGATTTATTGAATATACATAAATTATACTGCTTGTTCCGTTTATATCGTTAACATATTCTTTCTTCATTTATCCTTGCCATGTGTTTCAAACATATTAATGGCCCTTTCATTATTTTGTTAATAACATTTTCATTGGCACTGCAATCTCAATTATATTGTATCTCAAGATGACTAAAACAATTACATACGAGTATGTACTTTCATTCGCACTGCGTTCCTATTTTTAAAGGTTTTTTAAATATTAAAAAAATTAAACGTATCTGTAATTTCAATTTGATTTTGTACCTGTCGAAAACTTGCAGATGTCAAAAATACTTTACATTATGTTGTCATATAAGTATTTTATAAATGTTCTAAGCTCGCCAATCAATATTTCAACTTTGAGTACGTTTTTTACGCCGCCAACCTCCAGCGACCGTGTGGCCTAATGGATAAGGCGTCGGACTTCGGATCCGAAGATTGCAGGTTCGAGTCCTGTCACGGTCGAAATAATCTTTTTGGATTTTTACTTTTATATTTTTCATTTTATTTCACTGCTTTGCAATATTTTGATTAATGAAAGTGTATGGCTATTATTTGTATTAAGCATATTAATTTCAGTTGATAGGTCTAGTCTTAAAACAAAGTTTATTGAGTTAGTGTTGTGAGCACAGTCAATAATATTAGAATGGATATAAAAGTATAGTAAAATATTGAACCGTACATTACTAAAATTACATATTTGTTTTCGGATAAGAAAGCAATAAATTAATAAAAACTTAATTTGTTTTTATTAGCGACATCTACTATTTTAAAAGATAACTATCTGAAGCTTCAGGTTTTAATACTTTTCGAAAAACTTTACATGTTTCCAACAATAAATCACAGATGGCAGTACCGCATACTCACAATTTAAAGGTATTTTTTAACGAATTTAGATGAATACTTCATTTTTTATTTTATTAATATAATAAATTTAAGATTTTCAACAGCGCGAGAAAAAATACACTCTATGTTATCATGGATATATGAAGAAGATAATAATCTTGTCAAATAAAAGTTTCACGATTTGTTCATAGATGGTATCTAAATTTTTTTTTTTCAGCATGAATTGAATGACAATTTATAAACTTACTTTTCGTATTATGAAATCAATTATTACACAAATTATTAATATTTTGCGAAACTACATTAAACACGCTTTTTGCTATTAACTTGCTGAAAAGTTTAACCGATTCGCCTAGTTTTACCTGTAAATAGATATTTAAAAAAAATATGGTTAAAAGTGTTGCAACAAAATTATTCAGATCGTCTTTAATTTTAAGAGCGGAAAGGTTTAACAAACAACGGGTGTTTAAAAAGGGTTTTGCAAAACTGTTTTCATGTAAACTAGTATCTCTATTCCAGTATTATAAAGGTATGAAATTCTAAATTCTATGTAAATTCTCAGTTCTCGTTGAAATTTAATTTACTTACCTATATGTTAAAATATTGAAGAAAATTCTCAAATACTTGTATTTACTTTGTCATTAAATAATAAATTTGAGTCTCTGAAATAAAACTTATTCTTCCGGTGCCGTGTTATGCTCCCCCTAACATTGTCGATCACTACAGCGAAGGCATCTCTGTCCGGCGTCACTTGGAACAGGTTCTGAACTCCGCTCACTGTCCACTCCTTTATATTTCGCAGCTATGACAACCAAATCCCCCACGTCCCTCTATTTTACCCAAGGAGGTGGAAATACATGCATGTATATTAGGGTGTCCCTTATTTTTCAATGTTTTAATTTTACAATGCATAGGCTATTGTTTTATTCATTTGGGCCTAAAACATCCGAAACCAAATTTTTTCCTTATTCGGAACAGTGTAACCCGTGCCGACTTGCGCGCAAAGATGTCCCATACAAATTGCGTCACAGGAGCGGCGCGTTGTCGTTGTTATTAGCATTTAGTTTCGGCTTATCGGGTAGGAACCATGGATTGTTTTATATTTCAAAGATGTCAGTAGAACTAAGAAGCAATTAAAAAAGTATTTTCTTGGTTGGTGAAGTAAATCATCAAATAACAGGTGCAAACAACTATCTAATCTTCAAGTTCTCGCAGTTCTATTTTTCAAAATACGTGAAGTTAATTTTACTGTTAATGAAAGCGCAAATCTTGTCATTCTGGAGTCCAATATATTCTGAAAAAAGCCTAGAATACCTACCAGAGCTGTTCGTAATTATGTTAAGAAGTTAGTGGATCTTTATCAGGTCTGACGGGAACTGCAAAAAATAGCAAGAAGATTCAGGGCTTACATAGGCGCCGCGAAGAGAACTTTCAACTTGAATTAGATAATTTATTCGATACCGCACACGCCGATGCTCTTAAATGTGCTATGATACGACAGCATCATATACAGGATACTTGAACGGAGCTTGTGTGCAAAAACTAGAAGGAGGTTTGTTATTCTTTGCTGGCCGCCATCATATATAAGAACTGATGCTCAAAAGTGCGTTTGAATCGCAAAATCGATTGTACGAGATGATTATAGGGAACTCATATTGAGCATGCTATTGTTTTTCTGGGTGGAGGCAATGAAAATAAAATAAACAGACCTGCCGGCACAATGTATCAAGCACGATGGATGGCAAGAGCTATTTACTCCTTAAAAATACGTTTGCTGCAGTCCCAGTTTAAAATGTGCGCTAAGGACAAACAAGCTTTACCAGATGTTTGTTTATTTATTGTGTCAGTTTATGTAAAGCCCTGGCTTGAATGTAGTTTGGCGATAAAAGCTCCAAATGAAGATTTTTGTTTTTTAAAGACCTTAAAAGATTACGAAGAATTTGACGATTTCCAAAGCGGCTTTAAACAAGTTCAGTCAACATTTGTGGTACTTGTCAGAGGAAATAACCGTCCTTTTAATTTTTGATGACAACGTCGATGAGCAAACTAAAGGAAACATTGTAGAAAACTTACAAAAATAAAGTTTTGGTGAATCGGGAAAGAGATATGTTCCATCGAAGGAACAGATGTCTGGCTTTCTATATGGTACGTAAGTAGTGTTGAATCTGATATTTAATTTAGAACTAATTTGTTTTATTTATAGGTACTACAAGTATTTTTTATCTTGTTTTATGGAAATCTTTGAGTGATTTTGTTTCTGTAAAGAGAAAAGATTTATTTTCACAACTAAAACATGATAGTAATTTCCTTAAAGTAATTGTATCCTCAAAGAAAGACAGCGCGGCGTTTGTGGAAGTTAAAAAGAAGGTTACTAGCTTAAAAGCAGTAAATGACACAGCTGAAAGAGCTGCTAATCTTATGACAGACTTTCATTGTTTGACTACCGCAGATGAAGAACATAAGCAGTTCATATTATGTTGTGTGCAAGAACATAGAAAAATTTACCCAGACTGTAAAAAAATAGATTTTGAAGAGGAAATATCCAAGTAAATAAATATAAATTTGGATCTTTTTTGATGATTACAAGAAGAACATTATACAAATATGTGTTTTCATCAATATTTATCTAACATAATGGTTTCATGTGATCATCTACAACTACATTTAAGAGACACTTAAATCACCTATTTTCTAAAACTTTGAGGGCAAGTCGGCACGGGTTAGAATTAACGTAGGAAGTTGAAATTCTGTATTTGGGTAACTAGTAGACTATTTAACATAATTAGGGGGTATGCGTTTCAATAATCCAAAAAAAAAATATTTTGCCCATATAAGGGACACTCTAATGTATATAACATCTACGAGTAGGTATATAATATCTGTCAAAACTGATCATATTGGTAAACAATTTTACAATATTTTAAATATCTTTAAAATATCACTGAAGAAGGACCGGATTGTCCGAAACATGTCTGATATTTAATTTGATTATTTTTTAAAGTTAAGTGTTGTGTACAAAGTATATTAAAAAGAAAATAAAACATCTACAACACAAAGTATAGCGAACGTAGAAGAAATACTGAAAATATTCTTCTTCTTCTTCTTCACTTTTGGTAGACTCAGAAGTCTGTTATTTCAGGCGGGTTCTCTTGAGACGCTGAACTCCAGCTTTCTCTCTACCGTTTCGGGGGTCTTCCTGGTCGGTGTTGTCCGTTTGGCGTTCCATGGAGAGCTATGTATGGTATCCTATTTGAGCTCATCCTTTTTACGTGTTGATGCCAGTATCGCCGTCTTTGACGTCCCCATCTGACCACATCTTTGACCTCGCAGATTTCTCGGATTGCTGCATTTCTAACTTGATCACGTAGGGTCTTGCCAGCTATAGCGCGACCTTTTTATATTATTACGCTTGTAAATCTGTTTAAATTTTTTGTCTCACTTGAAATGCATACATCCTTTTGACTCATGATAAATAATGTATTGTATCTCCTAAATCTGAAGAATTATGACTGTATATCTGTTTAAATTTGCACTATGAACTCTTCAACACTGTAATTGAAATGTTTTTCTTTGGAACTGTTGGTAATCATCTGATGTCCGGTAGGTATAAACAGTTGAGAGTAACATCCCACGGTTCGCAATGAGTAAGTACCTGCTTGAACGTTGTCAACACGTATGCATACGTACATATGTATATACAATTTAACTCGTTCCAAGAAGCTTAAAGACATTATTATCCTGTTAAATTTCACTCTGATTGGCGACAAAGTGTTGACTCTTCTCCAGTGGATATTCAAATGTGGAATTTTTATATGGAAAAAAATATATAAAGATGCTTTCAACTGACCCACAATTTTTTTTTCATATATGATTATGATTATCAATGCTTATTGTATTACAATTTTTATCTTATACAATTGATGAAAAAGTTCGTTGCAATATGTTTTGTGTGATTTTGGGTAATAATGTGTGATTTCTCCTTCTCAGCCGACGTTTCGCAGATCGTTGCAGTCTGCTTACTGAAGATGAAGACTGCAACTCCCCTGAAGATGGAGACTGCAACGATCTCTCAAACGTCGGTCGAGAAGGAGAAATCACACGTTGTTACACAAAATCACACAAAACATATTGCTGCCAACCGTGAAAATCTACGCAATTATTTTAAATATAATGTTTTTATGATTTACCTGTGTTCAATTATGACCCATAGTTTCATCTGTAATATAAGTTTAATTTCTTTTGTCTTATAAATTATTATTTCAACTCACTTTGATAACCATGGTTTCATATGGAATTTTGTATAACAGAGTATCTCAATTAAAAAATTCAACAGTTTTATCGAAACACTTAGAATCAAGTTGAATATTTTTAAACATCAATGTCGTTTAAAGAGTAAAAAAACAGAATATTGCAGCGAGCTGTCGAAACCTACCGAAGCCATAAATTTAACTAAATATATATTTAAAACAATCGTATTTTATTTATTTATTTTAATTAATTACAGTAAACTAACCACCAAATCACATTTTCAATTTATTTTTTAACAGACGTAAGAGTACTATTAGATATATGGTAAATATCTGTATGCCAGAAGAGCCAAGTCCAATTAGAGTGTTTTTTTATGAATTATTTTAATATCATTATTCCGATCAGGGGAAACCAATGCAAACAACATTGCAATTAATCAGTAAGGGCTAATAATGCAAGTTTTTATGACCGTGCTCTCTGTTAGTATTAAGCATTCGGGTAGCGACCCTAGAATTAAAAAATAATTGAAGACTGCGCTGTTTGTTCAGCTTTTTGCTAAAACGCTCCCGGGGTAATTCATTTGAAAATAAACTATAGTAAAATCGGAATGAACTGAGTCTTGGGGCCATAAATCATTTCCCTATGTCTATCTCGCTTGCACTTACGGGCCTTATGGAGCGGTTTAGGGTTGGGCGTAAGAATAAAATAAATATATCGATAAGTAACGTTTATTATCGTATCTTGTTCATAAACTTTAACGAGTTAACAAAGATTTGATATTAATCTTTATTTATGGGTTTTATGTGCGTTTAAATTAGTATGAAATTAGTGACTATCAGATACTAAATTAAATACCAGTAAAAATCGAAAAATTGTTTAATTTTAAAATTTGTATACCGTATGTCTATAAACACAGAAAGAAAGTTAAGTATAAAAAAACGAAGTAGATCATATTGTGGCCCTTAAAAGAGTCGTATATATTACAAAAAAATGTATCAATCCCGATCGGAGTCTTCTTCATCAGTGTTTTCTGCCAAATTTATTATAAGCGGCGCGTGATCTCGCTTTTTGAGCAAGCTTTCTGTAGGTCACTGTTTTGAAGATCCTCGGCATGTCTCACACATTTGGCCCAGTCTTCTTGTGTGACATTATTGATGGCTCGGTGGAGATGATTTTCAACATCTGCTATCTAGAATGTATTATTATTATTTGCAACTTCTCCCTTTACTTGTGCCCAAATTAATTCTATTGGGTTATATTGACAATGATGTGGAGGCAGCCGTATTACTTCGTGGTCTCGCTCATTTGCCAGATTGTCTAAAGCGTAGACCTTCTGCGGGTTACTGGCTTTTACTTTTCTTATTAACTCTTCTATAATTTCTCTGCTGGAATATGGAATGTTTTTATTTGTTAACCATTCTTGAATCTCGGCTTTCCTTGTGTTTCTTGTGGGTATCTTTTCCAACTGCATTGAATGATAGCTTGCGTTATCGACGATTTTAACTGAGGGCTGTTCAATTACATTTAGGAATGCGGAAAACCATGCCATATACGTGTCGCCATCCATTTCTGTGTGATAATCAGCATCCTTCGATTTTACCGCTTTAAATATTAGCTTCGCTTCTGGAACAAAGCCAGTCCTTGTGGAACCCGCATGGCAAATTATCAATCGTTGACCTTTTCCTACAGGCTGATTCTTGAAACCACCTTCATCGTTGCTTCCAAGCCACATACGCCTTCCTGAATGGTTTTGATTAATCCATGTTTCATCCAGATAGAAACGCGGCCGCTGATCGTTTGTTCTTCTAAGTAAATCCAATTTCCTTAAAAAGTCCATTCTGGCACAAACAACAACTGTTCTTTCCATTAAATATTTACGTCCTTCGGCATTTTTCTTATACTTAAACCCAATCTCCTTCATGAGTGTTCTCATCGAATTTTTGCCGCATTTAAAATCAGGTAATTGTTCTCACGGACGGATACTCTCCACCATCATAAAATGAACCAACGGTCCGCTTCAACACACTTTTATCAAAATCGTCAATATTGGTGACAGTTTCTGGTTTCTTAAAATTTGCTCTTGGTGTACAGGGCCTGCCTAATTGCAATAATTCAGTCTTTATTCGGTCCACTGTCGCTCTACTCACACCACAAATAAACGCGGCCGTGCATACGTTGTGAATCACTGTTGGAGTTTGAGGGCTAATATCGCCATGTAATTTCTTCAAATCAACGTTCGAAAATAAACTATCCATAGTGCGCAACGAGTGGTGACACACGAATGTATTTATTTAATTGCTGTAAACACATTTATAGCAACAACAAAAAAAACACGCACTGCAATTGGTAAAGACCAATCATTAGTGACCCATCACACATATCATAACGTACAGATCATATAAAATCATTATAGTCGATCGTATCGTATATCGATCGACGAAAAAATCGATAACGGTCGCTTCCCATCTCTATCTCTATTGACATTTATGGCCCCAAGACTCAGTTTAAAACGGCCGGAGTATAGTTGGAACAACTTTAAAAATAAACTAGTTGCAACCCGTGAAATATTCACGGAATAAAACCAAATTCTACCTTATGTTTCATGGTTTGTTTCGTTATTTAATGTCATGCAACAATAATCAGAAAAAAATCTAAATAATCCAGAAACATTATCGGGCACGCGCATCGTTTGCATTTCGAATTACTATCGCAGAGATTCGAAATATTCCTCTCTCGCTTTCTCGTATTCAAAATATTCTCGTACTCTTTTTTGTATGACATTCGGGTTTTGCTTATTTATATTATGACAAATAGGAATGTTTAGAAGTGGTTCCACGTTGCAATGATTAGAAATAGTTAATATTTTTATGTTCACCTTTCAAATTTATTTTATATTTTCTAAAAATATAAATATTCTTTTCTTCTTCTATATTCGCCATACGTTGTGTTGTAATGATGCTTTTTTCTCTTTTTATTTTTTATTTTTATATACAACACTTATATTAAAAAATAAAATTACATAACATCTTTCGGACAACCAATCCTTCTTCAGTGATACATATTATAAAGATACATGTTTAAAATATTATAAAATTGTTTACATGATGACAGATGTTATAAAGATTTATTTTGGAACGTTTATGCTTTTGTTAAAACAAATATTATGATTTAATTTAAAATTTAAAATAATAATTTAATGTTCTTATTGGGGTTCAGGTAATTACTACTAAAAAAGGAAATAAATCAAAGATTGGACTTGACGTTAAATTTATTTGATTATTTAAAATATTTTATTTATTTTTAATTGCTTTTTTAATTTCTAAAATTTTGAGATTGTTCAAAGTTATATTTCTATTATTAACATGCAGATAAATATTAATAAATAACCTCAAACTGAACGAAACTGAAACATTTATTATAGATTATTTTTGAAATATGTTTAAAGACCGCACATATTGAGAATTCGCGACCAATTGATATTAATAAAAGAAGAGATTGCGTTCGGACAGTATCAGAACGTGGAAGGTTTTTGTGTTGCTTACTCGTGCCGTTATATTGATCAACAAGGATGTTTCTAACGGTAAATAGATATTTAGATTTTTTCATAATTTTTAATAAGAACACAATAAACACGTTAAATGTACAATAATATACTCCGGTTAACACTTCATTAGACCAAATGAAAATCTTTCCCTCTTGATATTATCCATATTCTTATAGTAAAAATGAATGAAAATAACTTGGTAGATGTAAAAAATTATAATAATTCCAGAAAATTACTTCGGAAAATTACTATTCTTTGAAAACAATATTATTTAAAATATTCATTGTCCTAGGGCCCAATTAAGGGTTAAAACGTTTTACTTTAATGGATTTTCACGAAAATCTAAAAGTCACATAAAACAGAGTGCATAATTAATACGAATGAAAACGTCAGTTTTCTAGAAGTTTTTTTATATTTTTTATGGGAATGACATGTTTCGCTCTTCTAAGGCATTATCAAATGTTGACATTTAGAATGACTAGAAAACTGGCGTTTTCATTCGTATTAATTATTTAATATGGAGTTTTACATCATTGTTTAAGAAACAATAAATAACAGAGAGCATTTAAAAAAAAATAATGGCATATATAGTTTTCCTAATACTACTATTTTGGCGTTAATATTAAGTTACTACTTAAACACTGTTTGTATTTCTATTTCTATTACCTTTTAAATACTTGTAATTTTGAAACATTTGATTAACAATATTTGTTCTATTTTTATATTATACAACTTTTTATATATCTCAACAAGTTTTTAATTGATTTTATTAGTTATAGTATCTTCCTTATGTATAATTATCACAGCACAGACTTTGTCGAGGGTGACAATTGTATATGACAAAAGATAAACAAATTATAAAACTATATATTATGTTTTGAAATATTTGAAAGAGATCGATTATTTTTTTACAGTTTGCCAAAATCGTTGCGATATTCGCACTTTTTATGGTGTGCAATGGAGATGATACTTATAACGACCAAATAAACAAGGAGAGCGAAGACTTAGAAGATAATATTAGTGATACTCTCTCAGAAGCCAAAAAAGGTCTCGAACACCATGCGGACAACATTAAAGAGCAAGTTAAAAAAGTAAAAGAAAACGTCGACAAAGAAATCGAAAATGTCGAAGACGTCGCCGAAGACTTGAAGGAGGACATCGAGGAGCAGAAAGATGACGGTGAAACATTTTTAGAGACGCTGGAAAGAGGTGCCAAGAACGCGGGACAGAAGATTAAGGATGCTGCCCATCAAGTAGGCGAATCTTTCAAGGATGCTGGAGAGTATATTGGAGAGAAAATCGGCGTCGTGAAACCCAAGAGCCAGGCGGAGAAGACAGCCGATGCTATTGGAGACGCGATCAAAGGTACATTTGATAGATTCGACGAAGAGATGTCTTCGATGTACAACTCAAAATTCATGAAGCGGTCTTTGTGAATGAATGTGTTTTATAGAAACTACAATATTATTAAGAGCTTTGTATCTATATTTGAAAAATAAAAAATAACATTTTTATGCATAAATTTCAGAGTTCTTTACATGGCATAAATATTTTTAATTCGAACAAATGAGTTATCGTTGCCTTAGTCAATAAAATATTTTAAAAAATATTGTTTTTCTTCTTTGTAAAACAACACTTTATTTTTAGTTATAATATTATATATATATATAATACAAAACAAAAATTTAAACCACTTTTATCATGAATGTATTAATTTTTAACAGATTTTTAACACCTGTCAAAACTGACCACATTAATGATAAAATTTGTTTAAATATTTATTTTGTATTTATAATATTTTATCCACACTGATGAAGGACTTCTGTGTCCCGAAATACATGTGTTTGGGTAAATGTGCAATTTTTAATTTTATTTATATTTAAAAATAAAGTATTGTGTTACAAAGAAAAACAATTTACCAATTATGAATTCCCAACACAAAGTAGTAGGTGAATAAAGAATAAATGAAATTTGTGTTTTAGAAATATTGGTATTCTTTAACCATAACCCCGAAAATGTTCAATTTATTTAAGCCGTGTAAGGAATTGTTGATCAACATTTTATTTATCAGAATATGATACTTTTAAATTTTCAGGATGAGAATATGGAATCTGTTATATAGGTGAGATTTTATTCTATTAATCTTATACATACATAGTATGTGCCATGCATACATTCAAACGCGCGTCCAATTGAATCATTGAAGTAGATATGTATGGTAACTACATAATGTCCTTCAATGGTGATGCTTGATTAACTTCAAGGTTTTATCAATAAGTATAACACTCTTATAATCCTTTTAACGTGCTCCACTATAATCATCAATGAAATGTTAAATCGTGTAATAAAGGATTTGATAAACAGTTACTTTATTAATACCTATGTAAATTTCGTGTATACCGGAATACTCTTTTTATTTTTAATAAAGAACACTAACTAACTAACTAACTAACTTACCATCACGTCGTCTCCCCGGAGGGGTAGGCAGAAAGAATGGAACGCCACACGGTTCTGTCCTGACATACTTCTCTCGATTCCTCTACATTCATACATCTTGTCACACGCACGTCGATTTTTCCGACTCTTCACGTGACCGACATTCAATATTTGATTGATTTGATGGTGCCACGTTTTCCTCGGTCTTCCTCTATTTCTAGCTCCGTTCACGCCGTTTGCATATACCTTCTTTACCATTCTGTCTTCACTCATTCTTTACATGTGTCCAAACCATCTTAATGACCCTTTCCTTATTTTGTTCATAACACTTCCATTCGCACCACATTCACTTCTTATACTTGTATTTGTCACTCTATCATATCGCACCGTGAGTGTAAAACCGAAACAAGTGCAAATATACAGTTTAGAGATATGGGAGTTTAAAGACTTCATATTGCTTGGAAAAACTATTTTTTTTTAAAAAAATCTATGATTTTCAGTTTAAAGTAATATACCTATAAACCGAAAATCATTGGTTTATTTAAAAAAACAGTTTTTCCAAGCAATTCGAAGTCTTTAAACTCCCATATCTCCAAACTGTATATTTGCACTTGTTTCGGTTTTACACTCACGGTGCGATATACAGATTTGCCACACATTCGTCTTAGAGATCTCATTTCTAATGCATTTATTCTTCTTTCATCCTTCTTTTGCCAGTTCCATGCTTCACTTTCATACATAAGGGTCGGCACAAGAACACCATTGTGCACTGCCATCTTAGCTTTTTTGGATAGGCTAGGATAAAGAACACTTTTATTATCATTATTCTTGGTGTAGGCCTTATGGCCTGTTTCTTAAGAGGAATTGGCCTCCTGCGAGGTTGACTCCCAGCTGTCGATCCATCTCTTTGGTGGTCTGCCTGCGGGTCGTCATTGGGGTTGACCGTGCAACACAATAAGAGGGAGTCTGGATGGATCCATTCTTCTCACACGTGTATACCAACATCTTCTTCTTTACCTACCCCACCTAACAATATCCTTGACCTCGAATATTTCCCTCAACATTGAGTTCATAATTCTATCACGTAGTGTCTTGTCAGATATATTTCCGATTTCTGATACTCTGAATAACAAGAATAATATTAATTTCTTCTATATACGCCATACTTTGTGTTTATTTCTATTTTTATTTTTTATACACTTTATATATAAAACAATTTTATTAAAAATAAAATTATATAGACATGTTTCGAAATAAATCTTTATAAAATCTGTCAGATCATGTAAACAACAACAATTTTATAATATTTTTATAAATATGTATCTTTACTGAAGAAGGACTGTTTGTCCGAAACACGTCTATATAATTTTATTTTTAATAAGAGTGTTGTATATACAAAGTGTATAAAAAAAGAAAAATAGAAACAAATCATATTAAATTTATCATAGGTATATATGAAAATCAATATAAAAGCTAGAAACAATTTGTATATAATAATAGGGTTTAAACGACCTTTTGAATACAAAAAAGTGTAGGTTAATTATCCGATTTCAGCAGAAAATAATAAATAAGGATTAAACTTTGTTTTCTTTGTGATATGTCAACAGTTTTATTCCTTTGCAAACAAAATAATATTTTAGTATTTTTTTATGTTAACTCAGAAACTACGAGTTACAATAAATTCCACTTATTAATAAAAAAATCTTGCTCGGGGTGGGTGAGATTATCTGTATGCGTGTTCTTATTTATATTTCTTGGGTGACTAATAAATGTGAATATTAAAAAAAAAATATTTACGACATAGTTTCGTACGGAAAGGTCGATGCTAAGAAAAAACATAAAATATATTAAAACTTATAGAAAACACATGTTTTCATTCGTATACGTATTAGCAAAACATCTCTTGGTAGCCTGTTCATTTTCTGCCTAGGATATATGGTATGTAATTGTTTATTTTATGCGATAGAATCATCGTTTATGAAATGTAATTGAACCGTTTATTGAAAACTTTCATCGATCTGTACAATTCAACTAACAGAACCTTTGAGAGCATTTATACTATTGTAGTAATTGACTATCTGGGGTTTGAAACATTGCATTAAGCTTCATATAAATGGACGTTAATACGTAAAGGTAAGCTATTATAAAAATACTAAGTTCATTCTATACAAACTAGTTAATCAAAATTGTATTTAACTCCTTTTATAAACTGATTTTATGACTTAAAGAACCTGCTTTCGTAACCGAAACGCATAATTAAAACAGTGTTTTTTTATAAATTGAATCACAATTCATTTCATTTTCGAGTTTATTTTATTTCTAATGTATTATATAAACGATATAGACATTATTTGGAGTTTTACAATGCATTTTTTGTAAGCATCCATGAACGTAAGCTTAAGAAATTTGCCTTAAAGGTTGTCGGCGGCATGATACCATGCTATGTATAACGCTTACGTTGCTGACAACATGGTAAAGCCTAAATAAATAACCAACAATTTAGACAGCAAGGATCCCACTATATACATATACTGAAGTGTTCATGTATTAAAGCTTCTTGAAAATCATTCAATTTATCCAGTGCCTTTATTTGTAAAATATATTCTTTGGATTTATTATAAAATGGAGACATTTATTGTTAGTTCCTATTGCTAGAGGAGGCCGATTTGTGAAGTAGCAAACTTAATTAACTTTTTGAGACATAATTTAATTAAGAGATATCAAGGGATCAACATGGCGACAATTTTTGTTCTTGGGGGAATTTCCTAAAGGGGTGAACTTACATTATGGAGGGTTAAACACTGTTTATCATTATGAAGTAAATGTTTGCGTAGTATCTCTTGCCAAAAACCCGTTTTACATACTTGCCATTTTTATAAGTACTAACAATGTAGTTATGCGAAGTTCTGTTTTTATTTTAATATGTAATATACGAGATGTACGAGTATACGTAATAAAAAAAGTAATATAGGACTGACAATATTATTGGCTCAAATAATAAAATACTCAAATGGAAACAAGATTGGTAGATTTAGGTACAACAACAACAACAACAAACCATCACGCCATTTCCCCGCAAGGGTAGGCAGAGAGAATGGACCGCCACACCACTCTATCCTGGCACACCTCTCTAGCTTCCTCCACATTCATACAGCGAGTCATACACGCAAGTCGATTCTTCCGGCTTCTGACATGACCAACTTTTAATATTTGATTAATTTGGTCATGCCATGTTTTCCTCGGTCTACCTCGACTCCTTACTCCATTTACATTGTTATCATATACTTTTTTAAACCATTCTTTCTTCACCCATGCGCTCCATATGTCCGAACCAACGCAGTGAACCTGGTAGATTTAGGTTTATCTAAAAAATATAAATATTTTTCATCTTATATCTCGATACTGAAACAATATCAATTGTTCTTCGCAGGTTTAATACTAGGGATTGATTAGCACCAAAGTTACGAGTCTCATTATCTACTGCGCTCGGTGTTCTGCAGTTCTCTTCAACTCAACATACAAAACGATCCGCATACATCAGGCAAGGCTTGCGTTCAACAAGATTTTAGAATCAAATAATGTAGATCTGAAGCTCCGAAAACAACTAAACATATGTATGGAGCATCTTGATGTGTAGCTGCGAGATATGGTGCTTAAGCGATATGATGGACAGGGTGAAAAAAATGGATGGTAAGGAGGAAAAATGAATTAAACATTACGAGAACATGAACTGTCGAATTCTTATATGGTGACATGTTCCTTTATATTCTTCAATATTCATGCACTGATTACCTCGATTATCTCATATGATGATGGTTATTTTCAGCATTATTATTCAAGTAATTTTTTGGCTGGTAAACCAACTTAGAGTAGAGAAAAACAATTATGTTATAGTACTTGAAACTAAATAATCGTTTTTAAATATGATTTGAAATGTTGTACGAGTACATAATTTTATTTTCTTGTAGACAATAGATTTTTTCATTTCTACTAATTTTTCCATTGGTCAGAATCTCATAATCACGACCATACGATGACAAAATTATTCAAAATTTTCTGAATTATACTTTTTGTTTTACAAATTAGTAAAATGAAGTTTTACAAGAATAAAATTAATATGGTATAGATAATATTTAAGGAAATTAAATAAAAAATGTACATATTTCATGACGATTTAAAATTTTTTTTTTTTTCCAATTTGACTTTATTTTCCTCGACATGTTTCGAAGGATTTACACCTTCGTCACTAGGAGAGTGATATAAACAATAAAATAAAAAACTAAATAGAAAAACCTAGGAACATGCTATATACAACATGTGTTAGTTAACTTACGCAGAGTATCGGAGACGTAACATTACAAGATCATTGGATTAACCCGATGATGAAAGTGTAAAGCCTTCGAAACATGTCGAGAAAAATAAGTTTTAAAGTGGAAACAACTGTTTTTAAATTATAAAAAATAGTCATTATGGAATTCCACAATGTTAACGCCATAAGTTTATCTAAAATTTATATATTTTATATTTTACGTAATGTGTACGGTATTAAACATTTTTAGAAAAATACATATTCGACGCATAATAAGGTTCTTACCAATCAAATAAATGTAAAATAATATATAAAATACTTCACACCACATAGCAAAGCCATTTTTGCATACAGAGTTATTCATTGATTCAAAACTTTTCTTCTCAGTCTATTTCCACCTGATCAAACCGTATTTTCGATACTTTCTTCTCTTTTCATCCCAAGACTATTCCCGCAGTTGATAAAACAGAAAGCGCGGGATAATACCTTTTGGCGGCAATTTATTAGCGACGTTGCCGATACCGCTATTGGCAACCGAGGTCGCAAACTTGGCAACCCTTGGTTCGGCCGATAACGCCATGTTAACTTTTTTCCCTCCATTTTCTTGCGGCCGATCGCCATTTTAGATAAGCGAAATGGCGGTCTCCCCTTCCGCGAGTTAACCTCTTTAATTGTGAACCGAGAAAGGTTTCATCTTGTTTTGTCTTCGGCGGTGTTCTCATTTTTTGTAACAATCGAGGGAAAATAACAACCCTAATATCATGTATCGAACGATATTGAAGATTTTATCCGCGAAACAAAATTATAATAAATTTTGTGATGAACAAAATACTACAATATTTTTCAAATCTCTCAATAAATAAGAACTCTTTGAATTTATTACGTTTGGTAAAATGAGCTTCAAAATGTATTGATTAAAAAAATAAAGAATTACATATAATTCAATACAATTTCACTTTTGTGACATGTTCATAAAAATACTAAGTATGTAATTACAATAAATTCTGTTGATCTTGTCTTTTATTACTTATGAAACTAATTTTATGAAACTTCTAGGAAATAGACGTTTCATTCCATTTAATTTTACACAATTATTCAAGTTATAATGTATTCTTTCTCAGCCTATTCCCGTCTACTCCTGGACAAAGGCCTCCTCCATTTGCTTCCATGTCACTCTGTCTTGTGCAGACTGCATCCAGGTTATTCCGACATGTCTGTTCAGATCATCCTTCTACCGCAGTTGCGGTCGCCCTGCACCTTTCTCTGCCGTCCACGGTCTCCAAGTCAGCAGTCTTTTTGTCCATTTTTCGTCTGAGCTTCTGGCTACGCGACCTGCCCATTGCCATTTTAGAGTCGCCACCCGGTGGATGATGTATCACCCGCAGAGCTCAAGAGAAGAATTGGATAAATGAGTTAAATGTTTCGGAAAAATGAGTTACATCCTTAAAAACCGGAAAATACCGATCAACCTGAAACGAAAAGTCTTTAAAGCCTGTGTTCTACCAGTTGGTACTTATGGTCTTGAAACTGTTACATTGTCCAAACAAAGTGAAGAGAAACTACGAGTGACCCAAAGAGCCATGGAAAGAGCCATTTTAGGAATAAGCATAAGAGACAGAGTCAGAAACGATACGTTGAGAGAAAAAACAGGTAAATTAAAACACATGACTAACTTACTGACTAACCATCCCGCTGTCTCTCCGAAGGGGTAGGCAGAAAGAATAGACTACCACTCTTTAATCGATGCGGCACTCAATCCTTCTCTTTTCGCCTCCTCGAGAAACGCGGTGTGATGGGTTGCGAACCTCATCATAAAACACATGGTTGAATATATTATTTACATATATATAATTTCTTCTATGTTCGCCATGCTTTGTGTTGTAGAGGTTTTATTTGTCTTTTTCGTGTTTTATATGCTTTGCATATACAACACTATTAAAATTACATATCAGACATGTTTCGGACAACTAGTCAGTGATACGTATACATATTATAAAGTATAATATATTATATTTATGTAACACGATACGTATTTTAAGTAGAATAAATGCAGTAGAAATGAGATCTCTTCGACGAATGTGTGGATATTCTGTGTATGATAGAGTGTCGAATGAAAATATAAGAAGTGAATGCGGTGCGAATGATGGTGTCATGAACAAAATAATGAAAGGATCATTAAGATGGTTTGGACATATGGAAAGAATGAATGAAGAAAGAATGGTAAAAAAATTATATGTTAATGATGTAAATGGTACCAGAAATAGAGGAAGACCAAGGAAAACGTGGCACGATCAAATAAATCAAATATTGAATGTCGGCCATGTGAGGAGTCAGAGAAATCGACGCGCGTGCATGACACGATGTATGAATGTTGAGGAAGCGAGAGAAATATGTCAGGAAAGAAAGGTGTGGCAGTCCATTCTTTCTGCCTACCCCTTCGGGGAGACGGCGTGATGGTTAGTTAGTTAGTTAGTTAGATACGTATTTTATATAATGAAAATAAAATCTTTTTAATATGTAATAAATTATAGTAACAAACATTCTTAACTATATTTTTTATTTTGTGCCTTGGTTTTATATTTGAATGACGTTTTTAAAGCATTGTATTTTTTCAAGACTTAACTTATAACATTCTTCACAAATTTGTTTCGGATGGTTCTTATCCTTGTTCCATGAATAAATTTTAACAAAAGAATTCCACTTCGGGGAAAATACGTGATAGTTTGCGTTTACATTTGTGTTATCTAGTGTCTCAGGTAACCTAGCCAGTGGAGTTGGTATAATACTCGTAGTTGGAGTATAATGTCAGATAAATACATTGGAGTAAGAATTCACATTATTGATTTGACACGTATTCCAATTTACGCCGAGCAAATTCCTTTTGAATTGCCATTACGAACAGCAATTGGGCCACCATTTCAGCACGAACAATTAACCACCAGCGGGTATAACAGCATCTCCGCTAACCGCAATACTGATTGCCTTTCAGATGAGCGGAATTTTCCAAAATTGAAAATTCCCGCCGTGCGGGCTTGTTAGCGCAACTTTCACCTTTCGCATAAAACGTATTGTTTAAATTACAGTGTAATTAAGAAGTACAAGCAGTTGTGTAAATAACTAGATCTTCAGCGCCCTTCGGTGATTAATTCTTTAAAAAACGGAAAGTAAAGATTTTCCACCAATTAAAAACTTGGTTTACTGAACATTCGTAATCGGTAATATGTTTTAACTTTTAGCGTACTTTTTTTTCACCCACGTTAAAATTTTCACTATTAACAACACCAAATTGTTCTCCATTTTTTCTACAAGAATAATCCAGAAAAGTTCTCGGGCATACGCATCGTGTGCATTTCGAAGTATTCATCTCTCGCTCTAGTACTTTTTCTTGACGACATTCGGGTTTTTGCCTATTTTTAGTATGATTATGTATGTCACTACCATATTAAATAGTGCTATTAACCATATACCATAGGTAGACAAAAATCTCTTGACACGTTTAAAATTCAAAAACTAACTAACTGTGTTCACTTACCATCACGCAATTTCCACGGAAGGGTAGGCAAAGAGATTGGACCGCCAAACCGTTCTGTTCTGACATATCTCTCTAGCTTCCTCCACATTCATACATTGTAACAAACACTCTCGACGATTTTTCGGACTTCGAATGTGGCCGCCTTTAAGTACTTAATTAATTTGGTCATGCCATGTTTTCTTAAATGTTTCTATGTGTTTTTATACATATACAACAACCGCTGTTTATTATCCTAAATAAATAATTAAAGATACTGTCGTGATTATTTCGTAAATATTGCTAATGACGTATGATGACAAAACCAATTATTTGACGAACCGCGCGGATTTAAACATGGCGAAATTATCTCGTCACCCAGAGAGAACTTCATAAATCAGTAAATCGTGGTTATTATGGTGCCTGTATTCCGGACCAATCACAGACTACGGTTCGTTGGGGCTGCGGTGATGGACTGACAAAACTCCGCTGCCAGCTAACTAGATTCGGATATAACCCGGTTACTATCGATCACGAATGCCGAATTCACAGTTGCATTCAGCCAGCTAAACCATTTGGACTAATTTCCTGGACAATCACGTTTTCGAATCATGAAAATAATCGAATGTTCCTCTTATAAATGTCGATGGAAGAATACTTTGAATCTTGTTATCGCGTTATAACTTTTCTTTATATACTTATTAATTACTGTTTTTAATGTTACTTAAATCTATGTAAGTATCATACAAATATTGTTCGCATACTAAAGAATTACTTATTGAATATTATTAATTTGAATTGAAGAATCAATTGTATCTCAATAGAGACGAATATGCAAATTGGAAACAGAATATGGTTGATCGAGGTGTTTACAGGACTTATGACCTGTAATTGGTTGGGTTAAGCGCACGCTTTATGTAATACAACATTCCCCATTCCACCTTCTTTCTTTTTTTATGACCACCATGTTAGTTTTTGCAATCTACACACTAACGCCATCTATGAAGATTGAATTTTTTTAAACAATAAGCAGAAGATCTATTTAACGCAATGTGAAAGGCTACCGCCATTTACCGCGATGTCACTCTAATCTATATGCTATAATTTATTGACCAGTTTTTGTTTTTACAACATTTTGAATGTATACAAATACTTGTAGACGAACAATTGGATTTCACCCATTGCGGGCTATTGGAATTAAGAAAAATTCTTGAATTGATAGCCCGCAATGGGTGAAATCCAGTTGTTCGTCTACAAGTATTTGTATACATTCAAAATGTTAATTTATTGACTTTAGGGATTTTTCTGGTTTATGTCTATTAAAAAAATCTATTTTTTTTTATTACACATTTTTCGAAACTATATTTATCTAAGTCGCCGTCGGCGGTGATTTCTCCGGAACCACTGAATCGATCTTCATGAATGGCTTCAGCGCAAACTACAACCAAATCCAAATTTTGATTTTTACTGTTTTTTTTGTTGATCAAAATCAGTGAAAAAGGGTATTTTTTCTTAACCCTTAACGTACCGTGTTCAAAACAAAACGCTCGCTCCCATGTGGTAAGTTCAGTTTACCGCTAACTTTATCTAAATATCAAGCATATGACTAGATGAATCAAAATTTAATTTATGTCATCTTGTAGGGAATTTCATTAGGAATAGATCGATATCTATAACATACATGGATTATTTGAAAAACATATCATTATTAATTTTTTTCTGGAACCATGCGATTTCTGATATGTAATGCGTCACAGCATACGGGCGACTGGACATCGGGTATAAACTTGTCTGCGCGCCGCGGCCGGCGGGGCGAGGATAAAGGCACCTAGGCAAAATGTATAGTACGTTCAAGACAACGAGTACGTATTAATATTTGTCCCTTTTGGTAAAGTGTTAATATTTTCACAGTTCTGATATTATTAATTTGCGTCCTGCGTTTCCGTCCACAGTGGTATTATTACGTACATATTGAAAAGGTCAAAGATATAATTTATACTACGTTCAAAACAGCGAGTAAGTATTTGTCACTTTTGATAAAGTTGTAAATATTAGCAAAACAAATTCTACCTTAACACGAATGAAGGTGAGGGCAGTCTTAGAAAATATTTTTTTTTGGGATGAAGGAAGTAATTTTTTGCTTTTTTTTTATTACGAAATATTGAGAACACTTCAATGGAGGAATTACAATTTTTTTTATAATATTAGGGTCCATAGGTTTTAAGAAAATCAACTTTAAATTGGCAGTGGAAACTCAATTTACCACATGGCAACGCGACGGTTAATATGTCCGCTATTTTGTTATTTACGATGAACCTTAATTGAGTTATTAACACCGCCAGCGACATAACAACTTTTTAAGGTATTCCGTTCGCCGATTGTTTATGTTAATAAAAAATAAAAATAAAAATAAATATGGATGTTTTTATGTTTTTCAAAAGTGTAGTCGTTGAGATTAATAACCCTTATATATAATACCTCCCTCTTATATTAAGTTAATAGAAAGATTTAACTGAAAACTTTTGATGGAAGTTAATTAAAAAAAAAATTTAAATACGAATATAATGATGTTTTTTTAAACTACTTTCACTTTCACAAAAGGGAACTTTATTTAAAGAACATCGTTTTATATAATTATTATTTAAAATGAACTTCCATCAAGAGATTTCAGTAAAATCATTTGATCATCAGAATAAAATAAAACGATGTTTCTCGATTGCATCGACAGACCAGTCTGTTGATTTCATCGAGCCTGGCGAAACCGGTCGCTGTCGACATAAAGCCAAATGTGAGAGTAGTAAAAAATTACGTTTTATTTAATTATAACATTATTCGTTCATGTCCTAAAAAGAAGAAACAAGTCCTTAAAATACAGTACAATTACAGTATAAATAAAAGTGTTATTTTGTTTAAATATATTTATTTTATTAAAAACATTTCTCACTGAAATAACTGGGACAAAGACTAAGAAGGAATATCTCAGTTTCTTTGTTGAGTTAAAAATTAATTAAAATGTTGATTGATACCAAAAAATTTAAACTGTTAAATTAAAGAACTTTGTTTTTTGTATTACAATTGTATTTTATTTTACGCTACAGCTGTTTCATCAACCTATGTTGACATCATCAGTTCTTGCTGAAATTGAGTTAGGTACCTAAATATTTTAATAAAAAGAACGGTTAGCTACTATTTATAGGAGAAAATATTAAAGGTGGAAAATATACTAATAAAATATAATAATAATAATAATAAAACAGTAATTAGAAATAACAATTACACATAGTATAGAGTCAAATACGTTGAAACATAATAAATTTAAAATGATAAACAATAACAGGAAGTAGATAAGATTAATAGAAAAGGTGACAAATGTTGAAGGTAGTATTATTATTTTTTAACAACATAGGTTGTTGAAACAGCTGTCGCGTAAAATAAAATACAATTGTGATACAAAAAACAAAGTTCTTTAATTAAACAGTTTAAAATTTTTGGTATCATCTTTCCATTATGTGTATGTATCCAGAAGTACGCTGCAAGTTTATTAACCAATCAATTTAGCTATCATAATTCCTAGTTGCGCTTGAAGCCACCGAACAAACAAGTTGTTTTGGCGAATCTTGTTATCTCTGGCTGTACACAGTTTAGTTGGCTGTTTTTGACATTGATTAATATGCTTGCATACGGTGGGCACTCGCGCCAGACTGATAGCGGCTGAAATAATTATAACCGGTACACCATGCTGTAAAACAGGGCTTCCTAGTTTCTCCCAAAACAAGGGCCGTATCGATCATTAAGGTCAACCAGAATGTCATTTCAATAGAATTTCATTTAACATTTTGAATGTATCAAATACTTGTAGACGAATGCAATGTAATATATGATAATGGCGATAGCCTTTCACATTACGTTAATAAAGATCTTCTGCTTAATGCTTAATCCAATCTTAATAGATGGCGCTAGTGTAGATTGAACTAAAAAATGTGAAGTGTTGTCCGACATTGAACCATATATACATCTTCCAAAAATTTGTCAGACGTGGTGGTCGTAAGAAGGGCGGAATGGGGAATGTTGTATTACGATAAGATAGCAGTGCACAATGTTGTTCCTGTACTGACCCTAATATATATGAAAGCAATGCGTGTGGCAGTCATAGCACTTGCCACCGGTCATGAAGGTCGTTATAGGGTCATACAAAATTTTGCAGTTATGTGCATTGAGAAACCCTGTCGTAAAATGTCAGACTGTTGTGTATGACACTGCAGTAGACAAAGCGGTTATGCGCAACAAGTTTTGTTTATGTGCCATACGAAAAGTTTTGCTATGTTAATAAACGTATTTTCTGGCAAAACACTCGTACTTTACAAGAATCGCTTATCCAAGGCAATATATTTATAAATAAGGCATCTAGTATCACTGTTATGGTTCATAATAGCAAACTAACTTACTTATTTACCCACGAATTTTTTATGAATAAAAACACTGTTTTTCCATTTTTGTGTTTATTTTTCTCGACATGTGTCGATGGTTTTACACCGTTATCATCAGGAGAACGCCTTCGAAACATGTCGAGAAAAATAAACTCAAACGTCGAAAAAACAGTTTCAAACATACAAAAATCGTCATTATGGAATTCCACAGTGTCAACACCTTAAGTTTATCTAAAACTTATTTATCGTTTCTCGAATAATGATGTAAAACTCCATATTAAATAATTAATATGTATGAAAATCTTGAATAATTAGTTTGATTAATTAATTCGAAAAAAAAAACCTTTTAAAGAAGTTTCATTATATTTAAATGGCATGTTTCAAATGTTATTTTATGACAAATGTCTTTATTATTTGATAACATAACTGCAAATAGAGTTCTAGTGCCGACTATTATGTACGAAAGTGAAACATGGAGTTGGCAGAAGAAGGATGAAAAAGTAGGATAAATACCGTAGAAATAAGGTCACATGAAAGAATTTGTAGAAAAACAATGTATAATAGAATACCTAATGATGAAGTAAGAAATAAAAGTATGGCGGATGAATGTGTCCTAAATAAAATAAAGAAAGGGTCACTTTTTAATATATGGAACGAATGGATGAGGAAAGAATGGTTAAAATAATATATACATACGTGTAAGTAGTGTGAATTAAAAAAGTTGTCAAGGTAGGCCGAACAAGACATAGTATGGTCAAATTAATCAATTACAAAAATGCGGCCATATTACAAGTAGGAACAATCGATGAGCGTGCATGTCACGATGTGTAAATGTAGAAGAGCCGCGAAATTTGTCATGTCAGGATAGAACTGTGTGGCGGTTCATCTTCTCTGCCTTCCCCTACGGAGAAACGGTGTGATGGTTTGTTAATTAGTTAGTATATGATAATGTCTTAGACATGATTATTTAGACATGGACATAGACATGAACTGGACTCTGAAAGTGAATGTAATGAACCGGTTGGAAGCGTTCCAGATGTGGATATATACGTACCGCAGAATGCTCCGTATACCGTGAACCGATAGGGTCAGTAATGCAGACGTAGGTACTACAAAGAGCCAGAGCCAATAGACAGCTGTTGTCGAGTCTAAAAATTAAAAAGGTCTCATATTTGGGTCATGTGCTAAGGGGAGAAAAATACCACTTCCTTCGACTGATATTAATGGGTAAAGGTGAGGGACGTCGGGGAGTTGGTAGAAGGCAGCTGTCCTGGCTGCGGAACATCAAAGAGTGGACAGGAGTAACAAGAGTTCAGAATCTGTTCCAAGTGGCACAGGATAGAGATGCCTTTGCTGCAGTGATCGCCAACGTTGGGGGGACCTGACACGGCCCAAAAGAAGAATTTAGTCATATCTCTAAAAATTATTTTAACACATTGTTTGCGGGAGTCGCTTAAGAGTGCTTTCGTGTTTCAATTATTGTAATAAATTGGCAAAGGTTCAGAGGAAGTGTTTTGCACTTTAAAAACCAAACTACATGCAATGCTTTATAACTGTAATTATTGCAGCATCAGCGACGAGATGTTATCCCTGCAAGATAGAGGAGTTACATACCATACCTGGCGCTAATTGGCCACCCTTCTCCACCTATGGTAATGACTTTGCCCCAAGCGAGTGGTCTGTCGCATGGCAGAGAGATTAAGTGAGATCCTCGGGCAGTTGTTACCGCAGAGGTGCGGGATGCTGCACATTAGGTGAGGAGATTGTAAATATCCGCAATGCACTCTTAACAGCTCTAACAGCCCAGGATTGGGTTACAGGCCACGTAAAACAAATTTCAATTAAAATATTAACACTTATAGATGAGATCTCTTAAATGTGTGTATGGTAAAACGATGCACGATAGATTTTCAAATGTCAATATTAGGACGGAATGTAGAGCGCAAACAAGTATTTTGAACAAAATTATGAAATTACTGTTAACATTTAAAATACTGTTATACTCGTAATATCACAATTTATTTTTATTCACTGAGAATGTCGCGAGAGCTATTTCGCAAACCGATGCTGGCATCATCAGGTGTTACAATAAACTTTTTACAATTAAGAGTTTATTGTAACACCTGATGATGCCAACATCGGTTGGCGAAACAGCTCTCAGTGAATAAAAATAATTTTTAAACTATTTTTTAAAATTAAAACATTTTTTCCACTTTTTAGTTAATTTTTATCCAAAAAATATATATTTTCTTAACGTTATAAACTATTTCTATGGTTAAGAATCATACGAGTATATTCAAAAGTGAGAATAAAAAGAAGAAAGAAAAAACATTAAAAAAAAAATAAACATAAACATTGTATAAAACTATTATTATAACTACGTTTTATTGTACTATTTATTTTACATTTAAAGTGTATTGTATTGCATAATTTATTACAATATTTATAAAGTACTCACACCATTCTATTGGACTAACTATAAAACCTTAATACAATTTCCACTTGAAAGGAAATTCTATGCCTTGTTTACGTCCCCGGTAAAAAGGAAATGTACAATTTATCAAAAGGTTTGCGAAAAAGCTCGAATCAAGAAACAAAGCATTCACCATTCGCCAACAAAAAGCGTGTCCGATGATCCAAGGAGTACTTTCGTCCTACAAAAAGAAACAAAACAAACTTTTAGCATTTTTTTCAGTTCTTTGTTTGGAACATGAATTGTTTATTCAACGCAACGAAAGAAAAATCGAAAGATGTGCTTCTCAAAATATTTTATACAAAATAAAACAAATTTTGAAGTCACGAAGAGATTTAAATTATTACTTATTGCATATTTACACAAAGTTTAAACAAATGATTTCTTCGACCGAGCCTTTGCGGTAGTAATGTAAATAGTAATAATGTAAATAGTAATAATGTAAATAGTAATAATGTAAATTGTAATAATGTAAATAGTAATAATGTAAATATTGATTGAGTGCGTCATGTGCAGTTCTCATACTCTTAATTATTTTTTAAAGAAATTTTTAACATGGGTCATTTTCTACAGCGCCCTTGAAAAGATTGCTACAGCGCCCTTGAAAAGATTATTTCATGAAATGGCGCTAAATAAATCATTAAATTTATTTTATATAATAAAAATAGGCGAAACCCCGGATGTCGTCAAAAAAGATTACGAGAATCTTTTAATTCAAGAGAGCGAGAAAGGAATACTTCGATTCTCTCCAAAAGTAATTCGAAATGCACACGATGCGTATACCCGAGAACATTTCTGGATTATTTTGAATTAGGTTCTGATTATTGTTGTATAACAGAAATGTAAAAAATAAATTGTATTGTCGATTGCGAAATATTTAATTAACCAACCATCACGCCGTCTACCGAAGGGGTAGGCAGAAATACCGCACATATCTTTCCTGACATATTTCTCTCGTTCCTAAACATTCATACATCGTGTCATGCACGCACGTCGATTTCTCAGACTCCGCAAGTGGACGACTTAAATATTAGGTCCTTACATATGAAATTGGCGTTTTGCCGTAATGGCAACTTTGATCTCAAATATCTTCTCTTTGGTTAGGAATTCCAAATTCAAATTTATACAGCTATTTACTCAAGTATTTGTGTTTCGAAAATTATAATTCAATTGTTTTTTCCTCAATTGTTTTTTTTCTTTGCGTCACTCAGTTTACAAAATGGAAAACTTGAAATATCGCGTTATTTACGAGTACGAGTTCCACCGTGGCACCAGTGCTGCAGAAACGGCTCGAAGGATTAATGATGTGTATGGCGACGGTGCCGCAAAAGAAAACACACTGCGTTTTTGGTTCCAACGTTTTCGTTGTGGAAATTTCGACTTGCAGAACAAGCCCCGTGGACGGCCGGAGACCAAAGTTGATAATGAAGAATTGAAGGCTATTGTGGAAGCGGATCCATCGCAAACCACGTCCGAGTTAGCTGCAGGCTGCGGTGTTAGTGATAAAACTGTTTTAATCCATTTGAAGCAAATTGGGAAGGTGAAAAAGCTTGAAAGGTGGGTACCTCACGAATTGAGTGAAGCAAATCAACAAACGCGCGTTGACTGCTGCGTTGCATTACTCAACCGGCACAATAATGAAGGGATTTTGAATCGAATCATTACCTGTGATGAAAAGTGGATCCTGTATGATAATCGGAAGCGCTCATCGCAATGGCTGAACCCTGCCGAACCAGCCAAACCATGCCCCAAGCGAAAATTGACTCCAAAAAAGTTACTTGTGAGCGTTTGGTGGACTAGTGCTGGTGTCGTTCACTACAGCTTTCTTAAATCTGGTCAGACGATTACGGCAGATGTCTATTGTCAGCAACTGCAAACCATGATGGAAAAGCTAGCTGCTAAACAACCGAGGCTGGTTAATCGCTCTAGGCCACTGCTGCTTCATGATAACGCTAGACCACACACTGCACAACAGACGGCTACCAAATTAGAAGAGCTTCAATTGGAATGTCTAAGACATTCACCGTACTCTCCGGACCTTGCCCCAACAGATTACTATTTTTTTCGAAATTTGGATAACTTCTTGCAAGGGAAAAAATTCAACTCCGATGGGGCAGTACAAACCGACTTCAAAGATTTTATTGATTCCCGTCCGAATGTTTTTTTTAGTAAAGGGATCAATGAACTACCTATGAGATGGCAAAAGTGCGTAGATAGCAATGGTACATACTTTGATTAAATAAATATATTATATTTAAAAAAATAAACTTTATGTTCCTCCCATACAAAACGCCAATTTCATATGTAAGGACCTAATATTTGATTTATTTGATCGTGCCACGTTTTTCTCGTTCTTGGTGGAAAAAAAAGGTAATTCTGTTTCATGATTTTCGTGATTTAAATTCACATAAGAAGTAAAATAATTAGATAAAATTTCTTAATACATATATATTATAATTATTTTTATATAGTCCATTGTTTTGGCCGAAACACGATGATACTTCAACATTATTACTGTTAAAATTTAAAACACTCTTATAATATCACAATTTCTTTTTATTCACTGAGAGTGTCGCGACAGCTGTTTCGCCAACCAATGTTGGCATCATCAGGTGTTATAATAAACTGTTTATGTGAAAGTAAATTGAACTGCGACACTCTCAGTGAATGAAAAGAAGTGTTTCAAATTTTAATGGTAATAATTATTTTTATTTGCTGTTTGCACCTAGGTTTTTCTTCCTTCAATGAATCAACGAAATGTTTCGTTTCGTTTGAGGTTTTTATTCAGTGGAGTGCCAGTGATTGTGTATTCCTTGTAAGTTATATTTTTTATCATCGCTCTCGTTCGTGACGTCCGTGTTTATCGGCAGCCGGCCGCCTAATGACGTTTTTTAGAGTAATGAACTAAAAATGATTTTTTTTATTCGGATAACATCAAATTTATGAGACTTTTACTTATAAACTACGCAAGGTCACTAATGGTAAGGTTTTTATCACCAGAAATGAAGATTGCGAACATTTTTATACTCCTGGTACACGGTGTTTAACATATTGTAGCCTAATTAATAAAGATAATTCACGGAGAGACCACATAACACCACGAACGACAAGGTTCGTAGTAGAAACGAAGGAGGGAGAAAACTTAAAAATCATCTGAGAGAGTCGAACCAAATGGATGAGCCACATTATTCAAATTAAAATTAAAATTAAAAATTCTTTTTTTCTAAATATACATTACAAATATAAAAACATTTAACTCTCCGGTTTGAAATAATGCATCAACATAGTAACACACGGTGGAGGACTTCACTTACCTGGGCTCATCTATAACAAAAGAAAACGAAGATCACAAGGAAATCGAAAGAAGAATCACAATTGGCAACAAAACATTCTTCTCTCTACTACCAGCGCTCAAATCAAAAAATGTACACTGGAAAACCAAAATTATCCTGCATTAAACTATCATCCAAACAGTAGTGACCTATGGATGTGAGGCGTGGACAATGACGGCGAAATCCGCAGAGCGACTGGACGCTTTTGAGAGAAGGGTGCTGCGCAGAATTCTGGGACCTGTGAATGACAGTGAAGGCTGGAGAGTACTGGAGAGTACGGCATAAATCTTAGTAATACCACTAAACAATCGTGTTTACTATTATAACTTAATAGTTGCATCAATTAGTACTAACAAAAAATCTACTGGTTTAAGATAGGAGTTCTAAAAATTATACTGGAACCCAGATCTGTTGTTGCAGCGGAAGCTTGGAAGTTTAGGAGTTACCAATAGTTCCGTACAATGACCCAGCAGTTCCTTATAATGATGACCGTGAGAACCGGTCGCTTAGTATAGATTGGGCACGTATATCAGGATCCTTTACGCGTCAAGATTGACCGAAGTAACACATTTAAGAAAGCCTAGACAGCACTTGTGGAACATGTTCTGGCTGATCAGAATAGGTTGGGCAAAACAGACTGCTGGGATCAAAATAAAATCATGAAGGATGCTTACTCCTCAAAAAGAGTTGTATAGCCATTGGAAGTAAATAAGTATAACCCTTATTACTTGCCACAAGTTTGCATATTTTCTGACAATAACTTTTGGAAGTAATAACATATGGCGTCGAAGCAAGGGCAGACAGAGTAAGGACCAAACAAGTTTTGAGGGCTTCCGAAATGAAGACACTGAGGACGATAGCAGGCAAGACACTGAGAGATCGCCTGAGGAACACCAGAATAAGAGAGATATGTGAGGTAGAGGATATTATAAGATGGAGCAGACAGCGAATAAGGGACTGGTACGGTCATGTTCCAAGAATGGACACTACCAGACTCCCCTATATTGCGTTGCATAATCAGCCTCATGGGACTCGTCCTCGTGGAGACCTCCTAAAAGATGGAAGGGCAGCTGGGAATCTACCTCACAGGACGAGCAACACTCTGGAGAACAGACCTCATAGGTCTACAATAAGGACGAAGAAGAACTATTGGAAGCAGCTTTCTTGCAGTTCTACAATTATATTCATAAATTTTACGTGATTTGAAATATAAAAGGAATGTCATAATTTCCTTTATATAACGTATATGTCACGTGACAAAAGCTATACAAATTCGTATAGCAAAGCTCATTTCCGCTTCTTCAATAACGAGATACGCACTATGTTTAATAATACTATTGGGGTGTTATAATAATCGAATTCGCCAACAGTTGAACAGCGGCTGGGTGTAACCAAATTCATTTTCCGGAAACTTCACATTCCCACCACGTCTAGCATCTTATTGTGAAGCATTCGTATTGAACAGAACGAGTGGAATATATTACAGATATTGCCAATATAAATATAAATCTTAATGATACATTGATATAATTTTATAGCTACATGAAGTGTAATTATCAACGGTGTGATTCAATTTATAAAACTTTGTACGAGTATATTTGAAATACTATTAGCATTACGATTCTGATCACACACAGTTACATTTAAAATAATTGGTTTTGCTATCAAACATCATTAGCAATATTTACGAATTCATTATGACATTGTATTTACAAAACATTGAAAATTGGAACGCATTAATTTTATAAAAAATGAGTAATAATTGTTAATTTACGGTATTTTATGCAAACGTTATATATTATGAATGAAAAAAATAAATAAATATTTTTGCAACACTTTTCTAATTAATATTTTGAATGTATACAAATACTAGATTTTACCCATTGCGGGTAAATCATTTTTAAGAATTAATTGTATCTCAATAGAGAAGAAGATGTAAATTGTTTTCTGGGAACAGAATATGGTGGTCGAGGCGCTTACAGGACTTATGACCTGTCATTGGTTGGGTTAAGCGATTGCTTTTTGTTAACAACATTCCCCATTCCGCCACATTTTTTTTGGAAGATGTATATATGCTACAATTTTGAGAAACACTTCACATTTTTAGTTCAATCTACACTAGCGCCATCTATTAAGATTATTTCTATTTGTTTTTTCATCACTTTATTTTTGTCTTATCAACCCGACAGGTTTCGCTCCCGCCGGATTTTCATCAGGGTTGCAAAACAACGTAACCCTGATGAAGCTCTGGTGGGAGCGAAACCGGTTGGTTTAAGAAAACAAAAATAAAGTGTTACTGTGAACATTTAAAACACTGTTATAATATCATAAACTAAACTAGAGTTTATTGTAACACCTGATGATGCCAACATCGATTGGCAAAATAGTTGTCGCGGCACTCTCAGTGAATAAAAAAAAATTGTGATAATATAACAGTGTTTTAAATTTTAACAGTGATAATGTTGAAGTATAATAGTGTTTCGGCCAAAACAACGGATTATTCAAAAATAAAGTGGTGAAAAAACAAATGAAAAGTGTTTTAAATTTATTTTTAATAAATCCACAGCACTAATTGAGTGCTTTATGCGAAAGAAAGCTCTTAAATTTAAGAGTGTTCTCAAAATGAAATATAAAAGTTTAATTTGAGGCAGTATATTGGTACGTACAACGCTTTTGTAGAGTTTAAATTTAATTCCTTAATCTTTTGGCCCACTGGTGTAGTTGAGTTCTCCCAAGGCGGGGGTAGAGGGTTCTACACTGGGTATGTTCGCGTGATGTGTCTGGTTCGCGGGCGACTGTCGTCTCTGGCTGGGCTGGGCGTGACGGGTGCTGGCGGCGCCAAGAAGGGTGGAAAATTAAAGCCTGCATCGTGTGTGCAACGGGGGTATTAGTTAAGGGATGATACGACTTTCTTAGCCCTTTCTTTATTATTTGGTTATGTAATTGAAAATATTAAAAGAAGACAATTAAAACACTTTTTTAAATAAAATTCTAAAATCAGGTTATTTATATTTTAAAAAGATTTTAAGTCGTAAGAAATTATTATACATTTTGTTTTCAAGAACTTCTTCTATTAAAGTTTGCCAATATCATGAAATTAGCCTTAAAGTTATATTGATAAGGTTAATTGAATGAACCTATGGAACCTTGAATTTGTTTAATAAGCAATTTTTTGTGAATCGAAATGGAAAATTATTCATTTGAATTATCTATTTAAGCAAGTGCATTCTATTTTCATGTAACAACAAATGAATAGCTTTAAATTTACCCATATTTGTACATCAAAAAAGGTTTGAGATTTCGTTAATAGAAACATTTAATACATGTAGCTAATGGCATTCATTATATTTTTAGGGTACGTATACTTTGAAAACAAACTTCTTCAAGTAATACCTTTTTAAGTCCTTTTTATAGATCCAATATGTAATATATAAATTAAATAATTTATTAAAAAAAACAATTATTGTTTGGCAGGGGTCATTTTAAAGTTAATTTATGATATATATTTTTCCATTATTTTTATTTTAAAACTATATTCTGTACTAAGCATCTATCCTATGGTAACATGCAATTGATAGTATGTAATTACTATTTATTTATTTGAAAAATTCGTCGTTTGTTACCAATATTAAATAAAAAAGAATTAAGGATATTAATATCAAAATAAAATAAAATATTTTATATATATAAAACTGCGTAAGGCCTGACATATAGCATTGAAACCAGAGCGGATACCACAAGAACGAAGGTACGAAAGTACGGGTGGCAGAGATGAGGACGCTGAGGATGATAGCAGGAAGGAATATTCGCGATTGGGTGAGGAACACGGCCATCCGCGAGATCTGCAAGGTGGAGGATGTCGTGAGATGGGGTAGACAACGCAGAAGATACTGGAATGCGCACGTGCAGAGGATGGATCCCACCAGAATCCCACACGCTGTGGCGCATCAAATTCCTGCCGGCCGCCGTCCCCCCGGAAAACCGCCGAAGAGATGGAGAGATAGCTGGGAGTCAACCTCCCAAGAGAGGCCAGCCTGATTTCAGGAACAGACTAAAGGTCTATAAGGGGAAGAAGAAGAAGAAGAAGATACGAGATTATTTTTTATAATGTCCTTATTTGTATCAACAAAATAACTTTTTGATAGAAAAATGTATTTCATAAATTTAAAACTCTGGTTTTAATTTGATAACCCTGAATCAACCCCTTTCGTCAGAAATTGTGGAGTGTGTTCTGGATGTACCGAGTATAACAACAGTGGGAAAGAATTAAGGCAGATTTTACTTACCTGTAGTTCTCTTTATCTTTCTGAACACACCCATGATACACGTGCATAGTCTGAGGTAAACACTGTATGTATGCTTACACAAATACTTACATAACGTACCTATGATTGTAACCCTACATTACAGAGAAAGTCATAGGGGTATCACACACACCTTAATATAATATGTTTCCCTGAAGAGGCAGATTTCCTAAAAGTCATTTTCTTACAATTCTGCACGAAATTTTACACAAAATTAAATATCTAATAATTTTGTTTGTAGCCTTCAACAGTGTGCGTAGATATTGTTGTATGTGTATGCGTGTTTAAATGTTCCACAAGGGAGTCGTTAAAAATGATACAAGGGGCGAAGAGAAAATACGTTTGTACTTGCGTAAAACTGTATTTATGTTCAAGTTCTTGTTTTTTTTCCTTTAGTCTATACTTTTAAATGTGTATATTATATTATTAAATGTGGTATTACCGAGAGATAAGTTAAATAACTTTAACGTGGTAAATAATATTGAAATATTTATAAATGTTCCTGTCTCTCAAATATAATATGTTCTAGAGAGAGATTTATTTTATTTTATTTTTTAATTATTGAGGGTAACAAACAGCAATTACAGTATATGAATATAAACACACAGAGACAACAAAACAAGGCCAATTACATGCTACCACAAATATTAAATAACAACTGACATAAGGTTAATTTTATAAGAAGAATAAAGTAACACTTTGATAAGTTAAAGAGAAAACTAGTAGTATTAGTAATAATGAATAATTAAAGATGAAATATAATTTTAAAATGTAAAAAAAGAAAAAGACAAGAAAAGAAAAAATAGAGTAACTAGTTTCATTCGCCCCGAAGGGTTGCTCCGATCATTTTTTTAAAACCACTTTCATTAAGATGGAACACATCGATGTTATTAAAGCACTTATTGTACATGTCGCACGTCCGGTACACCGCCGCACTCGCGTAGTTAGTCCGATAAGCAGGATATGATTATCATTGAAAAAAAAAACACGTTATTGAAGGTGGAACTACATTATTAATTTGGAAGGAGAATACAAAACACTGTATGACCCACTTAATTTATTAAATATAAAAAAATGTTATTCACAACTTGAAGTGACCTCCTGCATCCTCGGGTTTATATAATAATTTATAGTTTTATTTACAACTGAGGATGAGGGAGGTCACATTAATTTAATAATGAAATATTCAAATGAAGCGCTCACTAATTAATTTATAATAGTAAACGCGATGTTTAGTGGTTTTACTTGGATTAAATTTATATAATTTATATAAATTAAATCCAAGTAAAACCATTTAACAATCGTGTTAACTATTATAAATTAATAATTTCGTTTTACAAAACCAATACCTCAACCACCAATCAATGAAGCACTCACTTCATGGTTAGACAATTTGAACTTATAGATAACAAATAATAAAACACTTCGTATTACGACAAGGTATATTTATTATTAATAATGCCAACTAGTTTCTTTTGGACCCAAGCTTCATCAGGGCAATATAATAATTGCCTCGATGAAACTTGGGTCCAAGCCAAACTAGATGGCAACAATTATAATAACCATACTGTGGTTAAATACCAAGTGTTTAATTACTTTATATCTATAAGTTTAATTTAATAATGTATGGATTGTTAATTCTATTCGTCTACTAATAAGAAATCCTCGCGATATTAATGACATTGCCGAATAGGCGGGACGACCAAGATGCGAAAGGGACAAAACAGGGATAATTGCAGTAAAATGGAAGAGTACTATTCAGCAATGGAGGGAAGAATGCTAAAGCAGAATATTTTAAAAATAAGCAACAGCAATGATAATAATAAAGATATAAATTAAGGAAAAATAAAAATAACATAGTGACGCTTTCATTTTCGTGTTTATTACGCTTCCTGATATCAGTATTTAAAATTTTAACATATTTTCCTTAATAACACGTACCGCTTAAAGAGATTTTATCCTTAACGCATTTATTCTAGTCTCATTTTTCTTCCGCCAGATGGATTCAAAACTCCATTGGAGAGCGACTATTTTATCATTCATTGAAAATTTATCAATCTTCTTCCTCCTTTGGTGTCGTGTCAGGTCCCCCCAACGTTGGCGATCACTGCAGCAAAGGCATCTCTATCCTACGCCATTTTGAACAGGTTCTGAACTCTTGTTATTCCTCTCCACTCTTTGATGTTCCGCAGCCAGGACAGCTGCCTTTTAATAACCCCCCGGCGTCCCTCCACTTTACACATTAATATCAGTTATCAGTGCTTTATACATATCTGCCAATTAAACCTCGACTTCGTGGCAGAGTGGCCAGAGCTATGACTGCTACGCCGAAGGTCCCGGGTCCGATTCCCGGCGATAGAAGTGCGACTTTTACAATGTCTTCAGTCTAGCGATCAATAGATAAAAAGTTGGAGAGTGTAATTGGGTTCAAATAACTTGCTATATATAAATATGGAAAGCAACGGGAAACTACCAAAGTGGCACCCCATGAACGAGCAAATATGTTACACTTTGCTGCAAAAAAAATCCTTGGATTGAAACTAGCGAAGAATAAGACTAATTAAAATAGCTAAGCCCTATTGCCTTTGCACCGCACACTTTCGTATGTAAATAATTAAATGCAAGTGAAATAGAATGTACGAGTAAGTAACAGGGTGATTCGGTTAGCTCTAGCCACTCGACTGTAACCGAGGCGTGGAAAGAGCGTCATTTTCCCTAATTAGAAGTCACTTTGCTTTGAAACCGCCGCTACCTTTACCGCGCCTACAACAAAGGTCTTCTGATTACGGAATTTTCACTTAAATACTTTTTGTATGGAAATTCGCTCAGTCTGCCCAAAAAACTGTACTTTGAAACGTTTTCAAATTATTTATCTTTTTTTGAATATTTAAAGTAATTCACAATATTTGAGGTTGCAAATAAAACCTATTTTACCTATCCTTGATATTTTTTAATGTATTATTTTGATAATCCATTGTTAAGGTGGAACACTTCGAAATTTAAAAATTATTAACTATTTAAATAAAAACACTGTTATAGGATATTACAATTGATTATGTATCTTTCGAAATTGTCGTGACAGCTGTTTCGCTAACCGATGTTAGCATCGTCAGGTGTTACAATCAATAACAACATCGTCAGTGATACATCAATCAGTTGATTACAACACCTGACGATGCTAACATCGGTTAGCGAAACAGCTGTCACGACAATTTCTAAAGAAATATAATCAATTGTGATATTCTATAACAGTATTTTTATTTAAACGGTTAATAATGTATAGTTTGTTTTATTTTTTTCTGAAAATGTTTCGAAGGTTCGAAAAAAACCTCTTGCGGACCTCTAGTTGATAAACGCTGCTCTCGAACAAAACTTTTAAACTAAACACTTTATTGAAGGTTAAGGCGTTAACACTGCGGAATCTCATTTTTTATTTTGG
This sequence comes from Lepidostoma basale, assembly GCA_022606425.2. Classification (NCBI taxonomy): domain Eukaryota; kingdom Metazoa; phylum Arthropoda; class Insecta; order Trichoptera; family Lepidostomatidae; genus Lepidostoma; species Lepidostoma basale. Next base: position 190,725 of record JAHDVF020001037.1, read on the forward strand.
CGGAAACATTATACCAATGTTTATATTCACTTGAATTATTAGATAATCCATTGTTTTGGCCGAAACACATTGACACTTGAGCATTCTTAACTATTTTAATTTTAAAATACCGATATTATCAAAATTTATATGTTAATTTCTTTAAAATTGTCGTGACAGCTGTTTTGTCAACCTGTGTTTGTATCATTAGATGTTACAAAATGTGTTGTTTGTAATACCTGATGATGCCAACATAGCTTGGCAAAATAGCCGTCAAGATAATTTCATGGAAATTAATTAACTAATTGTGATACACATTACTGCAGTGTTTCAAAATTAAAACAGTCAAAATTTAATTTCTGAAATGTTTTTACCAATGAAAATCTTTCACAATATGTTTTGAAGGTTACTTCCATCCTCATGTGGAAAAAATATTTAAATAAATTAAGTGGATATTAACAATATTACTAGGTTTATAAAATATATATAATATAATTTTTGATTAAAACATAAAAAGATCGCAGGGCTGCATTTGAGATATATTTAATAAAATACACGTAAGGATTTTGATTTTTGGCAAAAGAAGGATGCAAGTAGAATAAATGCAGTAGAAATGAGATCTATAAAACGAATGTGTAGAAAATCTGCCTATGATAGAGTGTCGAATGAAAGTGTTATGAATAAATAAAAGGAAGGATCGTTAAGATGGTTTGGACACACGGAAAGAATGAATGAAGAAAGAATGGTAAAAGGTATAAGTTAATTATGTTAATGGAAGTAAAAATAGAGGAAGACCGAGGAAAACGTGGCACGATAAAAAAAATTCAATATTGAATATCGGCCACGTACGGAGTCGGAGAAATCGACGTACATCCATGACACGATGTATGAATGTTGAGGAACGAGAGAAGTATGTCAGGAAAGAAAATTGTGGCAGTAAATACTTGCTCCCCACCCCTTCGAAATACGGCGTAATGATTTGTTAGTTGGTTAGGATTTTGAATAGTATCTGGATGTTTCATTGCATTAAAATTCGAACCGAATGGGTCAACGTATTACGAGGGATACGGTAATGAAATAAAGAGGAGTAACGTATTTGTGCACATATTTAATTTACAATGCAAAATGGTTGGGATTAATTAACGTTCTCCGGCGCGGCGGCTTTGGTTTATTGTTTGCTTTTTTCCCTCCCTTTAAATGGTTTGTTCTGTTTGGTTCATTTCCTTTTTGTGTTTCGCGTGATTTATTAAATTTCAGGGGCTTTTTCGTGTCATCTCGTCTGGTTTATAAACTCATAAATTGCTCGCACATTTGCATGAATTTTAGTGTATGAAAAGGACAAAGCGATAAATAATATATGGTAATCTATCCGCGGAAAAGAACTCTGCAATATTGCCCGACTTGGTTTAAATTCCGCATGGCGAAATTATTTTCATCTCATTATAATAAAAGCATAATGGTTTTGTTACAAAATACACGACAGATAATATCGTATAACATTTTTAATTTCCTATTTTTTTGCTTCTATGTGCGTGCATGACGGAAAAATATGTCCGGAAAGAACGGTGTGGCAATCCATTTTTTCTGTCTACCCCTTTGGACAACGTGATGGTTAGTTAGAAATAATTTTTTTTGTAGACTTAAATTGCATTTTTGTTTTAAACAAATAAAAAATATGAAGTCACTTTTAGATTATACTCGTATGTGTAAAAATATCATTAACACTTTTTTAATTTTATTTGAGTTGAGACATGGACGTTAACTAAAGAAAAAATACACAGAATCTAAGTTGCACGACGTCGCACAAGTCACTTTTAGATTATATGTGTAAAAATAACATTAAACACTTTTTCACTTTTATAAACCACTTTATTTGAGTTGAGACATGGACGTTACCTAAAGAAGCAATACACAAAATCAAAGTTGCACAACGGGCCATGGAAAGATCCATGTTGGGTATCTCGCTTAGATACCATATATCCAACGTGGAGATTAGAAGATGCACCAGGGTCACCGATGTAGGGATACGCATTGCGAGGATGAAGTGGCAGTGAGCTGGTCATGTGTGTCGACAGGATGATGGAAGATAGAGCCAGAGGGTTACTGAATGGAGGCCAAGGCCGGAGAAGTGTCGGGAGACAGCCAACCAGGTGGGGCGATTATATTGTGTGGATGGCGGGAAGGGCCTGGAGAACTCCTCGGCAATAGGCAGTTTAGTTGAGCCAAAGCGCAACCCCCGGACAAATTTCGGAGATCGGGCTTTCGCGGTGGCAGGTCCGTCCGCCTGGAATATGCTTCCTGCACGCCTCAGGTGCATTGACAATCCGACAGATTTTAAATCTCACCTAAAAACCCACCTTTTCAATATATCGCATAAAATGTAAACAACGGTTATCTGATTGCTGGTGTCACATGCAGCTCTCATGACTAAAAACGTTGTCAAAGCGCCCTTTAAGTATTCACGAAAACGGATCTATACAAATTAGTCTAATTATTATTATTATATAATACTGGCGAGAGACCGAGAGAGACGGCGTGAAGGTGGTTAGGCTTACGTCCAGCAGTGGTTTATTATTGACTTAGCTCCCATTAACGATACAAAAACGAACATTTTTAAATGCAATAAACAATTTGAAGTGTTTTTTTTATTGATTAATTTATTTTTATATCAGATTTAGAAGTATAAATCCGTCAATTCATAGAAGTAATTATCAATCATTATATTTATATTTAAAAAAACTGTGTCAAAAGTGAAAAAGCAGCATTTTATTAAAATATAATTACTTGGAAATTACACAATATCATTCCATGAACATTTTTAATAATAACTAACTAACTAACTAACCATCACGCCGTCTCCCCGAAGGGGTAGGCAGAAAGAATGGACTGCCACACCTTTCTTTTCTGACATATTTCTCTCGCTTCCTCAACATTCACACATCGTGTCATGCACGCGCGTCGATTTCTCTGACTCCTCACATGGCCGACATTCAATATTTGATTTATTTGATCGTGCCACGTTTTCCTCGGTCTTCCTCTATTTCTGGTTCCATTTACATCATTAACATATAATTTTTTGACCATTCTTTCTTCATTCATTCTTTCCATATGTCCAAACCATCTTAGTGATCCTTTCATTATTTTGTTCATAGCACCATCATTCGTACCGCATTCACTACTTATATTTTCATTCGACACTCTATCATACACAGAGTTTCCATACCTTCGTCTAAGAGATCTCATTTCTACTGCATTTATTCTACTTTCATCCTTCTTTTGCCAGTTACATGCTTCGCTTCCATACATAAGGGTCGGTAGAAGAACACCATTGTGCACTGCCATTCTAGCTTTTATGGATAGGTTTTTGTTTGCGATGATAACTTTAAGTGCACCATTCACTTTGTTGCTTGCCGCAACCCTTCTTTCAATATCCCTCTCCACTCTCCCATCTCTTGTAAACATACTACCTAAATACACGAACTCAACTACTTGCTCCAATTTTTCACCATTCACGCTAATGTTGCAGACTGTCATGGTTTCTTCCTTTTCAAAAATCATTACCTTGGACTTATTAACATTCATCATCAGATTATTTCGCATGCATACCTCATACATACAATTCACCAGGACTTGTAGTTCATGCTCGTTGTCTGCAAGAAGGACAGCGTCATCCGCATACAAGAGACAGCTTACTGACACTCCGCTCATTTTGGCACCTACATATAACCCTTTCAGCTCTTTCATACATTTGTCCATATACAGATTAAATAACCACGGGGACATTACGCAAACCTGTTTGACACCTTTATTGATATCAAACCAGGCTGTACGATCTCCATTTACTCTGACACTAGCAGTGCTTTTCGTGTATAGCGACTTAATTGTCGTGATCAATTTTGTACTTATTCCATATTCAGACAATATTTTCCACAACTTTTCTCTTTTAACGTAGAATGTTTAATAATATAATGGACGTTTAATAATATAATGGAAAAATTTAAAGTGGTATTCAATATTGCAAAATTATCAAAAACTTTTATTCGTGCGTAAATAAAATGTTTTTAAAATGTGAATGACACAATTTTACAAAAAATAAAAAATAAACAGTGTCGTTTAATTTTAATGGACGCCGAGTTTAAATAATAAGCCCATTACAAATTTGGATTCAAGGCCCTATGAGTTACAAGCCCTCTTAAGGAGTCCCTCTGACTGATGGAGGGTTAGGGACAGCAGCCGAAGGAGGAGTTACAAGGAACATCAGTTCGTGGCCGGAAAACTAACTTGTTTCCCCTTCTTCTCGCCTACAACCCTCGCTAACTAACTACCCCACCGGGTAAGGCCGGCCTCACAGTATCTGGTTACATATTTCATCTAGAAATGTAAATCTTTCAAGATTAAGAAGAGGCAATTATTGTGTTTCTGGCATGAGGCTTGCGTTTAATTTTCTTTTTAGATTTGAAAACAAATTTGCAAATGTAATTAAGTAGAACAATGAGTACAAATATAATGCTTATTCCAATAACCCTTAATCCATAAAATTTCTTGGTTTATTTAAAAAACATTTTTAATATGAATTAAGTTTTATTACAAGCGATTTTCAGTTTTGACCGGTTTCGGCAAATTGTTGTGTTTTTCTGGTATTTTAATGCTGAATAATCCCTCTAGTGTCCTAGATCCATCTGATTTTCCTTTTGTATGAATCATTTTACTCGTACTTTTTTTTAAAAGACTGCATGCGAATATTCAAAAAAATATTGCTTTATCAATTCACGGTAATATGCTAGTAAAGGGAAGGGAAACAACTGACTCGAACGATTATTTTTTAAGACATTAACATCTCGATGCAACTTTATTGCTAAAGTACTGCACCTGAGGATCGAGGATTATGGATCCCAACGTTAAATAATTTTTCACTAAGCGCTTTTTTAAAAAAAAGTAGTATGCATTAATATTAACGTAATCTGTATCGGTGAAAACCCCCGAAAAAGTTTTTTTCAAGTTCTCATCTTAAGAATTTTTACACTTTAATCTATAAATATGGACGTTTTCATCAACATGAATTTTTTTAATACCCAATGTGGAATTTTATATCAGTGCAGAAGAAATAATAAATCGAAGTGTCTAATGATATTATGAGTTAGTAAGGTATTCGGATTTTTTTTAGCTACAAATGGATTATCAGTTAATTAGTCCTGTATGAATTGCAATAAAATATTTAAAAATATTAAATGGTAATACTTATTAAGCGCGAACATTTAAAAAACTTTCTTCTTCTTGTCTTTTTCGACATTTTCGTGATTTCGGGGGCTAGGAATGTGCCTCCATTTGTGGTGTAACTATAACACCCGGCGTCCTTTGAAATTTGTCAGCCAAATTTTTCACCACAATGGCAAAATATTAGAAAAGATGCGAGCCTTACAAAACTATCTTCGCTGCTAAACGTTGCTAACATTAATAGATTGGTCATAAAGCTAGCGAAACTAGTCACAATCATAACTAACTTATGGAATATGTTGAAGAAATATCACACTATAATATTATTTTAAATGTGGAATTGTTTTACAAAGTTTAAATTTATAACTACTGTGGTACCTCAAAATAACGATATTTTCGTCGTAACGAATGTTGTGAATATTTTAAAATCCTTTTGAACTAACCATAGCATAGCAACGAACCTAAATATAACAAATCACTCGATATACCGATTTATTAAATTTTCCCTCAGTTACGTTGCATCGCGAATGCACTGTTATTTAGGGAAATGATATTGTTTCTATTTTCTTAAATTAAACTTGTCGCTTTTTTGTAAAGATTAATAATTGAGCATATTAATCGGACTACACAAGTAAGTCAACCATTACCAAAGTGAGCATCCCTTCAGTTGGGGGGATAGAGAAGCCGCCCCTCGGAAGACCACCACTGATTAAACACGGTTTCATTATTCTGCCTCGCTTACACCGAGCGGTACTTAACCCCCGTCTACTCCGCTGAATGAGCAGCGGGATAAATGGTCCATTGCAATGGCCGTTGAAATCTTATTGCAACTTTACGGAGAACCACTTACTAACATTGTATTTTATCTCTCAGATATGTTCAAGGACAGTTTTTATTTGGCCGAAAATATGTACATATTATTCTCAAAATATACATATGAAATATAATATATACACTTAGGAAATTAAAAATAACTAATAATCCACAAAATATTAACATTTTGTGGATTATAAACAAAGTTATTATCAATTTCTTAAGTGTATTACAATGGAATTCCACAGTGTTAATGCTTAAGCTTTCAATTAATTAAAAAAATAGGTATATATATTTTACGAATAACATTAAAAATAGGAATCCTGTTTACTTTGAGGTGCACACATTACTTGAGATGAACAGAATACAAAATACAGAATACAAATGAAATATAAAAAGATAAAATATAAATTTATGAATTATTTGTTTGAGAGAATTATCCAAAAATTCGATAATATTTCGTTATTTTTGTATTATTACAAAAATAAAAGCACTGTTTTTTCCAGTTTACAGTTGATTTAGCTCGACATGTTTCAAATATACGCATATTCATAATCGTTAGAATATAATAAACTTTTTGTGTGTTTGAATAATTAAGCTTTCAAATAAACTGTATTTTATTCTACCAGTAATGAATTTATAATGCCTTGGAAAAATGTTTGAAAAATATTATCGAAGAAGAGAATTTTTTTATGGGATATTATTTGATATTATCATTAGAGCGAAACATGTCACTCCCATTCAACATAAATTGATTTGATGATTGAATTTCAATCAGGAAAGAAAGTATTATATTATGAATAAAATAATGAAAAGGTAAATAGTGAAAATAATGGTAATGAAAGTTTACGGTAACGAAGGGAATGGATGACGGATAGGAAACATGGCATGACCAAATAAATCCAATTTTAAAGATCGGCCATGTTAGAAATCGAAAGAATCGAGGTGGTGTATGAATGTGGAGGAAGCTAGAGATGTAAGGATAGAGAAGTGTGGCGATCTATACTTTTTGTCTACCCTTTCGGGGAAACAGCGTGATGGTTTGTTTATTTGTTTAAATTACAAAAAAAAAGAATTATTAAAGCTACATATATTATTTCAATATCGGTCACTAACTAACTAACTAACTAATCATCACTATAACCTAAGGGGTAGGCGGAAAGAATGGACTGCCACACTTTTCTTACCTGACATGTATCCCTCGTTTCTTCAACATAGTACACCGTGTCATGCACGCGCGTCGATTTTTCTGACTCCTCACGTGGCCGATATTCAATATTTGATTTATTTGATCGTGCCACGTTTTCCTCGGTTTTCCTCTGTTTCTGGTTCCATTTACATCGTTAACATATAATTTTTTTACCATTCTTTCTTCATTCATTCTTTCCATATGTCCAAACCATCTTAATGATCCGTTCCTTATTTTGTTCATAACACCCTTCTTATATTTTAATTTATCATACACAGAGTACCCACACATTCGTCTAAGAGATCTCATTTCTACTGCATTTATTCTGCTTTCATTTGTCACTAAATTAAGCCCATTCAGCTTTTGCTTTACATAATAGAACGATTTATTTTCTAACTGCTAATGCGAAAACTTTGTTTTATATCACAATTGTATTTATTTTACGACAGCTGTTTCATCAACCAATGTTGACATCATCAGGTGCTACAAAAATATATCAAATTATATATTTTTCTAACACCTGATGATTTCAACATTGGTTGATGAAACAGCTGTCGTAAAATAAATACAATTGTGATATAAAACAAAGTTTTTGCATTAACAGTTATAAAATGTTAAAATATTATAGTGTTTCGGCCAAAATAATGGACTATCCGATTAATTTTCATTTCAAATTATGATTTGTGTCTCGTATGTAATTTAAACCACACTTTGTAAAACAACCCTGGTTTTAGTATCCAACATAATCAAGCCCCGTGAAGAAGTAGTTCCTATGTGTGATTAGAATAACTTGGCAGAGTATCATCAGCCCATTAGGGCGCCGGCACTAAACCAGCGGCCTCCGTGATGTTTGGATGTTAGTCACATCCCAACTATCATGGCTCTCTGCGTACCAACACAATAGGGCTGTTACACATCCCATCTAAACTTAAGGATGCAAATTGGATTGATTATACCCGTGGGAGGGTTCCCCCTCAGTGGACTCTCAGGGGTTGGGAGGTACAATATATATAAAGAGAGTTTTTTTAATTTTTGTAGGAATGCTTTTGAAGCCAATATGTGCACCATCTAAAAATAACATTTTGATTTAATTGTATCTCAATAGAGACGAAGATGCAAATTCGAAACTGAATATGGTTGATCAAGGTGTTTCAGGACTTATGACCTGCCATTGGTTGGGTTAAGCGCACGATTTATGTAATTAAAACATTCCCCATTCCATCTTTTTTTATGACCATGTATGACAAATTTTTGGAAGTTGTATATATGTTAAAGTCCTATGCCAGATTTCACATGTCAGTTTCAATGTGCCATCTATGAATTGATAACCCACGGTGGGTGAAATGCAGTATTCGTATACAAGTATAAGTATTCACAAAAAATAACATTTTGTGTTAAATTATTTTTGTTTTGTTATTTTATTTTATATCATTGTATTTTATATTCTCAGGAAGTCTTCAAAACTTTTTGAGGACCTCCGAAATGAAGACACTGAGGACGATAGCAGGCAAGACACTGGGGGATTGCGTGAGGAACACCAGAATAAGAGAGATATGTGAGGTTGAGGATATTATAAGATGGAGCAGACAGCGAAAAAAGGACTGGTACGATCATGTTCAAAGAATGGACTCCACCAGACTCCCCTATATTTCATTGCATAATCAACCTCATGGGACTTGTCCTCGTGGAAGACCTCCTGAAAGATGGAAGGACAGCTGGGAATCTACCTCACAGGAGGAGCAAATCTCTGGAAAACAGACCACGTCTACAATAAGGAAGAAGAAGAAGAAGAATAAGTATTTAATACTATTTGTTTTAGATTTATTTTGTGGATGTTGGACGATAGAAGTGTGCGCGGGAGATGCCTATTGGTGGCGATAAGGTTCCCAACTTATCACACCGCGTCTCCCGCGGGGCGAAAAGAGAAGGGTGGAGTGCCGCATCGGTTAAAGTGTGACAGTCCATTCTTTCTGCCTTTTCTTTCGGGGAGACGGCGTGATGGTTTGTTAGTTAGTTTTTTGCTTTTGAAGCCACCGTAAATATTAAATTAATAAGCAAATATGCCACTACATAATAATAATAATAAAAATGGATAATTTATAGAGCGCCATTTTTATGAATTACTCATAATGGAGTTCTAGTGCCAACCCTTATGTATGGAAGTGAAGCTTGGAGGTGGCAAAAGAAGGATGAAAGTAGGATTTATAATGTAGAAATGAGATCACTGAGAAGAATATGCGGGAAATCATTGTATGACAGAATACTGAACGACGAAAAACGAAAGAAGTACCTGTATAAGGCAGATGATTGCATCATAAATAAAATTAAAAAATGATCATTGAGATGATTTGGACATATGGGACGATGGATGAGAGAACAATAGTTGAAATGTTGTATACAAGCAGTGTGAGTGAAAAGCGAAGCCATGGAAGACCAAGAAAAGTATGACACGTTTAAAATTAATCATATACTAAAAGGCGGCCACATTCGAAATCGGAAAAATCGACGAGCGTGCATGTACGATATATGAATTACGCCGCACGGTGATGACGTATATGTGTGGCTGTTGAGAATGTTTGTGTTTTTTGTGTATGTACGAAGTTAAATTGAGTGAAAAGTTGCACATCTAATAATAATTAGTGTTTTTGTGACATTTAATAAAATTGCAGTGTAAAACTAAACCATTTTTTATGATTAAATCAATAAAAAAAATGTTCAGGTGGACATTTTGACAGCTGTCAAAAGTGTATTTAAAAAAAAATGTTAGAACTGTTTAGATATATTTTCAAATCAAAATTGAATTATTTTGTGATAAAGTACTTGACGACATCGGAATTGTTATCGAGCAAAAAATCATTAATGTGCTACAATCATTCAAACAGCCTGACAAAACTGACAATCTGTGAATAAAGGAGGGTTCATCGCAGGGCTAATCACCCTGCATGGTAAAAAAAACTAACGCAATGGCCTTTACTGATGGAGGGAGATGGCCAGGGACAGAAGTCAGTAGAGGACCGTTGTGGAGGAGGCCAAGTCCCAAGAAGATGAGATGAGATGAGCTTCACGTTTTCCCATTGAAGTTCCTCCTTGTGAATTCTACCCCTTGACTCAGGGGTCAATGCTGAAAACGCCGAATTAATGAACTCGTAGACTGTGTAATCTACAATTCTCCAGTCGTTTTGCATACCATTTGCATATTATACAATGCCGGCGTTTGACTTTTTCAACGCACATTTGTCAGCGTGATCGATACGCGGAGATATTTGTCAACTGTCCTCCATTTGACAGCGACGAAATTGGATTTCGGATATTTTTCACGCATATTGTTGGTCGGCCAATTCATTGAATCAAGTGCCCGACGCGCCCCTTCTCGCCAGCGCTGTTTGCATCCAAATCGAAAATTATATCTTCGTTTTTATCCAAAAACGGGTTTAAGTGTTTTTGTATAACAAAGGTTTATCAATTAACTGTGAGGATTTACGTATAAAAATATCAGGCCATCTAGTAATTTAAATCAATCAATAAAAAATGCGACATTTTTTTTTTCGCATTCCTTAAAAACCGGAAAATACCGATCAACCTGAAACGAAAAGTCTATGAAGCCTGCATTCTGCCAGTTGATACTTATGGTCTTGAAATTGTTACACTGTCCAAACAAAGTGCCGAGAAACTACGAGTGACCCAAAGAGCCATGGAAAGAACCATGTTAATATACCATAAGCCTAAGAGACAGAGACAGAAACGATACGGTGAGAGAAAAAACAAAAGCCACTGACATCATCTACCGGGTGGTGACTCTAAAATGGCAATGGACAGGTCACGTAGCCAGAAGCTCAGATGAAAAGTGGACAAGAAGACTGCTGACTTGAAGACCGTGGACGGCAAAGAGAAGTGCAGGGCAACCGCAATTACGGTTGAAGGATGATCTAAACAGACACGTCGGAATAACCAGGATGTAGTCTGCACAGGAAAGAGTGACACGGAAGCTAATGGAGGAGGCCTTTGTCTAGGAGTGGACGGGAATAGGCTGAGGAAGAAGAAGAAGAAGAATAAAAAAATGGGAAATTACTATTTCTTAACTACTTACTTACATCCTATAGCCATAATGATTTTCCTCCAAGCTCCTCGATCCTGCGCCTTTTACTTTGGTTGGTCCTATGCCTCTAAGTTCCCGCTGCAACACTTGGTCTTTATCTAATAACACTGAAATATTATTATTTGCCTGGAGGTTTGAAAAATAGAAGGTAATTCGCAATAATTTAAAACACTTTATAAAATTTTTTGGAAATCATTATAAAAAATATTATTCACAACGTGTTTGGGAAGTGAGATTTTCTATTTTAAGGTGAAACTATAGTTGTGAATAATAAAACACATTTTTTAAATTTGTAAAATTTCAATTCCAAAGAGATTGGTTAGTGATAGGTAGCTCATATATTATCAATTTATTGTCACGTAAATTCTACACTAGACCAAAGACAGTGTAAGAATTACACTGCATCGCTAATCGAACCCGGAACCTTCGGTGTTGCAGTCATAACTCTTGCGACTTTGCCACGAAGATCAAAGATTATACAGTGTTTTGAATTATTCCAAATAAACGATTGAATTCCAGTGTTTACATCTTAACCTTCATTAAAACTTAAAATAAAAAGACAGTTTGAAAAAAATAAAATCATACATAAGTAAAAAATCATAAGTGCTCTTGTGCTCTCAAGTGGCAACATCTATGAGTGCCACATCAAAGGTTCAGGTCCAACTCCCTATAATGGCAATGTAATTCTCACACTGTCTTTGGTTTGATGTAAAATTCACTTGACAGTAAAATGGCAATAGATTAGCTACTGTCATGAGATTCAATATAATACCTATATCCTTTACATCGATTTGACCCGCGCTGTAATGACGTAAACATTCAACAAAAATAATGATAATAATAATAATGTCGACTTGCCTCGCATGAAGTTTTATATTTGTTACTTACAACGTTCAGTCAAACAAAATCTCTGTATGTGAAACAATGAATTATTTTAATAAATCGTCAAGGGTAAAATACCGTTTTAAAAAGAAATCCTAATGCACATAAATACGGATTTTATTAACTGTGGGTGGTATCAGCTAAAGAACACGATAAAATAAAGTTTGAATATAAACTATAATCTACTGCTTAAAGTGCCCTGTCAGGTCCCCCCGACTTTAGGGATCACTCTGGTAAACTCTTCCCTATCCTGCGCTGTCCGGAATAGCTCCTCACATTGCACAGCCAAGAGATCTGCCTTCTCCCTGGCCCCCTGCGGCCCTCTATTTTTCCCTTCAAAATTAGATGCAGCAGGCGATATTTTTTATAATATTTTAAACTATAATATAATATAACAATATATTTAAACTACATACATACGAGTATGTGGTGTTGACGATTAAATTGTAGTGTCATAATTTGAAATATAGTTTGGATATTATGATTTTGGTTAGGTGATTGTTTCTGTAAAGTTGTTTGTTGATTTATTATTTCTAACTCTGAAGCTCAGAAAATATTTATCGTTAGATTTCACATTTATCGGACGTAAAAAACATCGAAATTCGAAGAAAAGGAAATCTAAAGACTCACAAATAATGTTTTAGCATTAAATCGTCGTTGTCAACCATTTTCATCAAAACGATTTACTTCGCCCTAAAAACCCAGAGCCTCTAAATCTTAAAAAGGTATAAATCAAACACTTGCCAGTGCTTCATATGGAACAGCCTATCTGTAGTGGGTAAGGTGGAAAAATGAGTACGGACAAGATCCCGTATCTTCGCCATTCCGTCCACAGCAAGCAAGCAGGCAAGTAAATGGAAAAACATGAGCAAAAAATAATATTTGATTTACATCGCATAAGAAAATGTTGAATCGATGTGTTTGTACACTTTTTCGTTGCTTTAGTCAGCATTTGTCTTGCCGTGGCTGGCTTTTAAATTCGAATCGACATTTTATCGTATCAATGATTCAGCTGACATACAGGAGACAGAAACAATCGACTTTTCTACGGGTTTTCAGAGTCAGTTTGTGAAAAGAGACCATGAATAAGGGAACACGTCATGCAATGTGTTATATCGCAAGTTTATTCCCCCTTTATTCACAAGTAAAAGCATTCTTCGCTTTACGCGGCGGGAGAGTATGTCGTATTTTGATTTGCCTTTCAAGAGTTTTAACATTTTATCTCCCATCAAGAGTGTTATTGCAATACAATGAGAGATATTCAAAATACTGCGTACATAGAGTAACAAAAAATGTTATTTTTATCCTAAAATACACACTAGTTGACGTACCATAACATTTAACTTAAAAAAACATCCAAGCAAATGGATATTTTTTTAAAGATAAAGATATATCTCTCATCATTTAAAATCACAATTCGTACGAACACGATTTAACACTTTATTTAACTTTTTTTTTAAACATGAATAACATTACAGCAATATGCAAACGAAAACTCCAACATATTTTATCAACACTATATTTTGCTTTAAAAAACATCAATCACTTCCCTCCAAGTAGACAAGGTAATAAAAGAAACGGTTTCTACAAATACCATACCGCAAATTTAGTTCTTCATACGAATGTATAAATTAAAAGTTATTCTGGATGTTTTGTTTTGTAAATAATAGATACTCAATTAGTCTGAGTCAATTTTAAATATAACTTTTTTTTGATAATTATTCAATACTATTGTTCTTCTATTTTCGCTATAACTTTGTGTTGCGGATTTATAGAACAATTTTTCTCTTTTGCCAACTTTGGTATTGTGTACAAAGTTAAAAAAATTGAAGCATTGTCCAATACCACTTTAATTTATTGAGGTAGGAAAAGTGAGTTTTTTAAGTCATTATGACGATTCTTTATGCCAAATCGAAAATATGACTGAAGTTTAGTCAGAAAAATGAAACATTTTGATAGCACACACAAGATAACTAATATTTCCAATCTGTAATCGATTTTAATTAATTATCTGTATTAATAAACACTTTACGTAAAAGTTTAAATTAATTTGCTACTTCAAAAATAAATTAAAACTCTCCAAAGTACTCAAAAATGAAACCGATTGGTTATACATAAAAGTAAGCCACTAAACCAGTGCTCCGAAACCGGTGTGCCGCGGCACACTGGTGTACCGTAAGCCGGATGCAGGTGTGCCGCGATCAAATGTATAATGAAAAAAATATTTAGTTATAGTCGGAATCCGAATCGCGAAAGAGTTGACACTTTCGTAAATTAGTTCAGGAGACATTGGTGACTTTTCTTTTGATTATAGATCATTCGTGAAAAATCGGTCGTCGTAGATTTCTACTCACTGGAAGTTGCTGGCGACCTAAATTTTTTAACTTTACAGCGACTTCCGGCCAGTAGAATTCGTGAAAATTTGATCGTTCGATCTTTCGGGATGACAAAAACAACCGTCGCTGCTGATTTCAACTAGCCAAAAGTCGTCGGTGAACTAAAAAAAAACGTCTCCTGGGGTGATTGACGCCCATATCCAGACCAAATTTTAGCATTTGGTGTGCCGTAAAATTCTAGGAAGAACTTAGGTGTGCCGTAGGTGAGAAAATACTGCACTAAACGAATGGTTGCGAAGTCTTAAACAAAAATATTTGTAGTTTTAGTTGTAGTTGTGTATGATCTAAAATTCAATATGAAAACGTTTTATTATTTAGTATTTACACAGGTGAGACAATAATACAAATATAATATCAATTTGATTCCAAACATGTTACTTTACGGAAGTGGAAAACCGAGGCGATTGTTTACGCGATTATGTGAAAATGAAAAACCATCTTCACAGAATCCGCGAAAATCCACGTGACATTTTTTATGACACATTTATAAATTGCCTTTTAAACGAGGTGGATATTTCTTAAAATTTCATAGTGTTTCCGAATCGGATTGACCTAGTTTTCCGAATAATACTTCCGCAAGCATATAAACAAGGTGTTTCAAAATTAAAGCTTCTATTAGATACCTAATCTTTCTACATTATTCTGTATTTATAATGCTTTTCACGCGTCTAATATTATTATTAATAATTAGCAAAAAAAAATTATTGTCTGTGTTATGTCGAATATAATATTTATTTAAATATAATCAAATATTGAATGTCGGCCACGTGAGGAGTCAGAGAAATCGACGCGCGTGCATGACACGATTTATGAATGTTGAGGAAGCGAGAGAAATATGTCAGAAAAGAAAAGTGTGGCAGTCCATTCTTTCTGCCTTTCCCTTTAGAGAGATGGCGTGAGGGTTAGTTAGTTAGTTAGTTAATATTTATGGCGATGTACAATTTTGAAATATTTTGGAATCTTGGTTTTCAGATGTACATTTTTGAAATGTTTTGGAATCAGACACAACACATTTCTAGGGGAATGTTTTAAAGGTTAAAACAAATCCGTGTCCCTGGTTTGGGAACGCGCATTAATTTCTGAACACCTCGTATATCCCTCGGCAGATATATGGATGGCGCTTCTGATTTGCTTTCATAAAAATATGGAGAAGAAAACGGCGAAGTGGGCGATTTATTCGAGTGGGATTTCCAACTTGGAGAACAGCTCAATATGTCGCGTGTAATGGTTTCTAGCGTCTAGCGCTTTTTATCGTTTTCTGATAGATTTCAACAAACATCGCAAAACTGCTGAGATTTCTATAAGCATTTTCTAATGATAACAGTCTTTATATCAACAAGGTATCTATAATTTTAATATTATTGACTTTATTTATATAATTTTCGCTGTGAAATTGTTTATATGCAAGCATACCTCTTTTTATCCAGTTTTTAAAATATAATAACAACGACCTCATTTATACAATATTTGTATACGTTATTCGAATTGAATAAATTGTTTTCTTATATAATAACTTAATTAATCTTTTGAATATTTTTCAAGAAAACACATCCTTCTTCGGGTCAAAATTTTAAGAAGAAAAAAATTTCACTGCAAAAGGACATGTTCAGTCCGAAACATATTTATAAAAAAAGTTCTGAAAGCACAATTTTATTCAAAACTAATTGAAATAAATAATAACAAGCTAAGATCAGAAGACAAAAGTGGAAGTAGTTAAAAAACATCGTTTTATTTAATTATTATTTACGATCATATTCGTAATATTACACAAGTATACAGAAAATTTTGTACAATTCTTACAACTATTTTGAACAATTCATTGTTGCTAAATTGGTCAATATATCCTTTCAAATAGTTAAATAAGTTGATTAGTTTGAATTCTCTAATGGTTTATTAATTGATTATGTAACAGAATTCTGTTGCAACGATCACCGTTAACCTAACTCGAGGGACTTGCGCTTTCGAGTAAGGTTAAGGTTTCTTAAAGAATTAGAATAAAGCAAAAGCTAGAAAATAAAAAAAAGACGGTTAGTTACCTTTTTAAATTGATTCTAAAATGTTTTTTCATATATAATTAATTTGTTTTCTGTTGTAACAACTGCACATGAATTAAATTAATTTAATTATAATAAATCAGCTAAGTTATTGCATTAGGCTATCACTGTTAGTTCTATGTACGGTTTGGATACCAAGCTAGTATTCCATTTACATCATTAACGTATACTTTCTTAACTATTCTTTCTCCATCCATGCGTTCCATATGTCCGAACCATCGTAGCGATCCTTTCATAATTTTGTTCATAATACCTTCTTCCGCTATTTATTCCTTTCTTATATCAGCATTTGAGATTCTGTCGTATATCGTTTTAGTTAACTAACGCATGTTATATATAATTCTAGGTTCTTGCACTCAGTTTGTAATAATTTTGGTTAGTTTATATCGTTCTCCCAATGATAAAGGTTTAAGCCTTCGAAACATGTCGAGAAAAATAAACTCAAAAGTGGAAAAAACAGTGTTTTATTTCATAAAAATTCGTAAAAATAAAAGTGTTTAAAAACGTTATCCAAGGAATTTGTTAAAACACGTATCCGGAAATTGATATCGCGGTGTGACACAGGTAGGGGTTCGGTAATTTGTGTGGATAACGAACTCCAGTCCACGCTCCACCGGCAACTACACGTACAAATGACGAAACTTTGATTCTCAATAGCAGGTTACCTCCGAACTTCAGACCATTATCCAATTATCAAATCAGACTTTGCCATTCTGGGCACAATTATATGCGAGGCTATCTCCATTATTGGAGGAGAGGGAACTAGAAACACGTGCTAACTGATTGGGACTCCGTTCTTATATAAGAAACTTAATTCGATTCAGAAATAGGCCAAAGTTTGGGTAACTATAGATTTTGACTAAATAAGCAATTCCTAGTGTTAAGCTGCACTTAAATCCTTAAAAAATGCTAATGTTTTTATTTACCATAACATATATTCGCCATCACGTTGTGTTGTAGGATCACATTTGAATAATTTTTAAAAATATCGTATAAATTCAGGACCTTTCATTGCTTTATAATAGTAAACACGATTGTTTAGTGGTTTTACTTGGATTCATTTTATATAATTTATTTAAAATAAATCCTAGTAAAACCACTAAACAATCGTGTTTACTTTTATAAATTAATAATGGGGTTTTTAAAAAAACAATACCTCAACCATCGAAAACCTTTAATTGCAATTTTCACAAATATAATTAAATTTCTACATCGAGGAAGGGCGTATGGGTGAAAAAATGTATTTGAGAAAAGCGCAATTAATGTTTTGAACGTACATACAAAAAATATTCAAAACAATTTTGTGTTTCTATGAAACAATTTCAAATAAAAAAATCGTTCAATTCGTAGTAACTATAAAAATAATTTTAAATAATCATAATGCACTTTGTAAACTTTTGAAAAAAAATGTTAATACTATGAAGTGAGATTATACGAGTATTTAGTTTACATAAAAATAGTATAGTTAGCTTTACAAAATTAAATAAAATTAATACCATGATTTAGAAGTCAAAAGTTGTCAAATTCTCCATTCATATAATTTTCTGTTTATCTCTTAAAAAAAGTTACTTCTGACAGTTTTATTAATAAAATATATTTCTTACTTTAACAACCGTTCTCCATAGCTAAATATAGGCCTCTCGATACTTCGCCAAATTTTCCGTCTTGTGCCTTAGGCACCCAATACCAGCAAATTTTCGAATACATCAAACTATCTTGTGGGGAGTCTCCCTCTGTTTCTTCTGTCCTCATGGGTTTCCACTCCACCACCTTTCTGGTCCATTTATCGTCTACCAATCTGGAAACATGTCCAGCAAATGACCATTTGACTTCAGCCCCTCTTTTGACGACATTCGTTACTCCCGACCTTTAATATATTTAAGTAATTCTTTCCTGGTCTGAGAGTCTTATATGTAGCATGGCTCTTTTTTGTTTCCTTAGGGCAAAGAGTTTCCTTATGGTCGAATGGGTATGTTACAACATTAATATAAAAACAAAAACAAATGGGGAAAAATGAAGAAGTTAAATTAGAAAAATAGAAAAAAAAATCGTAATTTTTATTAATAACGAACACGTTAATAAATATAGTCAAATTAAATGAAATAATGTGAACCGCTTATTGCGTGTTATCCGATAATGCGAGGAATAGTATATGAAGAAATTATTACGAATTCTGTCGGCTGCGAAGGAAATATACATCAAAATTCTCCAGAGTTTTACTTATTACACACGTTTGCCCAAACTTTCTCACACTGGAAGAGATGAGAATCATATTCATATATCAAATCTTAAGCATCTCTGTTGTAAATGTTTCCATTAACACGCTTTCCCATTTTGGGTCCGTTTTTCGCACTAAAATATGAAATATTCTCAGGCGGCCCTGACAAATGGCGCCCCATCCTCCGCTCGCCCTGGGCGCTCCCCCGCGACTTGATGCGGCCCTGGTGCGTGCTATACAGGAAAAACAAAAGTTGTGCCATTAATTTCACGAAAAACCACGTAATATCTTTACATACATAATCTACCATAAACCGCACTATGAACTCGTTGGCTTAAAGGAATAAACTATAATAGACATAATATTTCCTTTATTTAAAAGTATTTTTGAAATAAATTTTTAATAAACTTATTGAATGCTAAGGTGGAAGTTCATAGTAATTTACTTAGTAAATTGAAAATAACTTTGTTTTATCCACTAATTATTAAATACATATATAAAAAAAACACGACATGTTTCGGAGTATACTTCCCTCTTCAGGTGTAAAAATATAATAAAAACTAAACAAAGAAAGACTAAAATAAAAACGCACTTTAAATGCGATACAATAATTCAAATTTAAAAATTAACCTGGGCTATTCGTTATAAGTACTAAAAATATATTTTTAACATTTATTCTCCCAAGCTCCCATTCCCAATCAAATGCAAATTAATCATTTATTAATTGCTATATAAATAATATCTTTTCAAATGTATGTTTTTCTAAATTATAATTTTTATATTTTTTTACATTATCATCATGTCTTATTATTTTTAATATTATTTATTAGTTCTTACTGTTAAGTCATTTTCAATTTCCTAAGTAAATTTTTAATAAGTAAAATTTAAATGACATAAGAAAAAAATGATGTGAAAACTTTCTTACTAACTAACTAACTAACCATCACGCCGTCTCCCCGAAAGGGTAGGCAGAAAGAATGGACTGTCACACTTTTACTGATGCGGCTCTCCATCCTTCTCTTTTCGCCCCGCGGGAGACGCGGTGTGATGGGTTGCGAACCTCATCGCCACCAATAGGCATCTCCCGCGCACACTTCGATCGTCCAACACCCCCAAAATAAATCTAAAGCAAATAATATAAAATACAATGATATAAAATAAAATAACAAAAAAATAATAATTTAACACAAAATGTTCTTTTTAGATGGTGCACATATTGTCTATTTAATTTATGTACCACGAATCCACCGTTTTTTTAATTTAGCACATAATGTAGTAACACAATGTTTTTTTCGATGTTGAACATGTTGACATGGACGATCCGGACTTTTGTGTTTATTTAATTTATGTTACACGTATCCACCGTTTTTTTTAAATTAGCTGTAATTAGGCACTTAACCAGCAAGAACTTAAAAATAATATTGAAGAAATTATTCAAATTGTCATTGGAACAAATGAACAAAATTATTTTTACACCTGTCAAAATTCTTTATAAAAACGATAAAACTAATATAATTTTAACAGCAAAACAATTCATTTAGACAGGAAATTACTCCAATTTTACAGGAGCACCGCACCACATGAACCAAACCAAATTTTCAAAATCAGAATATCTTTCTTTGTTAAATATTTTTACATATCATATAAAAATATTAGTCACAACATGTTTTGGAGGTGACCTCCTCCACCGTCAGGTGAAAAATATAACCGGTTGATAAAAATAAGTTGGTTGGTGAAAATATATATAATATGTGATATTTTTTTAGCTTTATGTATTTTGCGATCTTGGGAAAATCCGTGTAGCTCCTCTTTCTGGACCGACGTTTCAGAGATCGTTCCACTGTCCATCTTCAGGGTGGTTATGATCATAACAACTGTATCAATATGAATAGTGTATGTTGATAGTTAAAGCCTGTGGCATAGACGAAACGGTAATATGTTCTCGAATAAATAGGTATTTTTGTTCCCGATGGTTACCTGCTACAGCGCCGACATCAATTGCTCTTTGCTCCGTCACGCAGAACCATGCTGCCTTTAGTGATGCCAGTCAAAATAGCAATTCAGAATTGACATTTAATCATCTCAGAATTGGATATTTTTAGTGTTAATGAGGTAGTCTTCCTCTTCACTGACTTCGATATACTTGGGATCCTTCTGAGATATTTGTAGGTAATCTATTAGTTAACTAACTAACCATCACGCCGTTTCCCCGGAGGGGTAGGCAGAGAGGATGGATCACCACATTGTTCTATCCTGACATAAATCTCTCGCCTCTTCTACATTCACACATCGTGACATGCACGCTCGTCGATTGTTCCTACTTCGAACATGGCCTCTTTTCAGTAATTGATTAATTTGATCGTGCTATGTCTTCCTTGGCCTTCCTCGACTTCTTTTTCCATTCACACTACTTGTATATATCTTTTAAACCATTCTTCCCTCATCCATTCCTTGCATATGTCCAAACCATCTTAGTGACCTTTCCTTGATTTGATATATTCATCCGCTTTACATTCCTTTCTTACTTCATATCTCTCCTTCTCTTAGTTTCATATGTTATTGTATTTTTATTTACCGTTTTGTGTTCAAATGAGTCGCCTAAATGTTTTTCGTTTGTCATTTCTCATTTTTGTAAACATAAAAATAAAAGTACATAATTATTTAAAAATATTTCAAATATAGGGACATTTCTTTAAAAGAAAAAAGACATAACTTTTAAGGCGCTGTATCTCATATGTAGGAGCAGCGGGGTCTTGTCGCCTAACGAAGCTACAAGTAATTAGGTTGGTCTTTACTTACTTACTTGTGTTAGGGCTGTCTCTTCTTATCTCTGCTACGGTGTGTACCGGCACCGCTCCGGGCGAGAGGGGGTGCCTGTTGGGATAGAGGGAAGGGTGAGATGTTAAGTAGGAACTTAATTTTAAAACATTTAATCTCTTAAGATTACAAATGCTCGGAATCTAATTTAAAGAACACCTTCAACATTGCGGTACTTAACATATGTATCTTTTAGTATCCATGGAATATACGTTATCATAAAATATAGAAATAATTTATTTAATAATTACTAGGGTTGTTTGCAAATTAATAAACATTGTTCAATGAATCCGAAACACAAAGTTTTGGTGGATATAGAAGATATAACAATATCAATAATTTAAGATTTTTTTAAACGGCGTTAACACTGTGGAATTCTATTATGGAGATTTTTTAATTAGTTAAAACACTGTTTTTTCCAGTATTGACTTTATTTTTATCGACATATTTCAAAGGCTTTACACCTTCATCATCCAAAGAACGATGTAAGATCAATAAACTCCTCATTCGTAAATATAAATTAACAACATTATTAGATAATTCATTAGTAAATGCTTCAATTTAAAACATTGTTATTAAGTATTTTTATTTATTTATATGAGTTATTTTGGTATCATCAGATGTTACATACCACTAAATAATCAACAAAAAGACTACATTTATGTATTACCAAATATGTATAGTAAAAATATCATTATTGTAATTAGTCATAGTGATAGGAAAAAAAGTACAGAAAATATTATAATTTAATAACAATAAGGAAAAATACTATAACTAAAAATAAACAATTATTCATAACAGAAATTTTAAAATGGTACAAAACTAGTTGATAAAATTTTTTTCCTTATAAATTTTCTATTTAAAAAAATTGTAAGTGTAAAAAAACGTGATTTAATTTCGAAATGATATTCTATTGAGAAATGAAAACGTGGTTCGTCAAAACAGCTTTTTCTTTTTCTATTTTTATAAAAAAAATCGTATTCAAATAACCTCTTCGAAAAATATTAGCCCGTCCTATCGATTTTACAACGTGTTTTTTTGGGAGATGCCTATTGGTGGCGATGAGGTTTGCAACCCATCATACCGCGTCTGCCGCGGGGGCGAAAAGAGAAGGGTGGAGTCCGCGAATCAGTTAAAGTGTGACAGTCGTTTCTTTCTGCCTGCGCCTTCGGGGAGACGGCGTGATGGTAATTTACGTAGTTTTGTCTTTTTCTTTATGTTCTTTTGTTTAATTAAATGCATAGTTAAAACTTTTTCTATTACTAGCTTATAATTAAAAATTAAAACGATCATGTGAATTAAAAATTAACACGATTACTAACTAACTAACTAACTAACCATCACGACAATTCCCCAGAGGGGTAGGCAGAGAAGATGGATCGCCACAATACTCTGTCCTGGCATACCTCTCAGACTTCCTCTACATTCATACATCATACCATGCACGCACGTCGATTATTCTGACTTCGAATGTGGCCGCCTTTTAGTAATTGATTAATTTGGTTATGCCATTTGTTAATTAAAACAATTATGCACATTATATGAATTAAGGTGAATTTTTTAAGTTTGTTTTATAAAGGGATTAAAGCGTTATGATAGCGAATGACAAAGCCTAATAAATCTTGTGCAAAAGCGGACGAAATTTCGTTATGTTTGGTACGTAAACTTTTACCTCGCAAAATAATAATTTACTAAATTATTTACGGCACTTTCCACATTATTTACGACATATTTTCGGAATTATTTTTCACCGCTTGTATTTGGTACTAAATTTAAATATTATATATATAAAAAGCGTATGTATTATATGTACTAGATACATATAAAGTTTTTCCCACAGAATCTCTCTATTGAATAATATGAACACTGGTGACACTCCTATAAACTTACTTCCTTATATACATACAGATCAGGGGTAGTACACAGGATTATATACAAAAATAATATAGACAAAACATCGTACAAAAATATGAAAAACAAAATTTATAATAGTTTCCATTTAGTACAAAATGTCAGACCATTAATTTAATGCTTCTTACAAAATTATAAATTAATGAATAATTTTTTTTGTGTATGTAGTTTGACTCTACATCATAATAAAATCTGACTTCAGAATCTATTTTATAAAACGATGGTTGTTTAAAAATACTAATTTGATGATTCTATTTTTGATAAAACTAAAACAACATAATTTTTTTTTTAATAATTGTGTAACCTTGTAATTATATCGCAAGTAAATTATAAATGTACAATTTTGTAGTTGGATTTGTTTTCAGAATTCGTTTTGATAATTTCGAATGAAATTTCTTTAGTATAAAATCATAATATAATATGTATAATAATGTAATAATATAATAATATGAAATCCGAACTGGGAAACTTGGATCTTCTGGCTTACAGATATTCAGCTCATGTGGCTATTCCTCTTACGTCTGATTGGAACATTGTTGGAAGGTGATTTGGTGGGTTGTTAGTTTATGCGGGGGCATGATTTGTGTGGCCCGGAGTGTTCCTCTTAAGGAGGATCGATTTTGGGCGCTTGTGGCGGCTGGAGGTGTTTGGATCGTAATTTGAGAGGTCTTTTATTGCGGGGTTAGGATGTGAAGGAAGTCCTTTGTAAAAACATTCGGCAAGTTTCAGAATGAATTCATCTATCATCGGGATTCCCGATTAGTGCAGTTGTGTGATCCTGGTCCATGAAGGCGCACCATCCGATAGACGGATAGCCTTGTTTTGCAGGATTTGGAGTTTTCGTATGTGACTCGCAGCTGCATAGCCCCAGATTCGGGCTGCATAAGTGAAGATCGGCCTTATGATCGTGTTGTATATCAGTAGTTTAATGTCGGTGCATAGTTTGCTGTTTCTAGCTAACATTGGGTCGAGGGCTGAGATTGCTCTTGACGCGGTTTTGACTTTATTTGTAGAACTTGGAAACTAAAGGAATCTGTGTTGATGGAAAATATTTAAACCATTTACGTTTTACCGACGACATCGTACTCGTGAGCAACACTCCGGAGGAACTAGCTGAAATGCTGAAAGAACTAAACGATGCGCGATGTATCCAAATCTGCAGGTTTGAATATGAACCTGGCAAAGACCAAGGTGGTGGGCACGGAAAGGCTTGAAATCAACGTGGACGGCAACAGACACGTCGGAATAACCTGGATGCAGTCTGCACAGAGTGACATGGAAGTGAACGGATGAGGCCTTTGTCCAGGAGTAGACGGAAAGCGGCTGAGGAAGGAGAAGAAGAAGAAGTATGAAAGCACTTTAAAAAATTTTGTCTGAATATCTAAAGTTTTGTAACAACAGCTAGAATTTAAAATGTAAGAACACAGAAGAGCCATCAGTCAAGGCCTGTATGAAAGCGTGCTATAACTAAAAAAAACTTGCACAAAAGTAAAAAGTTACCGAAAAGAGATTGGAAATTCGGTTTTATTTCCGATGTCGAGAAGTTAGGGCTGCTCGCGGTCCTCACATTTCCCGTTGTCAATCGATAGCATTTTCGCCGTGAGTAATGACGTAAAGTTACTTAAGGGCTCGTTTTCTGTGAATTTATCTGCATTTCAATAGCCCAAGTGCTAAAGACTCCTAATTCCTCGCCCATTGTCGTGATTTTTAAACTTTAGTCCGACAACTGCCATTAATCATTGCAGTCACTCTGCTTGGTACAGTCAGATGCAAAATTTTCGGAATGGTACCTCAAAATAAGTACTCCATCTAGAGTTTACAGAAAGTTTCGCTAAGCTGTCAGATATTAAGATTATGGAGATTTAAGTTATCTATACAATAATGGTAAAGAAAGTATATGTATGTAAACGATGTAACTG
Source organism: Lepidostoma basale (assembly GCA_022606425.2). NCBI lineage: Eukaryota > Metazoa > Arthropoda > Insecta > Trichoptera > Lepidostomatidae > Lepidostoma > Lepidostoma basale. The sequence goes on from JAHDVF020001037.1 coordinate 216,213, forward strand.
GAACTAGTAAGAGAGGAATACTGAGAAAAACGTGGTACGATCAAATCAATGAATATTAAATAGTGAAGAGTTGGAGAAATCTACGACGAAGCGAGAGAATTGTAGCGGTTCATTACTTCAAACTTTTATTTATTATTGTTAAAAAAATAAAAGCCCTTTGCATTCTCATTTCATCACGAGGGAAAGGATGCACGTTTCTAGTCCATTACGATGAACATTCTATTATGATTACTAAATAAATAAAAATCTAATCCAGACACTAAGCCATCTTCGAATGTGGTTATTAAAATGATATTCCTATATTTATTGTTTCTTGAACGATGATGTAAAATTCCATATTAAATAATTAATACGAATGAAAACGTCAGTTTTCTAGAATTTTTTAAATATTTTATGGGGATGACATCTTTCGCCCTTCTAAGGCATTAACAAATGTGATGATATTCCTCTTATTTATCTTCCTCAGCCTTGATGTCTTCACCTTCTTCTTCTAATCCTTCATATAGGTCGGATGACCTGTTGTTGGTGGCATCTTCGTTATCCTGGGAAGTGGACTATCAACTATCTTGCCATCGGTGGTCGGCCACGTGTTCGGGAACCCTCTGGTAGACTGTTTGAAGCTATCATTGGGATCCTATTTTCTTTCATACGGGAGACATTCTCTCCACCGATTTTCGATAAACTTTATGCGTTAAAATTGTAAAATCTTGATAAAGAATTTGTGAAATACGTAGGCAAATATGTTCATAAAAAGTGGATTTAACTGCGTTATTAATAAAACATTTTGAATGTATACGAGTACAAATACTTGTAGACGAATACTGGATTTTATTTACCTAAAAATAAATAACAAATCTAATTCTTAGCCATAGCCATCTATGAAGATGAGATCTAATTCTTAAATCTAATCTTCATAGATGGCGCTGTTCTGTAAATTGAAACTGACATGTAAATTGTGGTGTTGGATATTAACATATATACAACTTCCAAAAATTTGTCAGACATGGTGGTCATAAGAAAGGTGGAATAGGGAATGTTGTATTACATAAAGCGTGCGCTTAACCCAACCAATGACAGGTCCTGTAAGCACCTCGATCACCATATTCAGTTTCCAGTTTGCATCTTCGTTTCTATTGAGATAAAATTAACTGCGTTATGTTTCATAATTTTATTTATTTATAAATAAATTTAACAATTGAGATATTATTTCGTTAATTTTTGTTGTTGTTGATAATTAAAACTATTTACTAGGCGATGGCAACAAGACACCAATCGCCTGATCAGAAAAAATATAAGCAGTATAAAATTTAATACAATTGATAATGACCTAGCTGGCAAAACATGTCACTTCCATAAAATGTAGTAAAAATTTCAGAAAATGTATGTTTTTAATAATATAAAACATAATTTTCTCATCATGAGATACGTTTCTGTTTTAAAAATAATTTATTAAAGATTGTTGCTTCATTTAAGCTTTACACTTCATGATTTTCCGTTACAAGGTGGTTTTTCTTGGAGCTCACTGTACGAACACCCGTTTCGGCTGCCACTTTTTTCTAATAAAAGCTCTGAGTTATGAGCCTAACGCTGAAAAGTTGTGCCAGCGGTTACTGGGCGCTGTTTGCAATCTTCTTCGTAATTTCCTAATCAATTGTCTGTCAGTTGGAGTTCCTCTAAAGTATAATATGTTGAACATAATGGCCAATTATAAATATGTTGAATGATGGTCAAATATTAGGAGTGGTCATTGTTACTCTGTGGTGTTAGGGCATGGACCTTCAAGGTGGAAACTATGAATCGATTGAAGACTCTTCAAACGTAAATTCATCGTAGAATGCTAAAGATATCCTGGACCGACATGATGAATAACACTGATGTTTTTCGTAGAGCCAATGCATACAGAGAATTGTTATGAATAATTAAGGTCCGTGAGACTTCATACTTTGGTCATGTAATATGAGGAGAAAGTTTCAAGTTGGAGGGTCGATGCAGAGGACAGGAAGAGCTGAAGAAGCGAGGAAAAATGGAAGCTAAGGCTTTATGATAATTTAAGAGAGAATATAACCTACTTCAGCTGTTATTAAAGGGGTTTATAGGAGGACGTAAAGGAGTCCCAAAAACGGCTTTCCTGGCATCGAAAAATCTGGAAATGGACCAGGAAGGAAGGTGCGGAGGAATTGTTTCGTATTGCCAGATAGATTACTATTCCAGTATAACGTACTCATAATATGGTACTCTGTCTGTCTTGGGCGTTGTACTGGTATGGTTACCAACACAGGGGTGTTGCGAATAACTAGAGCAGAAAGAGGATTGTTATCCAATACAAAGATTATAAAAATTGCATATTTGGGACACATTCTCCGCAACAAAAAATACGGTTTGCTGCACGTCGTCATGAAAGAAAGATTAAGATTGGTCGCGGTAGAGTAAGATGGTAGATGTCCTGGCTGAGAAACATCAGATAATGGACCGGAATCTAGAGGGTGGGGGAGTTGTTCCGGATAGCACAGGATAGAGAAGCGTACGCCAGGGAGATAGCCGACATCTTATCCTGACATTGCATTTTAGGAAGAAGAAGATGATTATGTACGAATAATATTGTATTCGATATTAGTTCTGATTCTGAAAAATTGGTTTAGTTCATGTGGTCCTCCCGTAAATTTGGAGATATTTCGTGTATAAGTGAATTGTTTTGGTCAATTTGATTGGTCCGCACTTTATATGGCAATTTTGGCGTTTTTGACTGTTTTGCTGTTAAAATTTTATAAGTTTTTTCGTTTATATAAAGTATTTTAACAGGTGTAAAAATAATTCTTTCATTTGTTCCAATGACTGATTTTAAAATTGTTGTTGGTTTGTTTTAAGTGCCTAATTACAGCTTATTAAAAAAAAACGGTAGATACGTGAAACATAAATTAAATAGACGATATGTGCACCCTCTAAAAATAACATTATGTGTTAAATTATTTTAATTTTATATCATTGTATTTTATATTTTTTGTGTTAGATTTATTTTGTGGATGTTTTACGATCGAAGTGTGCGCGGGAGATGCCTGTTGGTGGCGATGAGAAGGATAATGATGATGAAAAAAGAAGGATGGAGTGCCGCATCGGTTAAAGTGTGACAGTCCATTCGTTCTGCCTACCCTTTCGGGGAGACGGCATGATGGTTATTTAGTTTTTAAAGATGATTATTGAAAATTCAAAACGGCTTTTAGAGTATTCAAATAAATTACGGCAGATACATAAATAAGACGTCGGAGAGTGTAACCATTATTGTATTTTACAGGTACGCAAACAATATCTTCTCATTTGAAGATAAGAAGAGTATGAATAGTAAACAAATGACGCAAAGTGGGACAGGCGGCAAGTCCCGTGCAGTATCTCAGAAACAAATGCGGGGTATCTCGATCAGCGTATTTCACGGGACGAAGTTTCGGTGTTTTGATAACAAATTATTAATCACCAAAGTTGGCTAGTTGTTGTTCAAAGTGACTACTGAAACAAAACCAAGGCGGTTCCTTTAATTAAGATCCGAAATGACCAAATACAGAGGCGGTCCGTGAAATGCGGTCGAGGGACCAGACCGACGTGTTAGCACTCTGCCCGAACTTCAAATGAAAATAACGCTTCTCTCAAAGTTTAATTGCAGTAAAAAAATAAACAGAATTGAGAACTGAGAATAAACAAAATTTAAATTTTAAATAATCAAAATGTCTGCCACGTGAGGAGTCCGAGAAATGGACGCGCGTATATGACACGATGTATGAATACTGAGGAATCGAGAGAAGCATGTCAAGAAAGAAAATTGTGGTAGTCCATTATTTCTGCGTACCCACTCGGAGAGGCGGCTGATGGTTAGTTAATTAGTTAAGTTGTTAAATATAACTAACTAACCAACTAACCATCACGCCGTTTCCCCGGGGGGTAGGCAGAGAGGATGGACCGCCACCTTGTTCTATCCTGTCATAATTCTCGCTCCTCTTTTACATTCACACATCGTGACATGCAAACTCGTCGATTGTTCCTACTTCAAACATGGCCATTCACACTACTTGTATATATCTTTTTAACCATTCTTCCCTTATCCATTCGTTCCATATGTCCAAACCATCCTAGTGACCCTTTCTCATTTTTATTTATCACGCATTCATCCGCTTATCATTCCTTTCTTACTTCATTATTATAATAGATATTTTAACATACATTGTTTCTCCGCATATTCTTCTTAGTTTAATATAGGTATGTTCTAATGCGTTTTTTATTCCCGGTTATGGACAGAGACTATATATTAATTATAGAATGGGAGATATTATAACATAATTTGAAATAAAGTTTTCTATAAAAAAATCATTCCGAAAACGATCAGGAGGTTTAATAATGCTTTTGGTAATACAAGGTGCCTTTTCAAAGAGAAAATGAATCCCCAGTGTTCTTGCTGTCTCTTGATATTCTCAACTAATTAGTATTTGAAAGAAGTTCGGAACTTGATTAAGAAGTGAACTGCGAACTCCACGTCTAAGGCAGACTTTTATATCCAATATTATTCCTGTCATCTGATAGAAATGTTCAAAAATGTTTTCTTTGAAATATTTCTTGATAAAGTTAGAAGTGTGCTGTACCAGTACTAGAATGGCAAGGGTATGTTTATTTAGTTATTTTCAAAAAGGAATTTAAATATTTTCTATTTTATGAGCATTTTTAACCTCAAACCATAAATACTTTTTAAATCCGAAATGTGTCAAACTTGATCGAATCCAGATAAAGCTTTCATATTGGAAATTTGTTTTTCATCCACGTCCCGTCAATACAGAAATATGTAAAGTTACATTCTTCTTCTTATTCTAACGGGTAGTAGGACTACTATGGGGTATACTCGTACTTTGCTGGAAAGTGTACTTCTATAAAATTTCGTAATGCGCCATGTTGCAATAACACCTGCAACAGTACTATCAACTCCAACACATTAGTGTCCTCGAGTGGTCTCTCAGGCCCCGCGAACCCCGGGCAATGTGGCTACTGACATTACCATCAGTGTCATAGCAGATAATGAGTGGGGGGTATGGCGAGTATCCGGCGCCTTAAAGCCGGACCCCCCCCAACTAAGGGAAGTTCACCCCTACAGAAAAATCCATCAGAGAAGGCAACGGGAAAACACTCTGATTGCCTTTTCCCAGGATATGCACTATGGCGAGAAAGTTTTTTTTTTTGAAGACTAACATCAAAGATTTATATCAATGATATTACAATGTGGTCATCTTCTTTACGCATTACGCAACCGTACCATTTTAATCTGGCTTCTTCAACTTAATCTATTATAGGGGTGACCTTAAAATTGCCCGGAAATGTTCGTTGCGGACTATACAATAGTTACACTTAAAAAATAAAAGTTACCTGTAATTTTAAGCGTTTACCGATAACTTTGGCATCGTATTTTTGTCACCACGAACATTATACACTGATGAAATATTTCATTAAGCATTAATTGGGATCACAAATCATTTTAATGGTTTTTAGTATGCTAAAATGCTGAAAATTGCTATAATTTAAAATCCACAATATTCCGGGGCAGAACGAGCAAGCATACAGAAAGGCGGTTATTTTATTAAGGTAGCAGTAGCGGAGAGCCTTATAATTCACCGTAACACCTTTAAGGGCAGTTATTAAACCTTTACAAAATAGTATTGCCGTATAAATATACATTAAAGCCTCTTTGAATACATTTCGTTCATTAACATGAGTAGGAAAGGAAATTCGCTAGCCGCATGGATAAGGTTAAATCGTATTCAATATAATTAACCCCTTGCTTAATTACACGACTAAGATAAACGGGTGTCTTTAGCCTATAAAACTGGCGGTCACAAAATTTCTAAAGCCATCTAGAAAGCGAGGGAGCAAATACTTAATTATATTGAAAATCCACCTCACGAGAAGGGTCATATGTTGATACGTATTATTTTCATCTAGATTCAAAAAGTCTATGTAATTCATTGCAAAGAAAACAACCAATTTTTATATATGAATATAAAACCATGTTAACAAATAATACAGTTAATAATTTTTAAAACAGTTTTCACGACTTCCAACTGGGATAATCTGATCTAAGTAGGTAATTGTTTAGAACTTTGTACAAAATCACTTAAAAATAAATTCGGTATTAACAATGAATTTAGATAATTTGTACGAATGAAAACATATTTTTTCTAGAAGTTAAATATTTTTTTAGGAATGACACGTTTTCCCTTGCTATAGCATTATAATTTGAGATGAAACATGTCATAATAAAATTTCTAGAAAACAGACGTTTTAATTCGTATTAATTTTTTAATGTGGAGTTTTGACCAGTGTTAAAGAAATAATAAGTATAATAAATGATTTTACAGTTTACATTAAATGGTGTTAAAAATACTTTTTCGTAGTTTTCTTTGTATTTTATCAACGTTTTAAAGGTATGTTAAGCTTATCCCGAGGAGAATATTTTAAGCTTATAATAATGTTGAAATGAATATATCGTTATTTTAAAGATGTATACGTAGTATTTTTAAAACATGTCTGCTATATAATCGAACTTCAGTGGAACAAATCGCACGCTTAATAGAGAACACTGGACTAACTCAAAAAAACAAGTTTTGCTCAATCTGACATGAGTCGGTGTTTTAGCAAAAACAGTCGAAAAACACGTACGAATGGAAAGCGTTAACATTGTGAACGATTATCGTACGTACGAATGAATAGCGTTAACATTGTAAAAAAAGGGGGATAGCGTTAACACAAGCCTCTGTCTAATGTTAACTCAATTTTGACCTAAACAATAATCGGTCAGTTTACTATTAAGCGTGCGAAATGTTGATCCCAAAAATAAAATAATCCGTAATTGCGTATAAATTAAATTTTTTTTATTGAATACATTAGTTATTAAACGTATAGGTTACTAAAGAAAAAAATCTCAATAGAGGAAAACTGTATTATTTTTCTTCTTTACCTGCAAATTTTAAAATTGACTTTTCAGCGCTTTTGCGGAAAGAGTTTCGATGAAAGAACAAAAGCAATCACCACAATAATGCGTGCTAGTACCGTTCCACGGGGGAACAGATCAGCAGGGTAGCTGGGCAAGATGCTACAAGAGCAACAGAAGCAAGGGTGAGAGTTTCAGTCGTAAAATTACAAAATGAATAGCGGAATCTTTTGTGTTACCACTGTACGACAGTGCGGCTGGAAAATAACCAAGACTTTAACCACACATCACTACTGTCTGCGGGATTGAAAGCAATATTCAAAATTGTACCCAGCCGAGTGATAAAACTTACTACCTCGTTATTATATTTCCGCTTTGTGGTCGCGTAAAAGTGAGAGCGTGTTATTTTCATTTTCTTTCAAGCGGGAACCTTGGAAGTATCTCTTTAACTGGTCCTGTTTGCCTGAGATTGGATTTTCCAAACGATCCTAGGTACACAGCAGAGGCGTCGGGCTAATGTTAGTTTAACCTCATTATAGAATGTTTTTGTTCAAATTTGGAATTTCATTACTCGACTAATATTTTCAAATATTTTTGCCTTCTTTGGTTACGCATAAAAATGAAAGTCATATTTCCTAATTATGATCTGAAACTGATTTGTGGAAACATGTCTTTCTTTTTTCTTCAAAGCTTTCATTGTTGTATTTTTCTACATTTTTATTTTGTTGTCTGTCTGCGTGTAAAATATTTCTTTAAGTTGTATTTACTTTCTTCTCTGTATTGTGAGCTTGAGGTTGTTTTTTTATGGTATGTAGGTTGCTAACCCTGCACGCCAACCCTCCTTCTTTTTCATCCGGGCTTCGGACACAGAAAGGACCAAACAAGTTTTAAGGACTTCCGAAATAACACTGAGGATGATAGCAGGCAAGACACTGAGAGATCGCGTGAGGAACACCAGAATAAGAGAGATATGTGAGGTTGAGGATATTATAAGATGGAGCAGATAGCGAAAAAGGGACTAGTACGGTCATGTTCAAAGAATGGACACCACCAGACTCCCCTATACTGCATTGTATAATCAGCCTCATGGGACTCGTGGAAGACCTCCTAAAAGATGGAAGGACCCCTGGGAATTTACCTCACAGGAGGAGCAACTCTCTGGAGAACAGACCACATAGGTCTACAACAAGGAAGAAGAAGAATAAGAAGAAGTATTGATTGCAAGGAAGAAATGAGATTTGAAAATCCAAACTTTTAAGATGTCAATATTTTGGGTTTTGTTTTGATCATAAATCAGTTTCTCTAGTAATTACTATTATTATAAAATGTTAAGCATTTTTAGCAAGAAAAAACAACGAATATTTTTCAAAATATGTAACGCCCATGTACATTTTAATTAAGTATTATTTGTATATATTGTTGAACTGGAATATATCGTTGTTGAAACCAAAACATATATTAAATCCTTTTTGACAAAAAAACTGTTATTTTTGCTCCGAAAATACGCATGAAAATCCTTTCATGCTCTAAAAATATTTTTACTGTTAACTAACGTTTTAGTTACTTCACTCTACAAACTTCTCAAAAATAAAAATAAATGTGAATAAAACTATTGAAAATGATTATATATAGTTCTTCACTAAGACATTATTCTAAATTTGGAGAATAATTATTAAATTAAATTTACTTTTAATCTGGGAGATGGTACAAATAACTTGTTAGATAAATAAATTGTATTTAGTAAATTAATACTGTGTTTACTAATATCTAAATCAGGATGGAATGTTTTTTTTAACCACAACAAGTTACGTCAATACAAAATTAATATAATATCTTTAATGGAGACAGAAGATACGAATAATTTCTCTGCCAAATATACGGCTAGCCACACCTTTAAATCTTAGAATTGAGATAATGATTTTGAAAGTATAACAATTTTAGTTTATAACAATATTCTATATCAATTTTAGAATCATTCCTTTCCTCCGGTGTAATGCTGTAGGTAGAAAAGAAGCTCAAACGAATATTCTGGATAAATTATGAATCAAAACCTATTTATAAAGCTTATTCTTCTTGTTTTTAGTGTAGACCTTGTGGCCTGTTTCTTAAGAGGAATTGGCCTCCTGCGAGGGCGACTTCCAGCTGTCAATCCATTTCTTTGGTGGTCTGCCTGAGGGTCGTCTACCTTGGGGTTGGCCGTGCAATACAATAAGGGGGAGTCTGGATGGATCCATTATTTTCCTTCTAGTCCTTTGCCTTCCCCATCTTACGACATTCTCGACCTCGCATATCTCCCTTATCCTTGATTTTCTTATTCTCATCTAATCTCGTAGTGTCTTGTCAGATATATAGTATAATTCTAAGCGTCTTCATTTCTGACACTCGGAGCGCGTTTTTTGTGATTGTGGTGTCTGCTCTGCACTCGATCCCATTTGTCGTGATGGGTCACACAAGTCTTATAAATTCTCACTTTGCTGCTGATCTGCTGCTGATTTATAAAGCATGATAACAAAATGCTAAGAATTTTTTTCAAATAACTAAAATTAAATTAGGGTTTTAAGTATACTGTTTTAACGGTTTGAGCTATTTACCAATAGGGCATTAAAATGAGTATGTTAATTTTCTCAATTATTTGACAAGTTATTTGAATCCAATTACAGTATTTATACAACTTTTAAGCCATTTTTTTTCAAGATACGTGATAGGTAGCTAGTCGATCGTCATTTTAGTTGTCACACGAATTCTACCAGAGTAAAAACAGTGTGATTTTTTTTAATGAATGCGAAAACGGCCGCTACATTGGAGTTTTAGTACCAGCTGTGATGTATGGAAGTGAAGCATGGAACTGGCAAATGACGAATGAGAGCAGAATTAATGCGGTAGAAATGAGATCCCTAAGACGTATGTGTGATAAAACGATGTACGATAGAATTTCAAATGCTGATATAAGGAAGGAACGTAGAAAGCTTTATGAATATAATTATGAAAGGATCAGAACGTTTCTTTGGACTCATGGAATGAATTGATGAGGAAAGATAGGACTGAAAGGAGGCCATGTTCGAAGTACGAACAATCGACGAGCGTATATGCCATAATGTGTGAATATAGAAGAGGGGCGAGAGTTACGTCAGAATAGAACAGTGTGGCGATCCGTCCTCTTTGTCTACCCCTCCGGAGAAATGGCGTGACGGTTAGAGTTAGTTTGGAACGTTTCTTTCGTCTTCATCTATTAATACTATATTTTCTTCTGGCACATTTTACAAGGCGGAAGAAGAAAGGCAATAAAACCTTCTTCACATTGCGTTTGTACGTACGTGATGTATTGTATTATGGAGGTGTCTTGGGGCAATAAACTTACGTATCGCCCGAATAAAACGGCAACAAGGACGCCCAACGAACTCGGAAAAGTTGTAACACTTTACACTACTCTAATTTATTTCTTGTCCTCCCCCTATTACATCTGATATTACTTCTGACTTGGGCTACTAACACTTTATACTGATAACAGATGGCACTAATCTAGAAATGCTTTCACAATCTTAACACTTTATGACTGGAAAGTTTTACTTGGCCTCCAAAATAACACCATTTAATGAAGTGAAAAAAATATATTTGTGGCTATTTATTAGTTTTGTTTTACCCTGATTTAAATATGTAATGATTATTGAACAATGATGTAATACTCTACATTAAATAATTAATATGAATAAAAATATATCTTTTCAAGGCGTTTTATTACATACTCGTATATGGCATTATCGAATGTTTGATTATACCTTAACAAGGACGAGAAATGTCATTATCAGCAAATATTTTTTAAAATTAACTAATATATGTTTCCATTCATATAAATAACCGATTCATCTTTTTTTGTTTCTTGAACAATTCAGTAAAATATTTATTGTTTCTTGAACAATGATGTAAAACTCCATATTAGATAATTAATACGAATGAAAACATTAGTTTTCTAGAAGTTTTATTATATTTTATGGGAATGACATATTTTAACACATTTGATAATGCCTTAGAAGGACGAAACATGTCATTCTCAAAAAATGTAATAAAACTTATAGAAAACTGACGTTTTCATTCGTATTAATTAATTCAGTAAAATTCCATATAAAATATTCATCATTGAAAGGATACATTTAATAATGACACATTCATAAAATAAATGAATTGACTAGATTTACAAAAAATGGAAATGAACAGACTTTATATTTTCAGCTTAATATTTTGTATTTTTTGTAATAATAATTAAAGTTTTGAAAATATTTAATATTGAAAAAAATATCGGTTTTCTAGAAGTTTTCATATATTGTTTTGCGAATGGATGTATTTAATTTTGTTATGACTTTGTAAAATATGTTTGATAACAATATCATTTAGAAATGTCTTAGAAAGGTTAAGCATTTCACATTAATAAAACGTTTAAAAGGGGGTGTTTTCTTCTATATTCAAATTTCTCTCAATAAAATTGTAAAATTTGTCTATCTTTGAATGGCCGTACTGTTTCCTCTTCATACAGAATAATCTGATCAGTCTTTCCTTTATCCTAAAGCGCTATATTGGGGTTCGTTCCAAAGATATTGCTCCAGTTGGCCTTATGCGAATGTGTACAGGTTTTCTCTTTTTAAACTGATACACCCAATCTTAGAATCTGTATCACTATCAAGACCTAATTTTTAAACCAGTTATCTTTTATGTACGTTAAGAGTCATGATTTTGAGCTATATTAGAAAATATTACAAAAAGTATTTACCGTTGCTATCCCAAGGGTACAGAACTCGATTTTCATCCGATTTTTTTTAACTAGTTCATAGAGTTGCTGCTATATCTAATGCATTATGAAACCACCGTAAAATCCATAATCATTTTATATTATTCACAACATCCCGGAACCATAATAAGTTTACTTGGTTTTTCTAATGATGAAGGGTTGGGTTTTATGTTATTTTCAAGATATAAGTATAATTTAATTCGTATGTGTGTATTTAATTCGTGTGCATTTCTTTAAAAATGGAATTCTAAAGTGTCAACGAAACTTATAAATAATTCCATCAAATTACGTTTAAATGAAAAATACAACTAATAAAATGGATAATTGATTGCATTTTTTAAAGGTTTTATGTTATTTTAAATCATGCATTAAATCTTTTGGTAATCAATAAATATCACATTTTGGAAATATCCAAATTGAAAAAAACATGTTTCACATGTTTCATACTATTATTATATCGTTGAATAATATTGTGGCGATCTATAAGAAAATAAAAAAAATGTGTTCTAATTTAAAAAAAATGGGTTAATAAATTTGACACTGAAACATAAAAAAGGAAAAAATTCGAAAAATGCTGACACGGCCTCAAACTTTCCCGCGCTAATTTTTAGCATCGTAAAGCACTTACGGATAGACCAAGAAGAGGAACGGCCATATTTTCATCCCATTACCGGCAACATGGCTTGTCCCCGCCTGAAAAATATATATCTCCATTCCACACCCTTCTTGCCCCCACCCTAACACCGCACAGTGCGTAATATAGGTCTGAAATATTATCTAGTTCTATGCAAGAAAATTATTTTAAAAGTACGTGTCTTTAAAGCCCTCAACAATAGATAATCTTCAGCATATATTTTGTAATATTGGACGTTAAAAATCATTCATAGCATATTCATTCATAGTATATAAGAAACAAAGCCGTAAAAATCCACAAAATAAATCTAAAACAAATAATATAAAATACAATGATATAAAATAAAAATAATTTAACACAAAATGTTCTTTTTAAATGTTCCACGCATTCACAGTTTTTTTTTTTTAAAATTAGCAGTAATTAGGTACTTAAAACAAACTAACACCAGTAAGAACTTTCAAATAATATTGAAGTTATTATTCAAATTGTCATTTGAACAAATGAAAAAATTGGATTTACACCTGTCAAAATTCTTTATTTAAACGAAAAAACTTGTATAATTTTAACATCAAAACAGTACAAACTTATTAGTATCACAATTAACTATTATAAAGTGCGGCAACAATCAAATTGCTCAAAACAACACATCTATACGAAATATCTTTTTTATTTTTTACTTTACTTTACGGGAGAACCACATGAACCAAACCAAATTTTCAAAATAAAATTGTATATAATTTTGTTTTTAAAATTTAAACAATTAGGAAGGACGTCTACAGTCCGAAACATGTAAGTGAAAAGTGTTTTGAATATGTAATGTTTCTCAAAAGTTATTCAAACATTATAAAACATCAATATTTACAAATTGGTTAGAAGAAATCATTATTTTATTTATTCATTATTCGCTTTGCATTTGCGTTGTTAACTCATATTTGAATAGAGTTTTATCTTGTTAGTTGTATTCATTTCTTAGTACGATTTTTATAAATGTATAAAAATGACAACCATCCGAAATTGTTGTATACTTAAAAGCGAATGTAAGTAATCTGATAAATGCGAATAAAAGTAATGTGTTTTTACAACTGAATACGAGTTTTTTTTTATCAGTTGTTATAATATTACATTACACGCTTTATTGAGGCATTTAGATAAATATTTTGCAATTTTCTTGAAGAGGCAAATTTCAAATGATTATTTGGCATGATCAGGAATGAATAATCCGTATTTTAAGTCAAATATCGGAAAACTCTGCCTTTCGCACTGTGCGCCTCTCCGGGCCAGTTCAGAATTCCCATATTATATCCTCACTCGTACATTATAATGGAAACTTCCCGCCGAAACGCTATCACGGCTGTCTGGTAATAAAAATGATTTGTACTTTAACTTGTGGACTGAGTCTAGGACGGGATCAAATATGGTTCAGGGCGAGTCATCGCGGACAGGGGTCGGTCCAGGAACAGCGTCCGTGAGATATTTCCTCGGCCGAAGGGATTATAAGGGAGTCGATAAATAAGCTGGAATTTAAATTGTACCTTAATCACTCATATATTACGCCCTTTTCATTGAGTTCAGTATTTTTACTGAACCGCCTAACAATTAATGATAGAACGATAGAATTTTCAATAGATTTTGGGTTGTATATTATTCAAATTGAAATTTTAGATAAACTAAGGGTGGTCACACTGCGGAATTCTATAATGACGATTTTTAAAGTAAATTAATACACTGTTTTATATCATTCTTTCGATGATGAAGGTGTAAAGTCTTCGAAACATGTCAAGAAAAATAAACTCAAAAGTGGAAAAACCAGTGTTTTAATTGATAAAAAATTGATCAATTCATATTTAATTAATAAGTTAATCAAAGACTGAGGATTATAAGATGGAGTAGACAGCGCAGATGGGACTGGTATGGTCATGTTCAACGAATGGATAACACCAGACTCCCCTAAATTTCACTACAAAATCTTCCTCATGGAACTTTACAAGATGGAAAGACAGCTGTGAATCTACGTCCCAGGAGGAGCAACTCTCTGGAAAGGATCTGCAGGATCACAGGTCTATAAGTAAAGAAAAATAATATTATGTTAATTTTTGATTAAAGAATATCGTAAAACTACCTAAGATATATTTTAATAACGGGGAAAACTTACATTTCCCAAGAAGTTTTATTATTTTAAGGGAGTTACATGTATTGTTTGGTTTATGTATTAACAAAAAATAGCAACGAAGTGCACCTACTTGTGGTGTTGTCAGAGGCCAAGGAAGTTGCCTATGCATGCTGTGTTATAAAACGTATAACACTTGATGCCTCTGGAAACGGCACAAAGTCGGTAAAACCTTTAACCACAATTGCAAGAAAATGAGCAGAAATAAGGTATTATATATAAAACCATTCCACAGATATTGGCAAGGTGAAACCTATCAATTACTTAAAATATAATAGAACTTCTATAAAAGTCATTTTCTCCAATGCTAAATAATTTTCAGTAATACGGTTGTTCAAAAAATGAAATGCTTTCAAATTGAAAAAAATATGTTTATCTCGAAAGATTTGAATTATTCCCAATAACGTATTAAAAACGTTTTAAGGCGCTACATATGTATGTAGACGTATAATTGTTTGATTTGATATAGAGATAAATTAAATATGCATTTAATTTTATCTTAAAAACTTCTTAACAAAAATCGTATCTCGAATATTGCGTTCTTTATCTAGACATAATGATTGTGTTTTGTTAAAGATATCCCTTTAATAATTTTTGTGGCAAAACAAAACTACATTACTCATTCAATTTGTAAGAAAATTAAGCAAAAAATGATGAAATATGACCAAAAGATTGGAGCAATAGAAGGTATCTAAAAGTCATAAATCTAGTTCTCGGAATGGAGCAAAACTTAATTGTTTTTCAATTGCCCGGCACTGGAGAATATTTCAGACACTATTTTTGCCTTCGCAACTATGGAAATGGAACAGATTTTAGGTTAGATAGCCATTAAATGGAATTTGAAGAAGGCCATTTATATCATCCATAATAATGGAAATAAAGTGTGGTACGTATCTACTGCGATTTTGGAGCAATTTATAAATTTAGTTTTGACAGTAATTCTCAATTAAATCAGGATACTCGAGATATATTATCATTTATTGATTTTTGTATAAGAGTAGTATTTAGGTTGGATGTGATTTTAGTTCCTTTTAAATAAAATGAGATGATGGTTAGCTATGCAATCAATCAAACTTGTTTTTTTCCAATATTATTGGTACAACATACCTTAACTAAAGAAACGGAATTTCATTTGTCTTTTATACTTTGTATATACAGCACTAACTTTAATGAAAAAAATATATCAGACATGTTTCGGACAACCCGGTCCTTCCTCAGTGATATTATAAAGATAGTTGAAAATATTATAATATTTTAAAAATATATCTATATTTTTTAATATATTCTATTTCTCCTTAAATACATTCTTTGTCTACATTTAATCTCCCAAGCTCCCATTCCTAATCAAATGCAAATTAATCATTTATTAATTTCTATATAAATTATGTATTTTCAAAGGAAGTATGTTTTTTCTAAATTACAATTTTTTAATATTTTTTTTATATCGTCATCATGTATTATTATTATTTATTAGTTCTTACTGTTTAAAAATAATTGTTAGTACCTACTTATAACAAATAGCACAGGTTAATTTTTAAAATTGAATTATTGTATCGAATTTTAAATGCGTTTTTTTTTATCTTTCTTTGTTTAGTTTTTATTATATTTTTACGCCTGAAGATGGAGGTATCCTCTCAAACATGTCGTGTTTTTGTAATATTTTTTATTAAATAGTGGATTAAACAAAGTTTTTCAATTTCCTAAGTATATTACTATGGAATTTCACAGTGTTAATGCCTTAGCGTTCAATTTAAATAGACGTAAATATCAGTTATTTCCTAAAATAGATTTTAGGAACCATTGAAGATCTTTGCCATCTTTCTTACTGATAAAATCACAAATATATAAAAAAAGATATATTTTTGCGATTCAGTGGAAACGGAAAATCGAAATGGAGATTGCGATGATTTTCCGCCTTTCGGTGACGGTATCGCCCATCCCAACGATCCGGGCGCGGGAAAATATAACTTTTAGCTTTTTGGGCGGGAGAAGGCGCTCTGTGATTACAGTTCCCTGTAATGATAACGCTGCTCCGTGGAACAATAGACAAGAATACGCTATCTGCTGGGGCAATAAATAACAAATAATTAATATGCTATTATCGCATACTGCAACAATGGCGTCTGGCGATAAATTACCAAGGATGCTATAAGCGCTTTTAAGTATATAGGCACACGTCATATAAATCCCATATTTTAGAATGCATGTATGTAAAAAGATATAATGGTTTCGATAATACATTAATGTAAATGGTTAAAAAGTTTTTATTGTTAAATGACGAAATAAGGGAGAAATGTAAGGGAGATTATTGCAGCATCCTCCTCCGGTCTCAATCTAATGATGATCTCCTTTTCCACTCCGCTTGGTCCTCGGCAACTCTCTTCAACTCCGCATAAGAGATGCAGCCCATATCTCGGCAAATCTGGTCTAGGTACTCCTAGCGAGGTCGTCATCTGCCAATTGATTGGATGAATCCTTCGATTCATAAGTGAAATTAAAAAAAAACCTGAGATGGTTAGAATATTGGGAACAAATGGATCAGAGAAGAATTGTTTCATTGTTGTATATATGCAGTGAGTGGAAAGAGAAGCTGTGGAAGGCAAAATAAAGCATAGCATTACCGAAATAAACAAATATTAAAATGGGGCCAAATTCAAAATCAGAAAAATCGACGAGCGTGCATGTTACGATGTACTCGAGAAAACTCGAGAGGTATGCCAGGACAGAGCAGTATAGGGGTATGGTATGATGATTAGTTAGTAAGCTAATAAAAATAACGACAAAACTTATGGCACAATACAACATACTCGTATATTTACATTCACAAATAACATAAACAATTCTTTTTGCGTGGATGAGAGAAGAATGGTCAAAATGTTTATACAAACAATGTAAGTTAAAATGAAAGAAGCCGTGGAAGACTAAGAAAAGTATGGCATGACCAAATTTATCAAATACTAAGAGGCGGTCGTATTTGAAGTCGGAAAAATCGGCGAACATGAGTGTTACGTTGCATGAATGTAGAGGAAGCTATATAGGTATATTATGACAGAGTAGTATGGCGGTACATCCTCTCTAGTGAGTTAGTATGTTTTTATTATTTTTAGTAGTTTGAATATTTTATTTTACATCTATAAAAGTTAAGTTAAATAATGGATTTAAAAGTATTGTTTATTGACCAACGATGTAAAATTCCATATTAGATATTTAGTGTTGATGGAAACATGAATCTTCTAGCTGTTTAAATACATTATTATGGAGTCACATCTTTCGCCTTACTAGAACATTTTCAAATATTTGATCTAGCAAGGCGAAAAATAATACTGAAAAATTAAAGTTTTCATCAAGCTTCTTATTTTGGTGTCACATCTAGTCATGCTGATGATAATTATGACTTGAGAGTAGGTATCTCAGTTCTTGGCAGCTCAAAACAGTTCCTCAACGTTCTTTAAACCAGTCCAATCGAAGTTATAATGAATTTCGTTCCTTATTATTATTTTTTAAGAAATGGGTCATCATATGATTCGAGTGTCCAAAATGCCATTAAGAAAATAACTCAAAAGCACTCTTGGAAGTAAGAACCATTTAGCAGTTTAGCGCTGATACTTTTTCCTCTATTTTTAACAAACAATTTAACAGCAAGCAGATCATATATCAAAACTTCACAAGTGACGTGTGCAGCGGAGAATGGATGCTGGGCATGGCGCAAGAGAGAATTTATCTTAACAGGCTGCTAGCTGGAATGAGACTGGAAAGTTGGAGTTGCATATTTTGATGAGGATGAATGTTGTTTTAGTATGAAATACAGAAATACGGCGCACATGTGCCAACTTAGCCCCGGGGTTAACATGCGGTTCCGTACATTGGAAAACTCATTTACAAATGTCGAAAAATTGTTCTTCTTTAGAAGTATTTACTATGCCCTTCCAATAGACTTCATGAATTGTGAATTTTGAAATTTTAAACTATTTAAATTAAAAAATTGCGTATTTTTTGTATAAAAAAATAGAGCTAAAGACAACAGGTATTGTTTAAATAGAATTTAATAAAAATTAGAAATTAACATTCAAAATTAAAGGATTTTATTATGCTTCTATATTTTCTAGCAAATTGTGTTTTAAATTCAAATTTAAATAACTTTTGAAAAACATAATTTTTCACAACACTTTTTTGCACTTTTCACAAACACATAGGACTACAGACATAACTAACTAACCATCACGCCGTCTCCCCGAAAGGGTAGGCAGAAAGAATGGACTGTCACACTTTTACTGATGCGGCACTCCATCCTTCTCTTTTCGCTCCGCGGGAGACGCGGTACAGACATCTTTCCTCAATTGTTTTATTTTTGTTCAAATGGCATTTCGCGTGTGTTTTAATGGAAACACGTTTGTGCATGGTAACATAATATATATGTTTATTTTATTTATTTATTTATTTATAAACATACAATAGTTACATTGTATTCCCATGAGTAGAAAACTCTTTATGGGACAGAAGGGATAAGTTACATATAAAATAATTTTGGACCTTTAGAAAACAGAAAAAGAAATTGACTTAAAACTAAAACATTTTACACTATGAACATTTTGTTGCTTTATACAATTATTTTACATAATATTTGATCATTTTAATACATCATAAATTGCACTATTTAAAGGAAATATAAGAACACATTTAAATAGTGAATTCCATTAACTTAATAGTATTCACCATATGAAAATAAAAAAACAAAAACCATATAAAAATAATAATTTTATGCAATTGCACGTTAATGAAATTGATGTTAAAAGTGCAATTATATTTCTAATATCATTTAGGTATATGAAATTTCTTATGCGTTTGTTGTAGAAAATATTGATTATACTAAAGCCTTATTATTTAACTAACTAACTAACCATAACGCCGTCTCCTCGAAGGTTTAGGCAGAAAGAATGGATTGCCACACTTTAACAGATGCGGCAATCCATCCTTCTCTATTCGCCCCCAATAGGCATCTCTCGCACACATTTTGATCTTCAAACGTCCACATAATAAATCTCAAACAAATAAATGAAAATACAACGATATAAAAATAAAATACCAAAATAAAAACATCTCAGCTTGACGATCCGAACATTTGTGTTTATTTAATTTAAATTTCACGCATCCACCTTTCTTTCAAGAACTTCAAAATGTTATCAAAGAAATGATTTAAATTGACATTGGAATAAATGCACATAACGGTTCAAAATAATCACGAAAATTATAGAGAAAAACTGTAAAAAAAAAAATTAGACTAAAGAAAGAAGTGGCAAGTGCTACGACTGCCACACCGAAGGTCCCGGGTTAGACTCCCGGCGAAGGCGGTGTGATTATCACACTGTCTTTGGTCGGGTGTAAAATTCACGCGATATTAAAATGGCGATAGACGAGCTACCAATCACATGTGACAAGAATCAATTATTATTTAAAACGTAAATATTTTATTTTATTTGTTGATTTCATAATTTCTCTAACGTTCCTACTTAACAATGCCTTATAAAGTCAATTGATTATGAATTGATATATTTAACTTTACAGCTATATTTTAAGAACACATTTAAAAATATATTTTTAAAGTTTTTAATTACTTTTGGCATAAATAAAATCAGAATAATCTGAGGAAATAATTATTTTCCACCCTTAAAAGAGCAAAACATCTTGAGGTCGTTATTCTGAAAATCTCTGGCAGTTTAAGTTTTTAGGGCACCTAAAAAGCGGATTTCCAACTTGTTGATGTATGTATGAATATCAAAAGTTGGTGGCTTTAACGAGGAAAACCTTTTGCGTTTAATGAATAACACCTATTTCCACTTGTTTGTCGCGACTGAAATATTATGCGGGCACAGCCTTTTGCGCTGTTCTGTGCGGGGTGGTTTTAATAATATTATTATTTTCGTAGCCCTACTTAATTTCCATTATACGAGTATTAGTAAAAAAAAAGGTATAGTTCAATGAGGAAATCTCTTAAATTATAATAAATAAATAAAAATGTTGCTTATTTTCTTCCTTCAAAAACAAAACTGATTGATTTCCATAGTTAATACGAATGAAAAAACTTATGTTTTTCTAGAAGTTTTATTAAATTTTTTTGGGGACGACATGTTTCGCGCTTCTAAGGCATTATCAATTAGAAGGGTGAAACATGTCATCTCCCAAATAATATAAAAAAATTTCTAGAAAAACATAAGTTTTTTCATTCCTATTAATTATTTAATATGGAGTTCTACATCATTATTCAAAAAACAATAAATATGAAAGATTTCCTTTAAATCACTTGCTAAACATTAGTTATCACATTTGATAATTCTCTTGAAAGGCATAACATACATTTCTTTAAAATACATATAATAGAAGACTAAGAAAACATACGTTTTAAAAAAAAATTATACATATATTAAATTCGTATTGAAAGGTTTTACACCTTCATCATCGAGAGTACGATATAAATATAACGCTAGCATAGCCGATATCGTTTTCTTGATGATGTAAATGTAAAACCTCAAGATAAATAAGCTAAAAAGTGGAGGAAACATTTATTTTATTAAAAAAAAAGTTTTACACACAGGATTTATATCAATGATATTAGAATTTTTATTTACAATCTTCAAAGTGAGCAGAAAATAGCTCATTATTATGAAGAATGTATCTGGTCGTGTCCAGGCTTGAACCCATGTCCCCTAGATCAGGAGCCAAGCATTCTATCCCCTAGACCACCACCGGGACTCCTAGTTTGTTCATGTCTCCATGTTTTTATTCTTAAATGCTTTTTATGCCATTACGGAATTCCACAGTGTTAACGCCTTAAATTTTTATATTTTTTTATTAAAATAGTTTTGGCCAAAACACTACGATACTAGTATTTAAACATTATAAACTGTTAAATTAAAAAACTTTGTTTAATGTATTTTAATTTTTCGCGACAGCTGTTTCGTCAACCTATGTTGACATCATCAGGTGTTACAATTATATCAAATGTAAAATTTTCGTGATTTTTCGAACCTTTTTGTGTATTTGTTCCTATGTTGAATAATTTCTTTGATATAATTTTGATGTTGAGTTAGGTACCTAATTATTTTAGCTCAAAGAACACTTATTTATTATTTATAGGAGAACATATTAAGGGTTCTTTTAATTAAAATAATTAGGTACCTCTAAATCAAATCCGGAAAGAACTACAAAATTACATCAAAGAAATTATTCAAATTGACATAGGAACAAATACACATAAAGGTTCGAAAAATCACGAAAATTTGACATTCGATATATTATTGTAACACTTGATGATGTCAACATAGGTTGACGAAACAGTTGTCGCGAAAAATAAAAATTTGATACATAAAACAAAGTTTTTTAATTTAACCGTTATTTTTTTTACTGTAATAATATCTCTTATTTATTTAACCACATATTTTTCTGTAATTTAATGAAATAGTAATAGATTATTTTGCATATTTTGTATACTCTAAAGTTAAAGCATAACAAATCATAGTATAAACATATTGCTCGGGATGTACAATTTTTTTTTAGAAATTACGTAAATAAAGATTTACGTGAGATACGTTCTTATACACAGTACAAACATACAAATCGCTCAATATCATATAAAAATACAATTTTCTTCCAATTCTCCCGCGATATCTAATCCAGCGGCGTATTTCACCCCCGAGGTGTCAGTGGCATGCTTCCTGTATAACTTTATTCTCTCCTCGTCTCCCTCCACTCCGCTCTCACCTGAGTTCTCCGCGGATAACGTAAACGTACGTTTCATTAACTTATAAAACCTGACATGTAGATTAGTTATTCATGAATTAACGTTAAACTCTCCTAAGACTAAATGGTATGAACCGCGTATTGTGAATACATAAACTAATTTAAATTAATTTTCTAAACATGTAAATATATTATTTGAATAAATACATACGTACTACGTTTAATTAAAACGGGATGTATCTACAATGTATATAAACATTAAAATATTACACAACGAAAACAAAAAAAAACCGATTCTTTATTATTAAGTATTTAGTGTGCTTCCACTTGTGTTTATGTTCGACCGGTTTCGGCAGCTTGCTGCCATCTTCTGGTGTGGAGAGATCATTTACAGAAAATGGAATAACCGGTCGAACATAAACACAAGCGGAAGCATACTAAATACATAATAATCAAGAAATTTTGGTTAATTTTTTTTTTGTTTTCATTATTTGAAATGAACTTCTACCAAAAAATTTCAATTAAAAACATCAATTATTAAAATATTATTTTTGCAAATGACGGTGGTCTTACTAGGTCAAATGAGGAATCTTATAACTAACTAACTAATAAACCAACCATCACGCCTTTCACATCTTTCCGAATGGGTACGGACGCGGCACTCCATCCTTCGCTTTTCGCCTCCGTCGGAGACGCGGTGTGATGGGTTGCGAACCTCATCGCCATCAATAGGCATCTCCCGCGCACACTTCGATCGCCCAACGTCTACAAAATAAATCTAAAATATATGATATAAAATACACTGATATTTAATAAAATAACAAAATTAAAAAAATATTATATAATACATAATTTTCTTTTAGATGGTGCACATGTTGTAAGCTGGACGATCCGGACTTTTGTGTTTATTTAATTTATATTCCACGTATCCGCTGTTCTTTTAAATAACTGTAATTATGCACTTAAAACAATCTAACTCTAACAAAGAAATGTAAGAATAATCTTATAGAAATATAGTTACTAAACATAAAATCCCATTTCAATTAATTATAATATTACAAAAATATGCGTCATAACAAATTTATCGAATAACATCTTCAAATGGACCTACTTACCGAACGTTTTTACAAAGGACTCCCTTCACTCAATAAAAGACCTCTCAAGTTACGACCCAAACACCTCCAGCCGCCACAAGCGCCCAAAATCCATCCTCCTCCAGAGGAACACTCCGGGTCACACAAATCATGCCCCCGCATTAACTAAAAACCTTCCAAATCACCTTCCAACAATGTTCCCATCAGACGTAAGAGGAATAGCCACACGAGCTGAACCTCTTTAAGTCAGAAGATCCAAGTCCAAGTAATGAGGTCCATATTAGTATTTGATGATTGTTAATAATTGTCAATAATTAGAATTATTGCCGAATATTTTTTTGTTAATTAAAATACTGTTTAATCTACAATTGTATATCGTTTCTCGACTTATTTCGAAGGTTATATATAATATACACCCTCATCATTGGGAGAACGATATAAAAGAGATTCATAGTTTACAATTATCTATTATATATTATTGATATTTATTTATTTAGCGAATATGGAGGTAAAATAAAAAAAATATCAATTGTAAACACGACTTTATGATTCGAATTTCATCTAGGTATCTTTCTAAAGAAGGTAAAGCATAATCGTGGCAATTTTGAGATCATCCTACCTAATTTAAAAAACGAACGTGTCCAAGGCCAACCGCATTGCCAGATATTTGAATATATATGGCAGAACAACGTGACATCGAGTTATGGCCGCACTGCTTCCGGCAAGGGTGTTTTAAAATAACGGTCGAAATTCTATTTCCCGCGCTCCGGTCGCGCACGGGGAAATTCCTTTATTTCACCGGAACTCGGTCATTCATTGGACTCAGATTAGAGCGCGAACATTCGTAGTAGTTTAATTTCATTGTTTTAGTTTATTATAAAGTTAAGCAAAAAATATTTGTTTTGGCTTACAAATTTCAATAGTATTATATGCATGTTTATAAGTATGTATTAAAAAACAAAGGGAAAACGCTTTTTTTTTATTAATTTTCTTATATTTGATTCGATATATATACATTGGAGTAAACTATGTTTTATTATCAGCTAAATTAATTGTTTATTTAATATAAATCAGTCCACAAGCTACAATGCTACTATCAAAATTATTAGTTGTAAGGTCATTAAAATTAAAAAAAAAAATCTAAGCAAACACATTTTTTTAAATGAAGGTTGTTATATATCAGCGGCCTTATTAGCTGAGAAATGTAGGACTTGGTTCGTAAATAATAGTTCAGAAATTAAAAATTATTTTTATGGAAAATTCTATTATCTTTTATTCTAGTCTAATTGATACCTTAAGTACAAAATAATAATTTTGATAATGATGTCACTATCTCAAGGGTGAATCTCAATAAAATCAAAAGTATGAATCGCCATTCCTCATTTTTATCCTCTTCTTCTTCTTATTCCTCTAAGTTTAGGTCGTATGACTTGTTTATGATGGTGAACTGTCCTGTGATGATGATGTCCAGCCATCTCTCCATCAAAAGATGGAGGGATGGCTGCCTCATCTGCAAAATTGCGGCCTTCCTGGTAATCTCCTACTACGTGGCTTTTTATCTTTTACAATTTTGCAATTATTGTATTCTCAGTGCGGTCCACGTGGCCTCTGCAAAAGCGCCTTTTGCTTCTTCCAAATCTTACTCAACAACACAGAGAGATCGGTCGAATAATGCTTGAATCACTCATGGGCGTTCTCCGTAAGCAGTATTCTTGTTTGATTTATTATCAAATGAGAGCGTTTAAAAATCATCTTTTTTAATTTTTTTTTCATCTATCGGCGTCATGTCAGGTTTGATGTTAATTATCACTTGAGAGTAGGCATCTCCGTCCATGGTCTATCTTTTTTTACTTCTCCTCTGTTCCACTTATTTACTTTAATTAATGAAATTTATGAAATTTTCTGTATATATTCCACTTTTTTTTAGCACAGAAAAGTTTAAGAAATAATAAATAGAATTATAATTATTTAAATTTTAACATATTGAGCAGTTTTAAGCGCCCTATAAAAGGGGTTAAGTAAGCTCCATAGCAGGTAGTTTCTTCCCCGTTGTTTGCCCAGTACTGTATCGCGGGGAGCGCCGAACAACCTTTATAAATGTTATGTCATTGATCGAAAAGGGTACAGATGATAAATTACACTGAAAACTGTTTGAACTATTATGAATTATTGTTTTGACATTTTGCACGTTGTGTTAGAACAGCTTAAATGATCACTTTTCTTATTATTAAACAAGGACAATATACATTTTTAAAACAAACATACAATTGCGATTTAGGAAAACGGATGAATATTATTTTTTTGTTTTTTGAACAAAGATGTGAGACTCTGTATAAATGATGAAATTTGGATGAAAACATGTATTTTCTTGAAGTGTCATTATATTTTATGGAAGCGATATATTTCGACTTGCTAAGCCATTATAAAGCAATTACAATCATTACATTTGAAAATGCTTAGAAGGGTGAAACATGTCACTCCAATAAAATATATTAATCTTTTAGAAAACTCGGTTCCAATGACAATTTGATAAATTCATCAATAATATTTTTAAGTTCTTGCTGGTGTTGGATTGTTTTAAGTAATAGTAATTTAAAAAAAAAACGGTGGATACGTGGAATATAAATTAAGTAAACACAAATGTCCGGATCGTCCAGCTGACAACAAGTGTCCATCTAAAAGAACATTATGTGTTAAATTATTTTTATTTTGTTATTTTATTTTATGTCTTTGTATTTTATATGATTTGTTTTAGATTTATTTTGTGGACTGCGTCTTTCGCAGGGGCGAAGAGAGAAGGATGGAGTGCCGCATCGGTTGAAGTGTGGCAGTCCATTATTTCTGCCTACGCTTTCGGAGAGAAGGCTTAATGGTAAGTTAGTTAGTTAGAAAATTTTATTTAGTTTGTGTTAGGCAAAAATGACATTACTTCCAAGTAATGTCCACATTATAAATTGTCTAGCAATTGACAGTATCCTACTTGGATTACTTATACTTATTTATCCTGACATAATTGACAGTATTACTTGTATATTTTTATCCTGACATAATTTTTAAGTTTCTATTATATTTATAGGCCGTCAATTTTCCCAATTTCGATAATGGACACCTTTTTAAATGTATTAATTTGATCAAGTCATGTTTTCATGCATACGGTTCGTATACAATTTTTTACCTAAACATTATTTTTCCATTCTTTCCAAATGTACAAATGACCCTCTTTTATTTTTAATGTGGATGCATTTTTCTACATTATTATATTTCCTTGTGTCTTTATATCGTTTTTCATGCTTTTTAGTGACCTTGTTTCTACGTCATTTATAATATTTGTATCCTTATTTTACCCGGTCCGTGCTTTGTTTTCATTAATAATAAAATAACTTTACTTCCTTTATCAGGTTATTTGAATCCTTCTGATCTTTTATTTTGATCACATATAAATTAAATTAAATCTTAAAAAGTCCATTGTTTTGGCCAAATCACTATGATACTTCAACATTATTAACAAATAAATAATAAAACGCTGTTTATGGTATCACATTTTTTATTATTTTTTGCGACAGCTGTTTCGTCAAACTATGTTGACATCATCAGGTGTTACAAAATTTTTTTTCACTGTTAAAATTAATTTTCGTCTTTTTTTTAACCATTTCGTGCATTTGTTCCATTTGTTTGTAAAATTATCAAGAGATTTCGCTTACTTAATTTTAACCATTACTAATCACACTGAGTTTTTTGCCCTCTTAATAGTAACTTACCGTTCTTTTAATTAACTGTAATCAGGTACCTAACTCAACTCTAGTAAAAACTCAAAAATGCTATCAAAAATTATTCAAATTGACATTGAAATATAAAAAAATATTAAAAATTTGTGATATCATAAACATCGTTTTATATTTTAACAGTTAATTAAGAAAACTTCTTTTGGCGCCTAATGTACATACATATAACGTAAGCGCTATTGCCAAACGTTGAACAAAGTGCATCCAAGGAGGATCCTTCTGTTTTGCTTGTAGGCGCTGTCTGGGTGGTTTCAGGATTCAGGGGTGTTTATATTTGGGGTGACAATGGTAATATCTGTCATATCCAGTGTAGGGGACGAGGGGTAGGTGCCTACTATTGCTTGTTCTGCCGTGGAGAGGGGTTAATACCAACGAGGATAGAGAAGGCTTGGAGGCGAGCCAAGGGTATTTCATCGCTTTGGACGGAAACACGCTATTCACGAGGCGATTGAATTATATGCGTTATGAGGAAAATGATGGTACAGATTTATAATAAATATGACCAATTTAAAAAATAATTAACTAACTAACTAACCATCACACCGTCTCCCGAAAGGGTAGGCAGAAAGAATGGACTGCCACATTTTAACCGATGCGGCACTCCATCCTTCTCTTTTCGCCCCGCGGGAGACGCGGTGTGATGGGTTGCGAACCTCATCGCCACCAATAGGCATCTCCCGCGCACACTTCAATCGTCCAACATCCACAAAAAAAAGAATATAAAATACAATAATATAAAATAAAATAACAAAATAAAAATAATTTAGCGCAAAATGTTCTTTTTAGATGGTGCGCAGATTGTCTTTGCTAAGATATTTTTAAACATAACTTTGCTATCAAAAAATTATTCCAATTGACATTTAAAAATTAAAAAATATATAAAAAAATGCGATACCATAAACGAATATTAAGAAATTATTACTTATCTTAAAATAGAAATAGAGAAAGAGAAAACGTGGCACGATCAAATAAATCAAATATTGAATGTCGGCCACGTGAGGAGCCGGAAAAATCAACGTACGTGCATCACACGATATATGAATGTTAAGGATGCGAGAGAAATATGTCAGGAAAGAAAAGTGTGGCTTTCCATTATTTCTGCCTACCCATTCGGAGAGACGGCGTGATGGTTTGTTAGTTAGTTATTTTTAAAATATATATAAAAATAAACCTCACTATCGATAGATTTCAGATTTTTCTTCTTCTTCTTCTTCTTCTTCAACCTTCCTCCCTCACTTCTGGATATAGGCCTCTTCCATTATCTTTCACTCGTCCCTGACTTATCTCGTCCGCATCCAGATCGTTCCAGTTATTCAGGCAATATCGTCAGTCCATCTAGGTGGCCTTCCGATACTTCTTTTCTTTGTCCAAGACTTCCACTGGAGTATTCTGGATGTCCCTGTCCCTGTATTGCCCTGTCTTGCAATATCTCCAGACCATTGCCTTTGGTGAGGTGTCTTATCTTTTCATTTCTTACTTTGTCTCGGAGACTCACGCCGAGCATTTGCCTATCCATGGACCGTTGTGTGCTTTTTAGTTTATGGACATCTTTTGCTGTTAGGATGGTTGTCTCTAGACTTTATGCTAGGAAAGGCAGTATGCATGCACCGAATATTTTTTTACAAGATTTTATTTATTTTATTAGTAGAAACTAATTTAATATGAACTCTTTGAGGCACAGAAGTATTAACATTTTCTCACCTTATAACGGGTCAATATGCACGGCGGGATATTTTTTGACCCGTCCGGAATTTTACTCGAATTTGATTATGTTTTTTTTTAGTTTTTATGTTGTGCTATTCCTTTATTAATAGAAATAAACAAACTTTCTTCAATTTAAAAATAAATGAAATTTCAGTAAAATATGGGCTAACGGCTTTCTAAAATTTCCGTGCCTTAAATGGTGAAAAAGTAGCCTTAAAGAAACTAACATTTAGATTTATTGTTTTTTCTTGAATATGAATAGTAAACCAATTTCGTTACATATTCGAAACAAAAGTTGTATCCTTAACTTACTAGAACAAATATATTAGAAACAGACATAAGACAATAATAAATATTTATATTTATATAATATCACTGATGAAGGGCTTGTGTGTCCGAAACATGTTTGGCATTTAATTTTTATTTTTTAATAAAGTGAGTGTTGTATACTAAGTGTAAAGTATACTTTAGTCAGGATGAATCAATCCGCTGTCACTCTATCCAATCTGCGCAATTTCTACTGCGCCCAAGATATATAATTTTTATATCTGAAATATTTCATGTAATATTTTCATTTTAACTGCAAATATTCTACAAAGTCTCCTAATGAGAATTAATCTAATGACGTAAAACTCTATTTTTAAACAGTCGAGTGAAACGTCTGATTTCTTATAATTTTTAATTTGTAAAATAGGAATGACATGTTTCGTTTTGTTAAGTCAATTTTTAACATTTTAATACTGCCTCAACACTTTATATTTTTTTTAATCTGTAATATCATTAGAATATTAAGATTTTTTTTCTTGTTGCTCCTCCTGTGAGGATGATACTTAGTAGTTCTTTAATTTTTAGGAGGTATTTCGCGAGGATAAATCCCGTGAGGCTAATTCTTAATATATTAAAATTTTATAATGAAACGTACGTCAAATATTGAATTGGAAACAATAACATATTTTTTGTAAATAAGTTTACTCGAAAATCGGAACTTCCAATCACGCGTCGGTGATTAGCGACACATTCGCGATTGGTTGATCATTGTCCGTAATACAGTGGCCGGCGGGCGGGGGTGGGTCTTCCATAAAAAGGGGGAGGCCGTTCCTAGAGCGCTTTGTTTCAACCACTTTATCATCGAATTATCCCCGGGCATTATTAACGGTTTGCTGGCGACGGTTTTTAATCGAATACCAAACATTTTGACTGTTTGATCTTTGGTATTTGGCCATGCGTGGCCGCCGCGGGCGGAATGCTTTTTGAAAAATTAGCTTTCGTTATTAATATAAAGGCAAGCGGATGAGATGAAAGCCGATTGTTTTTTAATCGAATAAACCGCAGTTCTTCTCCCGCCTAGCTTAAATTTATAGAATATAAATCACTTTTCTTTTTTTAAATTTCGCGTTTCAAGAAGTTTTTATAAAGCTAATAGCTATAAAATACAGTTTATTTTTATGATAAGTATAAAATGCGTCTTAAACAAAGTTTAAAAAAAAAAAAAAGATTTTTATATTATATTCCGTTATTAAAATGTACGGTATACTCTCAGCTGACCCATCGAAAAAGTTTACACGGAATTTAGAAGAAATGGTTTTAAAACTTCCTAAAACTGAACCTTCAAAGGACTAACATTGATAGAGAATGCGGCAAAAAACGGCCGAGAACAGACCTAGCTCTACAGCTTCGAAGAGATGGGCATCTAATAACCCATTTCTTTAGATTAATCAGGAGATATTTTGAGGACTCGGCCGTGCTGGAGGATGTTGGTCTTTTTGCCCACGATAGATATCTCCGACAGCGACAGCACAGATTATTTTACCTACCGGCCGCCAGAATCAATCTGCCTCTGGTGATACCGGTGGGAAGAGCAATTAGTCTGCTGAACGCGGTCTCCTCGGAGATCGACGTCTTTCATATTCGCATTTTATTATAAATCAATGAATTAAGTTAATGATAATTATATTTATACAGATTGTTGCATTTCCCTGTGAATTATATGTTTTGATTCTATATACTACCATGGCTTTTTGCTTTTGATTATCACCCCTTATTCAAAGTCCACATCCAGACCACCCCATGTCACCCCTTATTGTTTATGACTTGTTATGCTGTCGGCTTTTTATATTGCTCAACATGGTGCAGGTTGCGACACAGGGTGTTCAAATGCCCATTCCTTGTTTTATGAATTAATGTATTATACATACGAGTACTTACGCACACACATGTTTTTGTTTGAGGTTAATTTTATTAAAGAGGGTTGCCAACAATTCATTTTATAACGTTTGAGCTTTATTAGAGCAGCACAATTGTAAAAACAACTAATGATTATATGATACATAATGCTAAAAATTAATAATTTTTATTTTTAATCAATTAATACCCTATTTTCCCACATTTATAACTTTTTAAATAAACCTTGTAAATAACTTTTTTTTAAATTGTAATTTTTCAATTCACAAATTTTTTAATAATTTGGTTTATTTAATCTAGGTGTCTGAAGATTATCTCGAATACGTCCAGTATAAAACGATACTTTTTTAATGTTCTTATTATTTTTATTCACCCGAGACTTCCCAATTATTATTAAAATGAATCTTTACCAATTTCAGAACAGGTAAAAACCAAGTGTTTTGCCTTATTAAGTCATTTGATAATTGATAGCTGGACATTACAATATCAAAATGAGTTGTTGATCCAAATTGGTGTTAAATATTAATAGGTGCAAAATGATTGAATAATATAGTGAAGTTCAAATGTCACCATAAAGCTGTATATGACATATGTAACAATACACAGTTTATTATATGTTTCTTCGTTTTATATTTAATTTTGCAGTTTTGAAATAACCAGCCTTTCCTTGTTAAGACATTTAATAATCTCTTAGCAAGGCGAAACATGTCACTCCCAATAAAATATACTAAATAATGTGAATATACTTAGTTTCATTCTTCGTGGTTTTATAGTTTCGATTCGGTTTCGGCAAGTAGATACCATATTCTGGTCAAATTACCAGAAGATGGCAGCGAGCTGTCGAAACTGGCCGAAGCCATAAAACAACAAGGAATTAAACTTAATATATTACTATCTAAGTAACTTACCATCATGCCTTTTCCTCCTTTGCCTGGAGGGGTAGGCAGAGAGGATTACCTTTTCCAAAACACCCAAAATATGTAAACTGGTTATAGAAAATCAACCCATAGAACAGGTCAGGACCTTCAAGTATCTAGACATAGACCTGGTGGGAGGAGCTGATGTGCAGGTAGAAATACAAGTCCAAGTAAACAAGGCAGCTGCTTTCTCTGGCGCTCTAAATTCCACAATATGGAAAAACAAAGACATGACCATTAAAAGTAAGATGAGAATCTATAAATAATATATGGCGTCGAAGCAAAGGCAAACACAGCAAGGACCAAACAAGTTTTGAGGACTTCCGAGATGAAGACACTGATGACGATAGCAGGAAAGACGCTGAGAGGTCGCGCGAGGAACACCAGAATAAGATAAATATGTGAGGTCGAAGATATTATGAGGATATAATGGACACCACCAGACTCCCCTTTATTGCGTTGCAAAATCAACCTCATGGGACTCGTCCTCGTGGAAGACCTCTTAAAAGATGGAAGGACAGCTGGGAGTCTACCTCACAAGAGGAGCAACGCTCTGGAGAACAGACCACATAGGTCTACAACAAGGAAGAAAAGTAAAAAGAAGAAAACAAACGACTAGATTTCTAGAATTATATGTGTTTATGTTATTTTTCAATACGTCAACACAGTTTGCGAATCCTATTGTGTATCCCGGACGGGCATTGGGCATGTTCGCCGCTCACCAATTGAAAGTACGACATAACACGCGGGCGGCAAACAGAGTGGGGTCCGGTGTAATGGGAATTAGAACAAGTCGGGACAGACGATGATGTGATTAGTCCCCCCTGCATATATTTGTCTGCTTTAACTAGCCGTGAGCGAGGTATGAGACGCGAATGCGCGGATAATACACGACGGCGATTTATAACGCGAGGGAAAATGGGATTATTTTTCAATGTTGCTGATTCTAATGCGTACATAAATCTTGCTTCACACTATGAAGTGTTTTTCGAGTACTTGTTTGTGTAGTTTTGAGTAAATTCCACGTGACCTAAAAAACAAGTCATTCTTTTGTAAATTCAAATTAATTATTTAAGATAATCTGAGGACAATTTTCAGATATTGTGTTCAAAATTTGTGTATGAGAGTGTCGAATGAAAATATAAGAAGTGAATGCAGAAACAATATTATGAATTTATCAATAATGTGGTTTGGACACATGGAAATAATGAATAAAGAAAGAATGGTGAAAAATAATTTGTTAACGATTTAAACGGAACTAGAAATAGAGAAAGATCTGTGTAATAGGGCATTCGGTTTCTTCTGGTAAGCTTTATTTAGAACAACATACTGAAAGAATGAATGAAGACAGAATGGTAGAAAAAAAGTATATGTGAACTGTGCTAGAAATAGATAAATATTTAGGAAAACGTGGCACGTTCAAATAAATCAAATATGTCGGCCACTTGAGAAGTCGGAAAAATCGACGTGGCTGCATGACATGATGTATGAATATTTAGAAAGCGAGAGAAGTATGTCAGTAAATCTTTTTATCTTTTTGCCTACCCCTTTGGTAAAAGAGCGTGATGGTTTGTTAGTTTGTTAAGATAATCTAATGTAAATCTTCGTTAAAGCGTTGCAAGAGCTATGACTGTCATACAGAAGATCCCAGAATCGATTCCCGACGATGGTTGTATGATGGTCAAACTGTCCTTGGTCTGGTGTAGAATTCGCGTGACAATAAAATGGCGATAGATCAGCTACCTTTCACATATCATGAGAATCAATAGCTAAAAAGTTGTTTAAAGTAATTTGGTTCAAATAACCTACAGCACACAAATGTGGAAAGCAACGGGAAATTATCACATGGAAAAGGTCCAATTGCCTCTAGAACTAGAAAATAAGATAATAAACATTGCTGCAAACTGTAATACAAGTAATTCTTTTGTAAATAAATTCTTAACTTACTATCACCCCGAATCCCCTGAGGGGTAGGCAAAAGAATGGACCGCCACATTGTTCTGTCTTGATATACTTCATAAATCGTGCCATGCACGCACTTCTTTTGACATGATTTCTCCGACTCCTTGCGCGACCGATATTAAATATTTCATTGATTTTATCATGTCACGTTTCCTTTCCTTCCTCTATTTCTAGCTCTATTCACATCTTTCACGAATACTTTCTTTTCACCATTCTGTCTTCATTAATTTTTTCCATGTGTCCAAACCATCTTAACGACCCTTTCATTATTTTGTTCTAAATAAAGCTAACTAAAGGAATTCGAAGGTTCTATTACTATATTAATATATTTATTGTCGCTTAGTAAATAAATGTGTAATTCGAGTAACAGTACATTAGAACAATTACTATAGATTTTACTCCTACTAATTCCGTCACATTGTGTTGTGGATCCATATTCGAATGAATTTAAAAAGGATAAAGTAATTAAACTTTTGAAAAAAAAATCTACTGAAGAAGGACCTATGGTCCTAAACATGTTGTGAAAAATAGTAAACTGGGTTCATGTTAAAAAAAATTAAATAATATTGTGACTAACTAACCACCAGAAGGCAGAAATTATGAAGTGCCACACTTTTCTTTCCTAACATACTTCTCTCGAATCCTCAACATTCATACATTGTGTCATGTACGCACGTCGTTTTCTCCGATTTCTTACGTAGCCGACATTCAATATTTGATTTATTTGATCGTGCCACGTTCTCCTCGATCTCCCTCTATTTCTAGTTCCATTTGAAACTAAAGAACTAACTAACCATCACGCCATTTCGCCGGAGGGGTAGGCAGAGAGGATGGAACACCAAAATGCTCTGTCCTTCCTCTACATTCATACATCGTACCATGCACGCACGTCGATTATTCCGACGTCGAATGTGATCGCCTTTTAATAATTGATTAATTTGCTCATGCCATGTTTTCCTCGGTCGTTCTCGGCTTCTTTTTCCACTTACGCTGCTTGTGTACAATATTTTAACCATTCTACCCTTATCCATTCGTTCCATATGTCCAAACCATCTCAGGGATCATTTTTTAATTTTATACATGCTGCAGTCATCTGCCTTACATTTCTTTCTTATTTCATCGTTCGGTATTCTATCATACAACGTTTTCCCGCACATTCTTCTTAGTAATATTTACATCGTGGAAATACACTTTTTTTACTATTCTTTCGTCATTTATTATTTTCACATGGAAATTATGAAATTGAGAGTTAGTTGAAAAATCTTTCGAAAACACCACAAAACTAATCTGAAAAAAAGATTTTAAATCATTATTTGCCTTTTCCGTATCGAAAGAACTCCAAGTCAATTGTTACATTATTTCTAATATTTGAACTTCCCGTTGAACCCGGCGTAAAGAGGTTAAAATAAGAAAGTCACGATGTCCCTTTGTGGACTGTTTGCTTATCCGCAACGTGTTTACTTTTGAATTCGGAACGTAATTTAATTTGGCCAATGAGTGAGTGGGCCTGCGATAAGTAATCGCGACGCGCATAAATAATACCTAGTCAAAGAGATAGGCTGCTTTGAGCACGTGTGTCCTGCGGCCAGGGGCGGACTGGAACCACCAAATATTTTATTCATTTATTTATTCACCGATATAAGTATTGTAAATGTGTTCCAGATATACAACTTTACAACTCGATATATTAAATATATTTTTAAATAATAATAAAATAAAACGATATTTTTTAACTACTTCCATTTTTGTATTTATTTCGACAGCGACTGGTTTCGCCAGGCTCGCTGGCATTGACAGACTGGTCGAGACCCAGTCCGTCGATGCCAGCGAGCCATCACTGTCGAAATAAAGACAAAAGTGGAAGTAGTTGAAAAAACATCGTTTTGTAATTGTGATATATAAAACAAAGTTATTTAATTTAACAGTTTAAAATGTTAAGGTATCATAGTGTTTCGGCCAAAACAATGGACTATTCTACGATATATTTACAATTCAAAGGCAACCAGATTTTCAGTAATAGCTTTTGTCAAGGTCTATGTCTCCATACCGTAGAACAAGACGGATAGCACGTAACATCGAACTATTCTCATTCGCAATTCTATGGGTAGGTCTCTTTGCATTTTGAAGCACCGGCTTCATTTTGAAGAAGCTATTTTGGGCCAGTTCTATTCGTATTCTTAGTGTTTGGTCGATACGCGTTTTTTTGTAATGATAAATTTATGAAGAATCGACGTATGTGTATGACTCGCTGTATGAATGTGAAGGAAGCTAGAAAGGTATGCCAGGATAGAGAAGTGTGGCGGTCCATTCTCTCTGCCTACCCTTGTTATTGTTGTTGTATAAATTTATGGAATTCGTTATCCAATTATGTTGATTTTCGATTTGTTTTATTACTTAAATCATATACAA
Organism: Lepidostoma basale; assembly: GCA_022606425.2. NCBI lineage: Eukaryota > Metazoa > Arthropoda > Insecta > Trichoptera > Lepidostomatidae > Lepidostoma > Lepidostoma basale. The sequence continues at coordinate 252,532 of JAHDVF020001037.1, forward strand.
TTTTGGATTTAATAATGAAAATAAAATAAAAAGGATACAAAATTTCTTAAATATTAGTATATATTTAGTGGGCTTCCACTTGTGTTTAACGTAGAGCGGTTTTGGCAGCTTGCTGCCGTCTTCTGCCTCGAAACCGGTTGACGTTAAACACAAGCGGAAGCCCATTAAATATATAATCAAGAAATTTTGGTTAATTTTATTTTTATTTTCATTATTTAAAATGGACTTCTACCAGGATTTCAATTAAAAATATTAATTTTGGATTAAATAAAAGTGTCTATAGTCTAAATAATTTCCATTAGAAATATTTGCGAGCTACCAATGCATGTTAGGGGGGTTCGGTTTATATAACGGGTGGGGATTCCAACTAAAATGGATTTACGTAGGTACCCATGTACGGCGGTCACTCGTTTGGGACATCCTTGTTTTGTCCAGGGCCATCTTATATCTAAGGTTCTGGCGCATTCAGATACCATATTAACTAAAATGTTGTGTAATTAATTTTACTTACTTGTTGTGTAAGAAGTTGATGGTGTTTTTCAAAACAAAATCACATTTGGTTACATAAATTCAAACTTTGTTAATTTAAATGTTAATTATACAATTTAATCCATGTATTATTGACTTTAAAGTCCATTGGTCAAGAACTTTAGTAGGAATTGCATTTTTTAGTGTAAAATAGATTCTTCTTTCACCTGGCCATGTTATGTTATTTGGGGTCGGCTCTCCTAATACGGCTCCGTCAAGTCTCATCCAGGATCATCTGGCTGTCCAGTTCCAGCGCTTTGTGAACATCCACGTTGTAGGAGGTCGACCCGCTCCACTTCTTCCATCTTCCATTTGCAGGGCCTTGTGGACGATGTAGTAATCATCAAGAAAATAGATTATTAAACAAAATCATAACATAATTAATAGGAATGAAAACGTCAGTTTTCTAGAAGTTTTATTATATTTTATGTGAATGACATGTTTCGCCCTTCTAAGGCATTATCAAATGTACACATTTGATAACACCAATCCGTTGGATTGTAATCACGAATAAGAAGAAGGCCTTGAAAAAGAAATGACCACGAAGAAGAAGATAAATATGATTGTTTTCTTAAAAAAGCGATACTTGGCATTCCCATAAAATATAATAAAACTTCTAGAAAACTGACGTTTTCATTTGTATTAATTATTTAATATGGAGATTTACATTCAAGAAACAATAAATAAAATCATAACACCTTACTTGCGTGAAAATTAAATAATTTTTAAATACCAAGAAGAAACTATTAATATATTTTTTAAATTTATTTTAGAAAAGACTACATTTAAAATAAAATAAAAAGTTTACGTAACAGATATACGTATCACTTTTGACACACATTCGTAATTTCGGGGAATAAACTAAAACAGTTTTGAAAATGGAATGTATTTTTGTTGTATTCCCAGGCCTACATAGTGGCGGCCTCGGACCCAGAGCAACCCGTACAATCAGATCAGAACTGCCCGTAAATTATTTTTTTAAATATGGAACACGCCTGATTTTGTTGCTAAATTCAAAGAATTTTACGCGATCACGCGCGACACATTTACATACAAGATAAATGGGAGTTCGCCGTTATCGTTTACTTAATGTACCTACTTATTTTATTGCGGAAAAAAGCTTCGCTAGCTTGCAGATAAGAACCTACTTAAAACAAAACAAAAATCATATTCCTAATTTAAAAGGTTCTTAAATAAAAAACTGTTCTTAAATAATAGTGTATAAAATTTCTAATTTGGAAAGAGCATTTGTAGAACAGTGTTAATAATACTGAGAGAACTAAATCTATACGTTCCCCATAGTTATAGCAGGGTAAGGGGGCATATATTATTTTATGACCCAAATTGCCGCACAGAGGCCCTTCGAAGTTCTCCTGTATTGAAAGCGATTCGTTTTTAAATGAATAAATTATATTAACCGTATTCTTCGAATTCTGCTTCCAAATTAACAACGGAATTCTACAGTGAAAACGCTTTTGGAAATAAGATTGTAATATCTGAACTGTACCTATAGATCAAAAAGATAATATAACGAGTGAGTCAAGGAATTATTTAATAGCCCAAATATGAACTTATCTACTTTTAAAATTAAACAATTACTTAAAGACGGCCACGTTTGAAGTTGCAAAAATCTGATATGTGAATGTATAATAGAAGAGGCTTTCTCTAGAAGATAATTTCTTCAAAATAATTATTAATTGAAATACAAGTATAAAAATGTTTCTAATGAATTTTAGTTTCATGTCTAATTTATCGTTTGTATGAGAGCTAATCAAACAATTCATCATAAAAATATTAGGTCCTTACATATGAAGTTAGCGTTTTGTATGGGAGGAACATAAAGTTGATTTTTTTAAATATAATATATTTATTTAATCAAAGTATGTACCATTACTAATTGACAGTATTACTTGTACTTTTTTATCCTAGCATAATTTTTAAGTTTCTATTATATTAGGTCCTTACATATGAAATTGGCGTTTTGTATGGGAGGAACATAAAGTTGATTTTTTAAAAATATAATATATTTATTTAATCAAAGTATGTACCATTGATATCTATGCACTTTTGCCATCTCATAGGAAGTTCATCGATCCCTTTACTAAAAAAAACATTCGGACGGGAATCAATAAAATCTTTGAAGTCGGTTTGGACTGCCCCATCGGAGTTGAATTTTTTCCCTTGCAAGAAGTTATCCAAACTTCGAAAAAAATAGTAATCTGTTGGGGTAAGGTCCGGAGAGTACGGTGGATGTCTTAGACATTCCAATTGAAGCTATTCTAATTTGGTAGCCGTCTGTTGTGCAGTGTGTGGTCTAGCGTTATCATGAAGCAGGAGTGGCCTAGAGTGATTAACCAGCCTCGGTTGTTTAGCAGCTAACTTTTCCATCATGGTTTGCAGTCGCTGATAATAGACATCTGCCGTAATCGTCTGGCCAGATTTAAGAAAGCTGTAGTGAACGACACCAGCACTAGTCTACCAAACGCTCACAAGTAACTTTTTTGGAGTCAATTTTCGCTTGGGGCATGGTTTGGCTGGTTCGGCAGGGTTCAGCCATTGCGATGAACGCTTCCGATTATCATACAGGATCCACTTTTCATCACAGGTAATGAATGATTTGATTCAAAATCCCTTCATTATTGTGCCGGTTGAGTAATGCAACGCAGCAGTCAACGCGCGTTTGTTGATTTGCTTTACTCAATTCGTGATGTACCCACCTTTCAAGCTTTTTCACCTTCCGAATTTGCTTCAAGTGGATAAAAACAGTTTTATCACTAACACCGCAGCTTGCAGCTAACTCGGACGTGGTTTGCGATGGATCCGCTTCCACAATAACCTTCAATTCTTCATTATCAACTTTGGTCTCCGGCCGTCCACGGGGCTTGTTCTGCAGGTCGAAATTTCCAGAACATAAACGTTGGAACCAAAAACGCACTATGTTTTCTTTTGCGGCACCGTCGTCATACACATTATTAATCCTTCGAGCCGTTTCTGCAGCACTGGTACCACGGTGGAACTCATACTCGTAAATAACGCGATATTTCAAGTTTTCCATTTTGTAAACTGAGTGACGCAAAGAAAAAAAACAATTGAGGAAAAAACAAATGAATTATAATTTTCGAAACACAAATACTTGAGTAAATAGCCGTATAAATTTGAATTTGGAATTCCTAACCAAAGAGAAGATATTTGAGATCAAAGTTGCCAGTACGGCAAAACGCCAATTTCATATGTAAGGACCTAATACTTTTGTTTGTTTACAATATACAATAGAATTAAATGATTTGAATGTTTTCGTTTTTTAAATAAAAATAAGTAATGGAGTTATACCGTTATTTACGAAAAACAAAAAAACAATGTTAACAAATAAATAAATATCATAAGTAAAGAAATAAATAAATGCACTATACGAAATAAAAAAAAAACATTCAAGGTGTCTTAAAAGGTGGGACACTTTTGAAAATTTATATCCTTGAAAATTCGCAGAACAAGAACGGCAAAGAGTTTAACCTATTTATCTATATTCAAGGACGCCGAGAAACAGGAGACAAAACAACCCTCCGGAGTATTTTAATAAATGACAAAAGGTCCAGTAAAGCATAACAAATTAGACTTCACGAGTAAAAAGATAAAATCTGTAACAATTATATTTGAAACAATTTCCTCGGCTTTGCGAATAAAAAGTATAAAAACAACTTTGTCACCGGTGGAATGGGTTCATGCAGCCATTGTTCCATTGTTTTTTTCACGTTCCCGCCACTTTTTATTAGAACATTTGAATTTCGGAAACGCGCCGTTTGTGAAAATCTTCAACTTCGAAATTTTAAAAAATAACGATAAAAAGTCACGATGGTTCAATACAAAAAAGTAAAACACTGCATGTTTGTTTATATGTAAAGGATACATTAAATTAGATGCTTTTTATTACGTGTTCAAGTACTGCTTGTTGATTTTTTATCAGCTTGGTCATGTGGCAATCTGTTCGGAACCGAACGTACGCGATCTTGCCGCCAAGTACACCGCTGGGGTCCATTACTGTGGCTGTGATGGAAGTTTATAATTGAATTATCTTGCAAACTACGTGCCATCCTTTGTTTGGCCGGTTCGTTTTATCCCTTGCAACGATACATAACCTCGCTCTGTTGTGTTTCGACGCCCTGTTAAGGAAATCTGCATTTTGCTCTGGTTTTATGCGGGGCCGGAGGCCATTTTGAAATGGCGCCGATTTGAAAAAAATCGTCGCCTTTTATTATCTGTCACATCTGTTCAATTATATACATATAAAACAATCATAATAAAAGTGAACTAATAAACAAATATCAGAGTTAACTGACCGGTTTCGCTAATTTCTGGGCTTCGTTACATCATACTGTAATATAACCTTGTAATATAAGTCATATTTTCATAACTAACTAAATAACCATCACACTATCCGAAGAGAGTTATATTTAATATAAGTCATATTTTCATAGCAGCTGATGATTATCTTTTATACATTAAGTATTTCGTGTATGGAAAGTAGAATAAATGCCATAGAAATTAGTTCACTCAGAATAATGTACGGAAAAACAATGTATTTTATGATAGAAAATCTAATAAAGAAGTAAGAAAGAAATATAATGCAAATGAATTCGTGAGGGAAGAATGGTTAAAAAGATATATAGTATGCAAGTAGTGTGAATGGGAAAGAAGTCGAGGAAGGCCAAGGAATTCCGTTGTGTGTGTTACAACAGATAAGGTAGTTAAGTTTTTCATACTATTTGGCATAATTTTATTTAACGTATTTTTCGATTTTTCGTGAAATAAAAAACCGCGTTTTTTTCAAATGATAATTAAATAAAACGATGTTTTTTAACTGCTTCCTCTTATGTATTTATTTCGACAGCGAGTGGTTTCGTCAGGCTCACCGGTATCGACAGACTGGTGATGCCAGCGAGCCTGGCGAAACCGGTCGCTGTCGAAATAAATACAAAAGTGGAAGTAGTTAAAAAACATCGTTTCATTTAATTATTATTTAAAATAAACTTCCATCAAGAAAATTCAGTAAAATCATTTGATTATCTTAAAAACCGCGTTTTTTGGTAAAAGAGTGTGGAAAAACAATGTTTAAATTCATTATATAATTAATTAACACAGAGTTTATTTCAAACCGATTTACTTAAATGTGTGCACGATATCAATACAACATACCAGTTTACTAAAACCGCAGAGGATTTTTAATAAAAGCATCGTTGGTAAATTAGGCCACATTGGAATTACACTCCCTTTGGAGTTGTTACCGGGTGACCAGGGGCAGTACTAAAATGAAATTATGACACGAGTACGATTTTGATGCGGACCGATTACAATCACCCTGTGGGGACTTCGCAGTGATTTGTGGTTATTGTAATTTTGAATCAGTTTATTAGTCGAGAGTAAAATGCATTGGTTAATGTGATTGCAATAAAAGTTAAATGACTTGTTATTATGGTTATTATTAAAGAGTAACTATTATATAATAAAAATTACTGAAAATGTATATAATTTAATAATGTTAAACACTGTGTTGAGTCATGTACTAAGGCAGTGGTTCTTAACCTGGGGTGCCTGGACCCCTGGGGGTGCGGAGGAAACCCCTAACAATATAAATTATTTTTATAATAAAATATTTGAAAACTACAGTAGTCCCTCTAATGACGCGAAACTCGGGACCGAGTTATTAGAATAGCGCGTTATTGGGGTATTAAAGCTCGTACAGAAATTAGTTTTATGTGTTTTTCGCAAAAAATACGATAATGCCAAAACTAAAAATAAAGTAAAAAAATACGCGAATGAAATATTTTTCTATTCAAGTATATTTTCTAAAAATGTATTTTTCTAAACTAAAAAATCGAAATACATTTTTTGATGGGGTGCGGAGACATATTTTCGGATTCAAAGGGGTGCGGCTCACTTAAAAGGTTAAGAAACACTGTGCTAAGGGGAGAAAGATACCACCTCCTTCGGTTGATAATCATGGGCAACATAGAGGGATGTCGGTGAGTCAGTAGAAGGCAGTTGTCATGACTGCGAAATATAAAAGAATGCACAGAAATGAGCAGAGTTGAGAACCTGTTCCAAGTGGCGCAGGACAGAGATGGTTTCGCTGCAGTGATCGCCTATATTCGGGGGACCTAACACAGTACCAGAAGTAGAAGTAGTGACACTTTCTTTGGTTTGGTAGAATTCATGTGACATAAAAAATGATGATAGATTAGCAACTAATTAAATATCATGAGAATTAACAGCTAAAAAATAATACAGTACCTAATTGGGTTAAAATGACCTGTTGTGTACAAAACGAGGTGGAGTGCAGCGGAAAACTACAACACTAAAAAGGCACATTAGAAAGACCCGCAAAGACATCGTTGCAAATCAATTCCTAGGATTAAAACATAAAAAAATATTTGAAACACAGAATTGAGTTTTTTTTCACATCAACCTCATAATTAAACAAGGTCTTTACTAAAAAGATGAAGAAGAAGACGAACCATATTAAAGTTCATTTTTTTAATTGTCTTTTCCTTTGTTATGACCGAAAAATATGAATTTTAAAAACCAAGTGACCCTTTGTTAGTTAATGTCAGGTTCACTAAGTTAGGCGACAGCCTTCGAATTGTGTTAATAAGGTAGTTTGCTAAATCATTCTCCATAGATGGCGTTAGTGGGTCGGTTATATAGGTTAATCTTGAAAAATTCACAAGTGCAACCAAATCTACATAGATGGCTGACTGAAACTGACACGTGAAGATAGATATGGATTTTGAAGTATATATACATCTTCCAAAAATTTGTCATGCATGATCATAATACCAAAGGTGGAATGGGGAATGTTGTAATTACATAAAGCGTGCGCTTAATCCAACCAATGACAGGTCATAAGTCCTGTAAACACCTTGATCATCCATGTTCAGTTTCCAGTTTGCGTCTTCGTCTCTATTGAGATACAACTAAAAATTTTCACGAATTTAGCCCTATGGTAAATTGTAATGTTTCATATGTATTTTAATATTTAATATGGGCATTATCAAATATTTGACGTTTAATAATGCCATAGCATGGCAAATCATGTCACATTGTATAATACTCGTAATAAAACTTTTTGGAAATAGATAATTTTATTTATTTAAAATCGAACTTTGGACTTACGAATTGCAAATTGAGCACTTTGTAAGTGATCATAACATTCGCCATACTTTTTGTTGTAGATGGTTCATTTCTCTTTTTCTTTTTTATAAACTTTGTATATACAACACCAACATTAAACAATTTTAAATTTCATAGTCATGTTTCGGACAAGCAGTCCTTCTTCAGTAATACATATTAAAAATATTATTAAATTGTTCACGAAATAAAACATTTAAAACATTATTTAAAAATATATATTGTCGCTTTCGTTAGGTAACGTAGCGTCAGACGTGGATGATATGGATATACGAGTATTTTAAAAATATGCATATATTTGTAAACAGATATAATATTTTTTATTTTATGAATTTTCACATTGTTAATTTGATAGAAGATATACTCGTTTATTTTTTTAAGATATTATTTTGATTTTAATGTGTCAACACAACAACAAAAGGAATCCAAAGGAAGTAATTTTGTCTATTATACGAGAATATATCGTATGTGCTACATACGCAGTAGATCATGCCTGCCACTATACTTGAGCGTTAGTGGCTCTCTGGAGCCTCCTATGTAACAAGATACTATATAAACTGGTCCAAGTCTGTACTCCGCGTAGGTCCCATTATTTTGACCAACAGAATATTCGATACGCTGTCGATAGGCATTAATCGCATTATTTCTGTGGCAACGGCTTAGATCATCCCCATGAATCGGGAGTTTTCACGGTTTCAGCGGTAGAGAAATCTACATTGAATCTATTGATTGATAACAAATAGAACCAGGTTTACTTAAAAACATGATTAAATTTTCAAAAAGAAAACCAAAAATATATTTATTGTTCCATGAACAATGAGGTAAAACTCCATATTGAATTCTTGAAACATTTATTTTTTAGAAGACTAAATATTATCCATCATATGGTTGTGATAGTTTTAAATCTTGCAGAAAAGTTCAGAGTTGTCAATTTTAAAGTGAATAATTTTATGAAGCAACATCATATCATTAAGAGAATACGTCTATTTTCAAGAAAGTCCAAGGAGTGAAAAATTGAGGCAGATTTGTAATTGGAGAACGAATTGCACGCTTTAAAAATAATATGTTTAATTTAATAGAATTAAAGTTGCACGAGCTGCATTTAATAAAATGAGAACATTCTTTTGCAACCATAATCCTAACTTGAAACTCCTACAAAGAATGATTAAATGTTATGTATAGTCTGTTCTACTATATGGCTGCAAAATCTGGAAAGCGGAGAGCGGAAAGTAGGTGGGAGCGTTCGAGATGTGGATATACCGCAAAATGCTCCGTATACCGTGGACCGATAGGGTCAGTAATGCAGACGTACTACAGAGAGCCAGAGCCAATAGAGAGCTATTGTCGAGTGTGAAAATTAGAAAGGTCATGTATTAAGGGGACAAAAATACCACTACTAGCTGCGGAACATCAAAGAGTGGACAGGAATAACAAGAGTTCAGAACCTGGCGGCAGAAAGTGGCGTAGGATAGAGATGCCTTTACTGCAGTGTTCGTTAACGTTGGGGGACCTGACACACCACCGAAAGAAGAATATGTTTAATAAACATTTTTTGGACTTTTCAATGCGTTGGATATGTGCTGCAAAATATGGAGGATAAATAAAATAAATAAATAAATAAATTCATCACATGTCGTGATACAAGCAAACGTTTTGAATTGTATTTTTTATAGAGTTTATCATCATGTGTGATCTACGTTCATTGCAATTGAATCAATTACGGTGGCGGATAGACTCCACCGCCGAACGGCCGTCCTTTGTGTCAGGAGACGCGATTAAAATCCCGGCGAGCCAGGGACGTTTTATTGCCACTTTATTTTGATGCTAATCTTTATAAAGGGTTTAATGGAAAGCTTTTAAAAGGAGAGCGCGGGCGTGTGTGTGGAAACGGTTTACTTACGGGTGATTCCTGATTAATTTTACATCGAAGGTAAGTGCTAAATAGTCTTCAAGAGAAAATACGACAACGTGTGAGGTATCAAGATTGTTTTTTGTATCACAATTGTATTTTATTTTACACGACAGCTGTTTCATCAACCTATGTTGACATCATCAGGTGTTACAATCGCATCAGGTGTTTCATCAACCTATGTTGCAACACCTGATGATGTCAACAAAGGTTGATGAAAGAGCTGTCGTGTAAAATAAAATATAATTGTGATACAAAAAGCAAAGTTATTTAAAATAATAATTAAATAAAACGATGTTTTTTAACTACTTCTGCTTTTGTCTTTATTTCGATAGCGAGCCTGGCGAAACCGGTTGCTGTCTAAATAAAGACAAAAGTGGAAGTAGTTAAAACACATCGTTTTTATTATTATTATTCAAAATGAACTTCCATCAAGAGATTTCAGTAAAATCATTTGCTTATCTTTAAAAAAATATTTAATTTAACAATGTTAAGGTTTCATAGTGTTTCGGCCAATACAATGGACTATTTAAAACATTGTTTTTTCCATTTTTTAGTTTACATCAGGAGAGCGATATAATTATGGAATTTTACAGTGTTAACGCCTAAATTTTATCTAAAATATATTTTTAAACTTAACATTACAGTTCTTTGTCAGATTTTAAAAACTGGTTGGTTGTTTAGGTTCCAAAATGCGATTAATGGATTTTATCACCACTGAAACATCTACACTACTTATAGTTTATTGGAAAACTAATGCTGCAGATAGACAAGAATAGAAAAATGATTAATAGGTACGAATATAAAAGTTGTCAGTTCCATGCTTCACTTTCATACATAATACAAGAACACCACTGACGTCTTAGCTTTTTTGAATAGGTTTTTGTTTGCGATGACAACTTTAAGTTAACCATTAATTTTATTGCCTGCCCTAACCGTTACACTCCTCTCCACTCGCCCATCCTTCATAAACATACTTCCTACATACGAGTATACACAAATTTATCCACTTGTTCTATTGTCATGCTTTCTTCTTTTTCAAAAATCTTTTTTTTTATTTTATATTTTTATATTCACATTATTTTTTTTATAGTAAGTGTAATGAAAATATTAATAATTATTTTTAAATAAATAATCAGTTTTATTCCGCCGGTTTATCCAATTTCGGTTGGTTCCAGCAGCTCGCTTCCATCTACTGGTTGACGAACTATCGAAAACGATTGGATAATACACTAATTATATAAAATATATTTTTTTATTTCAACAAATTAATTATTTTTTTTACAATGAACTTTTAGCAAGAAATTTCTACTAAAATATTATAACATTATCATGAAAATTTCCCTTTCTTTCGTATGTATTATTTTATATCTAAACCCAACTACTAAAAGCTCTGACGGAGTAAAATAAAGTATATTTAAATTTGTTTTTCTATGAGTATTCTCATTGAAATGTGTAGTTGTACCGTGGTTTGTGTATCAAAACCATAAAACCTACCCAAAACCTCACACTTCCAATGTTCGAATATTCGGTTGAATTTAATCAAAATACAATTTGCCAATTACATGAACGTTGTTTACGTCCAATAATAACCATATTGTTACGTATTCGTTCTGCGAAGTCATCAATATATTGTAGTAATAGAGGATCGACCAGTAGCGGCACGGAAAATATTATTTATTTGTTCCTATGATATTAATATATTTATTTTTAGTAATAACAATTGAAATATTTCCTTATATAACTATTACAATGACATTAAAAACTTTAATAAAATAATTTAAAAAAAAATAACAAATTGTAAATAGTTCTAAAAAATTTCTATAATACCTACACTTTTGACAACTGAAAGAATGTCCACTAAACATATTTTTTTATTATCAATTAGAATTTTTCTGTATCCCTGACAAACCTCTGGCGGAGTTTGGGTAAACAAATAAAGTAGTGTAAAAACAAAATATAAAAGTATTTTAAAAATATTCCCCTCTTGATATTATCAATTTTATCTTATATAAAACAAGTGAGTACAATCGAATGTTGTATAATCGAAGTGAATTTTAATTTGTCTATGGAATGGAAAGAAATATATTTCTTAGATAATCCATTGTTTTGGCGGACACACTTTGATATTTAAACAAAATCAAAGTGTTTCTGCCAAACGGAAACACTTTGATTTGTTTTATAACATTATTAACTTTTCAAATAAAAAACTTTGTAATAAATATAACAATTGATTATATTTTGGCGCGACAGTTGTTTCGCTAACCGGTGTTAGCATCGCCAGGTCTTATAATCAACTAAACATACACCAGAAAGTCAA